>VWZF01005801.1:604744-755685 GCA_013396755.1 Sclerurus mexicanus
TTTTAATTGAAAGCATAGTATCCTTGCAGTCTGTGTATAGGCTTTGGTCCCACCAGTTCAGCTTCATGCTGCCTCTAGGTAAACCATCACAAGTATTAATCTTTTCAGCTTCTCTGACCATTATAAGTTAACTTTTCTCTCTAAGCATCTGCCAGTAATATCACACCATAACAGCTGGCAATGCAAAGGAGCAGGATACCGTTCCAATTGCTGCTTTACTTCCAGGAAGTTAAGGAGCCCTGTTTGCCTGTTCTTTTGCTGGGCTACTATGGCTTATACCTCTGACAGTGGTAGGGGTTGGGGGTGTTTAATGGCCTCACAAATAAAGGAACAAATCAGTGTGTCTTGATAAAAAAAAATAATAAAAAAATGAAGAATATAATGATTGGAGAACAATTGCACTTTTTCTAACCTCTTGAAGTTACTACACCATTGTGCCACCTGCTGGATCCACTCTCCATGTTGGAAGAAGGAGATTGGCTGTATCCAGACCCAGAAGGTACATCAGGGCCACTTACCAGGGTCGTGGCAGAGGTCACTGATCACACAACTGCACAGTGGGCTGGCCCTGTCCATGCTTTGGATGCTGGATTCGGTATAGTCACCAACTGCAGCTTTGGGCCCAAGCGCTTAGTGCTGTTCAGATCCTCTGGGTGAATTACTGTATTGATGAGTTACTGTATTGATTGTCTACATCTGGAAAGGGCTCAGATGGCATTTCCACCTGACTCAGCACTGTCCCGTGGAAAACATGGATGTCACTGGACCTGATTCATATGCACTGGAAATCCGAGCCGGCTGCTCCTTTGGAAGGTCTCCTGGTCATGCTGAAAGACTCTGCAAAAGCATTCAGCACAAACTGTGCAGAGCTTCGTACACTTTCTGCTACGCTCTGGTGGGCCATGAAACAGTTAACAGTGTTAGCATGTGAGCATCTGAGTTAGCATCTTTGCTGTGAGGAGTGCAGCAGTTTATATTTCTTGGAGCAATTGTTTCATGCTGCTCTGCTGTTCCAAGCCCACGCCACTGCTCTAAGTGAAGCTCAGCTTGGGTTTTCTTCACAGTTGTGACAGCCAGAGATGACTAAAAATACAGAGAGCTGATATTCCTCAAAATAATTGTGAATTCTGTCTCCACTTTCTCTCCACCTATTCCTTCTGCTTGTCTGGGAGAAAGGTTGGGTTTGGGGGGAATAGGGAAGGGGTTAATTTCTTTCTCTTCATTTTTTTAAAGGTTGCTTTTACATTAAGACACTATGAAGGAAATAAATGTACTGATAGATATACCATCTATAAATATACAGTAAGCATGAAACACTAACAGTTTTGGAGATTTAATCCATGCCTTTAAAGATGTGCAAAACCCTTGAATTAATGTGTTGTGTTGGTATGTAGTATAATATATAGCTATACAGCAATAAATCTGAAATTTAACATCAAAATTATATAGGTCAGATATATTTTAAACTTAGGAGGGAAAAGAGATAAACAGATACCTTTTTCCTGAGCAATCTTTGCTTCCAGAGATGTAATGCCTTCTCAGTCATGGAAAGATTTTTCTTCTGATTCTATACACACCTTTATTTTGCACTTTTTTTCCCCTTTTCCCTGGGAGTCATATTGCCATGAGCTACAAGCTTTGATTTGCAGTTGAGAGTGACATATGGTTCCTCCCTTTAAAGAATTTCATAAGCATATCACTTGATCTTTCATGTTTAGTAGGAATTCAAGAAACAAAAGAGATGCCAGGATGTTGGTTGGTAACAGAGGATCTGTTACTGGGTCATTGCTGTCGGTTTATTATCAGTGCTGTGCTGTAAATAGTTCCCAAGGCAAAAACAGAAGAAGAGCAATAGAGGCACAAAGTAACCAAAAGGGACTGCCCAGGTGGCTAGAGGGAGAATGGATAAAGTGAATTCCCATAGGGTTCAGTCCAAACACACTAAAGTTCATGCTCTGTCATGAGTCCTTAATGTTATTATTCTTACTGTTTTTTACTTTATGCATTTCTAAGCCATAAAAAGAGATATACTTAAAAAATGTCCATCCCCAAGCAAAAAAAAAAAAAAAGAACACTTGTTTGCATTTAATAATCACTAAAACTTGCAATTCTAAATTGGATTAATTGTGTCTATTATAAATTGATGGGGGAATAGCTATGCATTAGCCCTGAATTCTGATTACCTGAGAGGTTCCACTTGTAGTATAATTAAGAGCAACTTCATAGTAGTGGTAGGTGTATGATTGAATAATACATGCATCCCCTGCTGATGAAATTCAAGGCAAAGTGTTCATGAAGAAGTAGAGGTTTTTTTTTTCCTTTTCCCTGCACTTAAAATGCTGAAGGATTATTGCAATTATAGGCTATGTTTACACTATTAGCAAAGACATGCCAAAGCCCTTGATGCAAACACCTTCAGACTTAAGTGGGGTTGGCAAAAGAATCCCACTTTAGCAGCTCAGCCCTAGTTCTGCAGAGCATTGTGCTCCTGGGTGCCTGTGGTGGCTGGTTTAATTAGGAACATAGATCAGGGCTTGAAAGAGGCATGTTTTTCAATAATACAAGGGCACCACTTTGTTGACAGCACATTGCCTAATACATATGCCCACTAGGTGGCTATAATTGGTGCGGTCACTTATTAATTATAAAATATTTTACATATTCCTAGCTTTGAAGCCTTGTTTACTCCCACCTTTTAATATCTCCTTGTGCTTTCTCAATATGTAAAGATACCTTCTCAATGCGTAACCCCCCATCACCTTGTAGCTGAATATTCCTAGGCTCCAAGATTGAATGACCCCCTTGGATGCTGCAGTCTGACCCCTTGTATGGCATGAGGTTTCACAGCACCATCCCCACAGGCAGAGGTGATTTAAGCCCTCTATCCCTCTGATGAAGGAGGCAGCACAACCACATGTCTGTTTCACTTCAAGTGGCCAAACAGTCTCTGTTCTTGGTGAAATTGCTCCTGCTTTCTGAGATGAAGGGATTAAGGAGTAACAGCCTGAAATGATGGGAGAGGAGAAAACTGAACCTTGAGAAGGGGACAGAGCTGCGTGGTGGCACATAGAGGCTATGTCAGGGGTGCAGCCGTAACACAGGACTATCCATTCCTCAGTGTCTTGTTCTGAGCAGTGGTTTTGGCTTTTCCTTTTCTGCTGTTCTGTTCATAGATATTTAGTTTTGAAATTATACATTTGTTACCCTTGTCACCACAAAGGCTAGACATTCAGCTACTCTCTTAGCTCACCATATATCATTATGGTGAAGAGCTCATCATTAGTGTGAAGGCATATTTAACTGTATTTTACTGATATCAAAGTGGGAGAAGGTGGGCTAATGCTTAGCAGTTTTGAAGCCCCACTCATGAATTACAGATAGAGGGGCATGGAGAAATTGCCTTCACATTGCTGGTTTGACTTCCAGTCCCAGTGTCAAAATCCATCCTCAGCAGTGACACTGCAGGTTTTGCTCTCGTTTAGTAATTCCAGAACGGTACTGTGGTAACACATGGGAAATGTCCCAGTGACAGCTTGGGCAACCATTCTGAGTAGGATTTAACACAAGTCCTTCAGCTGAAAGTTGAATATACTGGCATACAATCACCTGCAAGGGTTTTGAAACTCTATTGGCTCAGAAAGTTTGAGAACCACCCTGAGTGTTTATAAATATATATTCAAACTTGTCATGCATAGATCACAAATGATCACAGAAGCCTGCTTAGGTATTTATGAATTCAATGGGAATAAAACCTTCTTCTAGAACCAGCATGTTGTCTGTCAGTTGGTGCCCAATCTTTTGAAGTGCTGAAGAGCTTAATTTTCTGTGACCTTCTTGTCATTTGATGGCACTGTGGTCCTGTTGGCACAGCCATGTTAACAGCACTAAGATCACTCCTGAGGTACAACACCAAACACCAGCATGTCCAAGACCCAATCTCACTCCAATCTAACCTAGGTTTACCACTGTGGATTTTAGTACAGGAAAGGCAAAACCTTGGAAGACTGCTATCAATATGTGAACCCTGGGTGACCTTGCTGAATACAAGACACTTGCACTTCAGAGGAGGTTGACAGCCGTGCCTTCTTGGTCGTTGCACCTCCAGTAGCTTTGGCAAAGCAGTGTCAGGAAAAGTCTTATTTTCTGACTTGCTTTTGTCAGAAATCTTCCTGCAGGCTTTGTGCAGGCTGAAATCTCAGCAGGCCTGACAATTTTGGCTCTATTAGCTCACTCTGGGTTCAAACATAGGGCTTTCTGTACAGATACAGGATCTTCATAATCCCTGACAAATAAGGGGTTTTTTCTGCATACAAAATGTATTTTTCAAAAGTATATTTTCTAGTTACCTAAAACTTGCAAGTGATCTGTGCCCTAAGATTACCTTTTAACTACTTATCTCTTATATTTTTGGCCACATATTTCAGGTACACAAATGAAATAGAAAACAAAACAGAAAGTGCTAATTTGACACATTTCCAGAGGCTAATTGTATCATGGCAAAAGCATTCAGTTTGTTTTAATGGGCTGAAGTATTTATTCTTTTTTTTTCCCCCCTTTTCTTTTGGCTGGAAATGTGTAATATGCCTATCACAGATACTGTGACAGAAAAAGCCAGCCAGCACATTTTCTTCAAACTGACTGGTTCATAACCCAGTGGTACATTTTCCAGTGTTTTTGTCTGAGCAGTGAAAGTGGAAATTTGCAAACAAAACTCTCTGTATATGCGGCATATGAGGATAGGAAACAGGAGAACAAGTCAGCAACAATTTGTTTGTGAGAGACAACATGCCATCAAAAAAATCCTTACCGTCTGTGTGCATGCAAAATGTTGCTTTGTCTTTATACTCCTTTATATACTACTTTATATTCTTATCTGTAGAGTCAGTAGAAAGAATGGAATGAACTCCTTCCTGCAGCATATACTATGACCAAGACAAGTGAGGCTGTATCTGCAATCGCTGTTCAAGAGTGGCCACTCCTTTGATTTGGGGATCAGTCCTTGAAAATTGACATATTCCTGCCCATTTCAAGTATGCCACTATCTACACAAAGGACTAGTCTAATGGTAAGGGGGAAGCATGAAAATGGGAGGATTCTTTGGCTTGTTCCTTTCCAAATACATCTGATCTCTTTGGACTACATGTATCTTTGTCTGTTTAATACTATTCTCCCACCTCAGTGCTGCACATTGTGCACATTCAGAATCTGGGATTCATAGACACCTTCCAAATGCATGTTTTAAATGCAGGAGGCTGTCAGATCATTGAAAACCCAATTCTTCCTCCCTCCTCCCACTGCATTCTTGGCTTCCTTTTTTATTTGTCTTCATATTTTTCAAGCTTCAAACTTTCTTCTTCACATATAAAAAATAGAAAAATCCTTGAAAAACAAAAATAAAAGTGATGTATAGACACTAGACCCAAGGAGCTGCAACTTTAAGTAAACAGTAAATTTCTCAAGCCTCAATAAAACAGCAAAATTTGGTGGCCCTGGAGCACTAACCATGCAACCTTATTAATTTTCTGTTATTTCGTTTTTATGCATGTGTCCGGAAAACAGCACAGCATGCTATAAGCAGTGAAAAGTCCTTGACTCTCCAGAACCCTTAATGTGACCCATAGTAATCCTATTTTCTAATATGCAGCTGTAGAGAGAGCCACACCACTGATTGGATCGAGCCTAGTACTTTGTGTGCCTGAGTTAGAAAGAGCCTTGTTACACTTCTGCTGCCATTCAGCAACAAAGTAGGTCAGTTTCTTAAGATGTTTTGGATTAAGCACGTATGTATAAGGCCAAATAACATTCTGTTGATTTTGAGCAGCGAAGTATAGATATATCTCTCCTTTACTTTGTCTCCATGATACCTTTACAACATATTTGCTATCATGTTTCAAAGAATATGCTTTTCTCCTAGCATGGACAGAGCTGAAGACAGTTTTGTCTTCTCAATTCTTCCTTGAACTTGTGCATAAGCATACATTTCCCCTGTGAGAAAAAAAAACTATTAGAAGCTACTTTCATGCTCTCTCTGCTTTGGAGACATGAGGATTTTCAGAGTTTTACATGTTGAAAGGTGATGTATCGATGGTAGAAAATGTCACATCCCTTGACATTTGAATAAGCTAATGGTCGTTTCCCTTGGGCTGTCTAACATTGGAAAAACCCCAGGAAATCTGACATTCAACTTGCCAGAAGTGGAATTACAGATGGCTGCTGCACTCGTTTCAGTGAGCATGAAAATTGAGTGTGGGAAGTAAGGAGAATGGCACAGCAGCTCCTTATTGACTATTAATAAATTAGAAATCAGATCTAAATACTATTTAACATGGAAATCTCATAGAATGTAGAAGGAAAGAGTCCTCCTCTCTTTACACCTAAAAGATATTAAGGTAAAATGATTTTTGAGGTAAATAAAGGGGGGAAAGGACATGTATTCATGTTACCAAAAAAAAAAAAATAAGTAAAGGGCAATCTTTGGTGACCAGGGACAGCTGGAATATCTAAATAATCAGTCTTTCTTCTGGGGAAAAAAATACCAATTTGTTTGAGCAACAGCCAAGTTCCAAGAGAATAGTTTGAAGTAGTCGAAAATACAATTTCTAATTGTTTATGGAAATGTTGCTGTTGTTTCCCTTCCTGGGGTAACTAAAGACTAGTGACAGAACCATTTTCTCATTGCAAGTTAGATTCTACAGGCTTATTCTTGGGGGATTAATTTTATTTCCTTCAGTTTCCACTAGTCTTCCAGGTAAGTTCCTGACCTCCAACCTCTAATGCATGCCCTTGTAAGGGTGAAAAAAGAAAGATAAGGCTTGCTCTATAATAGCTTGTTATAAAATATTTATGTCATTTTGAAAAGCTTGGAGAAATTGTATCAGGTAAAACATCTACTTCAAGATGTCTCCTGAAAGATGTGCAATTCTGACAGTAGTTGGATAATCTTGGCAGCTATATTAACTCTACTGCATTTTAAGCAATAGGCACTGACTTCCCTTAGATTAAAATCATAGTGCAAAATCTATTTCTGAGCATGTTACTGGGTTTTGTGGGGTTGAGAATACGGCATCAGTCTGATGTGTACAGACTAGCTTGGCACTGATCCATCACAGCACGTGAAAACCATGTTTTCATAAATATCTGCTTAATCCCCATTTTCAATGGAGAAGAAAGGCCCTCATTATCTCCCAGTGCTGAAACTTAAGGAAACAGTCCTGCTGCTGTTGAGGACAGCAGCAAAGTGCTACAGGTTCAGTGATGAGAATGCAGTCCACAGTCTAACCTTGCTATGTACCAAGTGGTCCAAAATGTCACAAACATAATGGAATAAAACTATCAATTAAGAGCTTTGTATTACTTAATTCTAACAAGGATTTGCATAGAAGGGGTTTATACTGTCCCATTTAAGCTGAAGATACCGTGAATGTGTCTATTGTGAGGATTCTTCTTACATGGGGGTTGAGATCACCATTGATTTGGTATCCTTGTGCTCCTCAATGGGCACCTTTTTTTTCAGCTGCCCTGAATGAGTGGTCCTAGTGTCAGGGGCACTGGGACAAGTTCATGCTGTCAGAATATTCCCAGATATGAGCTGCCAACTTTTGTCTTGCACTGTCAAATCTGTCTAAGATCATTAGTTTAAACTCCAATTAAAAGAGGGGAAAAAAAGAAAAGAAAAGGAAGTTGGTCCTTCCTTCAATCAAGTGATTTTTTCTTATTACAAGGGTAAATGTGAATTGTGTGCTTGAGCTGTATAATTGAAATCTCTTGACTGAAGAACTCATATTGTAGACAGAAATGATCGTTTTGTGGTGAAATGAATGGGTAAATACTCAGGAGACTTGCTGTCTATTCCTGCTTCAGCAACAGATGTCAAGAATGGTTTGAGACGTGTTCCTTAATATCTCTCACCAGTCTGTAATATCCTAAATCCAGGGTAGTGGGGAAAGTGTTTGAAGAGGAGTGGTTATTTACTTTACTTGTGGCAAGTGCTGTAACAGTGCAAAGTGTTATTGCTATTACTGAATTAATTTTGATATGTTGCTTCAAAGTAAACCCGTGCAGAAGGAGATTATGCCATGAACTGGAAAGAGGATACAGGCATTTCCTTTTCTTAGTCACTAGATATCAATAATGTCAAGCTCAAGTTACAAATCTTCAATTTAAATTCCATTTCTATCTTAACATATGGATGAAGGCTTGACATTCATCAAAGCTACAATCAGATGCATAAGTGCCATTGAAGGCTGTAGAAAATTATTAGGCACTAAACAGATTTATAAAAAAGTTGAAATCCATCAAAGAGTTCACTGATCTCTTTATCTTTAGGGTTATCCGCCAAATATTTGGTACATGTTAAAAAAAAAAAAAAGCCTGGAGTCTGAGCTATGGGAGATGGGTTGGTGCACAGTGAGAACCAGAGGGGAAAGATAAGGTAGGAGAGGGGAAAGACTGTAGAATTTCCTTTGATTTCCTCTAGGTAGGGATATAACAGTGGTGACTTCAAGGTGTGTCTTTACTGTGACCAGCAGTTTGGGGTCTCTCTGTCCTATGCAAACAGACTCCAGGTGACACATAATCTGAACATGAGGAACTTTGATCTCATTCCCTCTCGTTGTGTCCCTTCTTTTAGCCTGTGTCTCCTCTCTAAGTTTCTTTTCCATGCCAGGTGCCAGGAGCTTCTTTCAGTTTCTATCAGTCTTAACAAGCTTGAAGTCTGTTTTTCTGGTCGTTATCAAAAACCTACACTGGGAGCTGAGTATATTCCAAAGAATTCCTTCTTTTCTTCTGTCTTCTTACAGTTCTGTAAGCAATACCCTGTTAGGCAGAAGGGTACCAGTTCCAGCTCTGTGGCAATTTGTCTTTTGGAAACATTGGTAATATTGTGATGAATTTATGGA
The DNA here is from genome assembly GCA_013396755.1 of Sclerurus mexicanus. Lineage (NCBI taxonomy): Eukaryota > Metazoa > Chordata > Aves > Passeriformes > Furnariidae > Sclerurus > Sclerurus mexicanus. Next base: position 613,642 of record VWZF01005801.1, read on the forward strand.
ACTCAACTAGAGCTGTGCTTTGACTTCAGTGAAAACATTTTTTAGCCATTCATAGGAAGATATTATTGCAGCTAAACCATACTTTATTATATCATACACAACTGTGAAACCTGGTATGAAAAGGAACCAGGGTAATAATCTATTCTAACATCCCTACAAGACAAACCACAGACCTTCTCTGACGTAATACATGTTCAAACTGGAAATCTTTCAAGGATCACGAAATCCACTTTTAGTTTAAAAACCACCAGTGGCAGAGAGGTTGGTACAGCCAAAGCTGAGTGATATGAACACGTAACTTTTCCTTGCTAATAAAAACACAGCCCCTGTGTTTAAAGCCTTCTACTTAGACATTTCAGTCAGCGGTGTTCATTTTATGACTGTCTGTGGCATTTAGAGGGTGTTATCACTGTTTTGTGCACATATAAGCGAGGAACAACTCACTCCCTGGTCTTGTGATCTCAAAGCTGTGGTTACAGGCAGTCCAGGTTTCCTTTAATTAGAGTCCTCTTCTGATAACTAGGCAATTTTCAGATCTAAAGGAATTACTAGCCTGACCACTTACAGTAATTTTCTGGTTCAGTCAGATTTTACAGCTGAATTTTAGATAATCTTTAGTTCTTAACTGTATCATATGGAATCTAAACACTCAGAATCATTTTATGATTCAGTAAGTGAAAAGATTTTTGCTTGTTTCTTTGTTTTAAATGAAATCAATAGTTCCAATGCCATTTGCAAAGGCTTGTGTCTGGAACTGATTGAAAATTTGCAGTTGGGAAAATCTTTGCTGGAAATCGAGTTTTAATGAAGCAGATATTTTTATGAGTGTTATCTGCTTTCCATAAAAATCATGCATGTGTTGTGGTAAGAACACTGAACCATTGAAAAGAAGTCCTGAAACACTGGGGATCTGCTTCTTCAGTTCAGACATCTCTTGTCCTCCTGTGTGTGCCATGCTGCTGCACTAGGCTGCATTCTCTGATACCCAAGACAATAATTTTGCTTTTACTGAGACAATCTTTCTTCCTTTTAAGAAAATGTAATGGTAGTCAGAAGTGAGAGAGAGAATTTTTTGAGCAGTTCAACTACTAAAGTAATATGGGAAGTTGAGGGATGTAGAGAAAACCATGCTAAAAGTGTCTAGGGTTTGATTTCCAGAGCCCTGCCATACATCCACATACAAAATATGGTCAGTGGAGTGACACCAACTCTGTCCAGTGCTTCTGTCTTCCCACTGTGTTTTAAGTAGCACTCAGGAGCTGTTGATATTCCTTCCTAGCCTGGCAGGCTGGTTTGGTACCCTTACACAACATCCCGATCCCTTAAACTGCCAAATATTGTGCTTAATTGCTGAATGATGTGATAAGGTGTGTGGTGCCTCTGTGGCACCATGGATGTGACAAGTGGACTGCAAAGGAGTATTGTAGACTCGCTGAAGGCCAAGGGAAATTTTTGAAAGTGCTTATGTTTATTGTGATATCCTGTTTTTATAAAAATGTACTGTTTCCTTTTCTAAGGTCATTCTTGTTTGCACTGGAGTAAATGTTTCAGAACAAACAAAAATAAATCTAGTCTTGATTTCAAAATTAGTAGTGGGAGAAACTCATTGCAACCCTTGTAAACAGTCTCAACTGCTCTCATCAATGAAACAAGGTATATCACATTCAGCCTATGTTCAGCTTTCAGTCATTGATGACCATCGTCCTGCTGCCTGTGGAGTCATGTGCCTGTCCTCTTACAGTTTTGAGCACATCTCTGGGGACACAGCCAGTCAAAACAGGAACATTTCAAACAATGTGTAAGAAAGCTTTCAGCCACAGCATGGGCAGTGAGCGAGGCCAAGAGCTGCTCTGGCAAGCTGTTGTGTGACTGAGCTGCAATGATGGGATGCTCCAGCAGAAGACAATCCAAACAATAGGGCAGCTTGGTCACTCAGTAGTATTCATGTTGGATGGACAATTTGCAGCAGATTCTTTGGAAAGCTGGAGCTGCATAGAAGACCTCATTAAGGAAAAAAAATTTGAGGGGAGTAGACAAGATAAATATTATGAAGTTATTATTAGCTTATGTCAAACCTGAGAGCAGGAGGAGAACATCAGGGAAGACACTTAAGCTAATGACAGACTGTGAATTCCTTGCTTGGCGTGTAGTTATGTGGGCAATGTACTCACAGGCAGCAGGGGAGACTACCCAGATGAGCAACAAAGGGAAAGCACTGGAGGATGGCATGAGAGGGACAGCTGAAGTTTTGATTTATCATTGTGTTTAGGCAGCTATCTGACAATGACTCTTTGAAGACAAGGAGACTATTCATGTATTTGAATACAATACTCAACTGAAGGTTTAACCCAGGCCAATCAAGAAAAATGGTGGTGGTATATTCCGTATATTGCATATATGATTTTCTAGATATTGCACATAAGTTTTCTGTTTCTCATTTCAGTATGAACTTCCCTTTATCTCATAATTGTTCATGTCTTCTCCAAACCCCACATATGGTTTGTAGTAAAATTTAGGGTTTCTCTTTTTAGGGCATCTATCCGCCTCTGGCAAAGTTCTGTGTTCATATGGCTTTGGACTGAACAATGCATCTGCTACTCTAATGCTTCATTTCCATTCATTACTTCCCTTGTTATGTTCTGCATTATGCAGCTCCAGTTTTTTGTCATCCCTTGTATCACTTTCCACACACCTAGAAAAGAGAACTTCAGCTTTTTTTCCTGTCATTTAAGTATGACATGATAAATAAATATACAAATGCATAAATTAAAGTGCATAGGAATCAAATTTGGCCTCTGAAGTGTTTTCCCACTTAAACTTTTTTTGAGTATGTGTATAAAAGGTCCAGTTGTAGCTCCTTCTTGTGTGTTTATTGCTTTGTGCAGCCAGATTTTAATAGAGCCAGAACTAACAAGTTCTCCTGCAATATTCATTAGACATTAACTTCACAAGGAGAACCTTTTTGAGTATGTACTTGAAGCTGAAAGGCTCCAATGGCCGTTGCAACCCTTTTGTTTGTTTTTAACTGGGGCACTCACAGAGTTAAGAAGTTTCAGCATTTAGCTGGGTTGGGAAACATATTCTCTTGTTTACTTTGGAGAAGTAATAGGTTTCTTTCCGGGTGGTAGGGACATAGTTGTTATGTCTCTGCTGAATTTGCAGAGATTAGGAGTTTTGCTGGTTTGATTTTCAGAACTGTAGTCACAATATCCATCCCAATGAGAACAATTGCTACAAATGAAGACCCAGAATACAATCCTAATTAACTTGACAAGCAGTTTCTGTTGATGCCCTTTGCAAAAAACAGTTGTAGTATATGCACATCCACATATTGTAAATGTTTCTTTGAGTTGGTAGTTTGTTTTTTTCCTGTATGAACAGCCTTATCATGTTCAATCAATGCTGTTTGCCTGCAGTTATTATACCTTGCTGCCGAAGGAGGTTGAAGATAAAAGGTACTACCTTTGTTTTGGTGTTAGAAATTCTCAGGTTTTGTGTGAGTTATTCAGTTTTGGGGTTTTTTCCTTTTCTTTTTTTTTTTTTTGGTTTTGTTTGTTTGTTTTGGGTTTTTTTGTTTTCTTTTAATACCCAGGAACAGGAAAAAGAGAAGTTGCATTACAAATAACACAAAGTTTCCATTTTTGGCTCAGCGTCAAAATGCATATTCTATGAGTAACACAACTGAAGAAGAAACTATTAACTATCAGATATGCAATAAATGAAACACTTTCATATGGTATTAGGCAGTCAGTATTCTTCATCTCGAGTGACCAGTAAACTCCACGTGCTAACAGAGGCATTTAAATTGCATGTGTAGCCTCTTTTTCCACCAATGAAATTCATCTCTCTGAGGGGAAGCTTCTTAAATATTTGACAATGGTGTTTAATACCATCAGAGAAGGATATTTTAAATACAAAATAGAATTGGTTAAGTAGGAATATAATCCAACATTAAGATGGAAGCTGCATTCTTGCATGAAGTGTTCAGGGATCTTTATTTACAATTGCCAGAGGTATAATTTTATTTCATATATGAAGAATGGATGTATCATATCTTGGTTCTCCTTTGCTGGTGATGTCAAGCTTACCTTAGAAATGCAAAGAAAACCAAATCACAAAAAACTTCACAGCTGATGAAACAAAAGCACAAAGCTCGCCTTGCTTTAAATCCCATCTAGCTCACATCATTTACACCTGTGTAAGACAAGTGCCTAACCTGGCTGTTCTGATTTAAAGCCCTTTTGTATGGAACCACTGTGTTGTGACAAAAACACAGCACAAAGCAGACAACTTTTCTTTCCCCAGATCATGCAGATTTCTGAAGAAAAATTTTAAATAACCCAATTCTCCAGCCTTTAAGATCAGGCACAGGAGAACCATTCCTTCCTTCTGGGAGATCCAGATGCCTAAAAGCCCATGCAGTCCTATCTGAAGGAACAGGCAAGTGGCATTTTCAGCTGATGTAACCTGGCAGCTAATATAAATAAATAAGAAAGAACAAACTCCTCTCCCAGTTTGAAAGTCCCCTTCAAAGTCCCAGATAAGCTCTGATAGTATGTTGTGTAAGTGCAAATCAGAGACTTAATGTGATTTCCCAGTCCTCTTTGCAGATATGTAAGTGCAAATGAGTAAAGGAGAAATTTAAGCTGCTGAAAAATTCAAGGAGTCCTGGAGAATTCAGTCATTTCCCTTTAGTGGGAAGGGAAAGAAGGCATAAGCCTCTCAAAGCTGTGGTGAGAAATAATGACTTGGTCCTTGTCTGCTCATACATGAAAGGCGCCACACAGAAGGTCAGCGGGGGAAACCTGGAGTCGAAAGAAGGTGTTACTTTCTATTTGTCACAGGTAATGAGGAGACATATGGGAGAAAGGAGGTATTTTCTGTGGATTGATTAAACCTTGTTTTTGCAGAGGTAAAGAGATTTTCTTCTCCCTTTCGCCTGTTCCCCCCAGTATCTGTGGCTGTAATTCATAGGGGTGTGGGTGACTTAGGGATGCAGTGTCATAGCTGATCTCTGTCTCAAGAGCAGCTCAAACATGTCTCTCAGATCAGGGAAGCTGCTGTGCTCTGTGCTTGTATGTGTATGCATATGTGCAGTGTGAAATCCAAATTTAAATCAAGTTCACTTCATCCCATCTGTGTCTTTAACTTATTTGGATGCTCTTCAAAACCTACAAAAATGAAAGTCATGAACAAAGTTTGAAGTAGCAGAGGGGTTGGCTGTTTTTCAATCTGCTGGGCACCCCCTTCCATGAAAATTACCCCCAGAGTTTCAGCCCTGTGGGTCACCATTGCCCCCAAGTCAGAGGAGTGCAATGTGGCCAACCCCTTCAGCTATCTGGGCTGGCTTTTGCAGCTAGGTAATGCCTGTGCAGAGGAGGAGGATGGTCACACTGTGCTGTTTGAAAGCTGTTACATCCGCTGCCAGTATGCCCAGGGATCTGAGGGATCTCTCTTAGTCACACTTCCACCCCCAAAACATGTGCAGGACTCTACTTGTGAGAAATACAGAGCAGCAATATTTACACATAGGTCTTTTAATTTCAGTAAGAGGGAGCCGTTCCTTCTCTTCTTCACAGATAGCTGAAAACAGGAATATTATCTAAGGTGCACCAAAGCATCCACAGTGTGCAAATGTGCATGTGGGTCTCCAAATTGTGTGATGTTTCTTGTGACGAGATACACCTGAGTCAAGTGATTTATCTGTGTACCTGTGAAGGTATTGGAGTGCCAAAGAGTGTCCAGTCTGCAAGGGCTTTTTTTTGCAGATAGACACCTCATCTGGGAGGCTTTTTCTTCCCAGTTTCCAGGCAGGAGTTAGTAGTCACCATCCTTTTTTGAGATCCTATGTTCTGTACAGGATGCTAGGAGTCACAAAGTAGGAAGGGGGCTCCAGGGCTGTATTTCTACTCTGTGGGGAGCAATAAAGGGAGGAATAAGGAGTGTGGCAGTTCCTCAGCCCAGCTTTGGCAGGACTTCACGTGTATGCGCTGCGTGGTTGTGGCTGCATGTGCCTTCAAGGATTCACTATTTGGCAGACATGATTTAGCTCCCTTCCTCCAAAAATCTGACTCCAATTTAAAATAAAAAAAGAACATTTTTTTTCCTTTGGGTATTGCATTTTATATGATATTGCTACCAATGCCAAATGACAACATTCCCTCCTGCCACTGTGGAATGAAATGAAGGAGAAAATGCAAAGGCAAAAGGAAAAATTGTTTTGATCTGGAAGCATTTGTTAATAATTCCCCCTTTGGTTTTGGGCTGGGATGATTTTCTTCCTTCACTCCTTTGCATGTATCTAGGTACAGAGAGACGATATCAGGCAGTCCAAGTTCCTGAGATGCCATAATTTGACAAGACAACATTGCAGAGATACCATTAGCATTTGTGATTGTGATTTTGGTCTCATCATATTTATATGTCTATTTCACAACTTTTTGGAAGGCAGATCTGAGGGAATCACTTGTGAGGCTGGACTTCTGTTTCATTGCCACTCTGCCCTATTTTTCTCTGTTGCCTGAGACATCTTGTCCCTGGAAAAATCAAAAGAATTTTAAGATGAAAAAAAATTTCTCCCCCACTGTTGAAATGGCCTCATATCTTAGCATCAGTGTGAATGTTGCATCACTGATAAATTCAGCATTTAACATATGCATGGTTGCTTGCCCCAGGGAGGTGTGAGAGAGAACAAGTTATTTCATTTGATACCATCAAGTGATGATTTATGGCCTACTATCTTTTTTCTGACATTTATCTAGAGTTTTCATTGTTCATAACCTTACAAAATGCCTATTGGGTTTCTCTTGTTCAACTGTGGGAGCAGCAGAATTTTAAATAAGAGTACAATTAAATGGAAAGCTGAATTGTAGCCAGCAAGATGTTCACAATAATCCAGTAAACTGGGGCACTGTGCAGTATTGATCTGATGTTTCTGTGGGAGATGACTTAAAGCCAAGCTTCTTTATAAAGTTGCAGGTTTTCCATCAAAAGCTCCCTTCCATTATAATGGTGAGTTGTGCCAGGCTCTAAGTTGATATAATTAGTTTTGATGCAAAACAGAAATTTGAGATTAAAAAAAACCCCTGTCTTGATTGTTATTTATCTTTGTTAATGACTGAGCTCTGATGTCTGCCACAATTTCCACTTCTGTATCACCACTTAAAAAAAGAAAAAGTAAACCAAGAACACAGGCCTTAGATTTAAAAAACAATTACTGGCTGCAAAGAGAAAAGGAGTGAGGAATTAATCTATGCAAAGATGTGTAAGATGGTTTCACAAACAACTTACTTTCTACCTCAAAACAGAGAAACTGCCAAGAAATAAATTGGCTGATGCAGACTGGGTTAACTTGTCTATATAGAGGCACTAAACTCACCTACACACATATTAGAACTTTCACATTTTCTATATTTATTCCAAAAATGTTGGCACACACAATAAAGGAAGAAAAATACCGCACATCATTCCATGTAAAGTACACCTAGTGCACAAACTAGTTTGGCTTTTTTTTTTTCCAATATAATAAACCAAACAAAAGGTAGGACATCATCTTTTATTTTTCAACATTTGAGATATGATTTGGGAGATAAGTGTGCATAAAAAGAGAGCCCTTTGTCTTCACAGAGATGCAGCATATAAATTGAGTTTTGCCATATATTTTTGAGAGAGGAAAAGTAAGGTGGGGAAAAATTCCTCAGTTCAGATTTAGACCTCTCCAATGGAGATGCCTGTGTGAAAAAGGGTCAGTCTTGAATCCTTGCCTATTAAAAGAAGATGAGCAGGAACCTCCAGGGTATGATTCATCTCTTTCTCAGGTGGATGGCTAAAATAGATGAGATGAAACATGCCTTAACAGAGGCAATTTCTCCCCTACTTCCACAGGGCTCTTGATCTGTGACCACAAGTGCATCCATCTGTCCATCCATGCATCCAGTGCATCCCTCAGCACATGACTTTATAATTTCCACATAGGGTAAGTGACTGTTCAGTCAGATGTCAAGAACTGTTCATGGATGTATGGTCAGGAGACCAATGGCTACAGCAGGGACCTGCCGGGTCTGTCTCAGATGCAGAAATCAGAACATAGAGGACTAGGAGGGAGATAAATTGCATCTGTTTGATTGTGAAAAGAAGTCTTGGTTTCAATCTTATTTCTGTCTTATTTCTGGTAGGTGCAGATCCAGTGAATCATGATGCAGACAGAACTGAATTTGGCTGCTTTTTTTAAAAAAAATATGCTTTTCCCCTGAATTAGTTTTAAAATAAATAAATAAAAGATAATAATAAAAAAATTGATGACAGTACATGACCTTGTTCTGTTCATTGGCACTGTAGGAATAGAAAATAATTTATGTTCTCTCCATGCTGAAAGTTCATTCAAGACTTTAAATTGCCACTGTCACCTAAGACTTAGGAATTAGGAGGATATCCATCTAAATGTGCTAAAAAGCAGGAGGGAGATAGGACCCTAAATCTTTATCTTTAAATGGCAGCTAAAATCAAAAACAGAGAGTTCAAAAAATGGGCCATAGCCACATCATGGACTCTTGCAATTTCATCTGAGTATATAAAAAAATGAAAAACAAGGTTTCAATGACAAACTCAGAACGAGGGTTAGTACATTTCATTATATGGAATCTAATCAGTCAAATGGCCAAGCTTTTAGTACTGTGATTGATCACCTCACTTGCTGTTGGGTACTCCTGCCTTTTTCTGATGTTGATACAGATCAGCAGCCCCTGATGTTCAACCACAACTCCCAAGATTCCCTTAGGATCCTCAAAGGTCCAGCTGTTTTGTGCAAGACAAGCAGCATGAACACCTGCCAGGTTTTACTGAGGAAAAATCATTGGCCTATAAACTTGGATGTACTATGGCAAGAGAAACCCGTGGATTAGAAGCCTTTTGTAGACATCAAGCCTGGCTATGTACACCTCTGGCAACTTCTGTTTCTCCTGCCCAAGTTTGTCAGAGTCCAATCCTCTACCAGGCTGAAGCATACCTAAATGATTAATCTGGTTTGCATCTCAATGCCATGTACATAGGAGAAGCTGTTTAGAAAGAAAGCAGCTGGCTTGGGCTCTGGGTAGATGGTTTGGCCCTCAGGCAGCTTTGTGGTGGTACTACTGGAGGCTGCAACATTGCTTGAGAATGAAAATTCAAAATGTTGAAGTGCTGGAATGAAACAGAGAGGTATTTCTGAAATGACTTTGGAAACTGAGACAGTTATTGATTGATACTTCAGGTACCCAGGAGAAGACGTTCATCAATAGTTGGGGACAAGACATAAGTCCAAGGACTACCTACCCTACAGACCTAGAAATATGTCACAAGTCTTTTCGTCCTTTTACCTATTTTAACTTGGAACAATTGATGATCATATTAGAAATTGTGTTAGAGGCTTAGCTTTACTCATGTTCCTGAGACTTGACATATTGCTTTACACAGGCTGTGGAAACTGCAATATCTCACTCCCCAAACAGGCTGCAAAATTTCCTGGAGTTAAGGCCAGAACTAACCAGTTCATCATCTAACCTGACCTCTGCTATACAAACTAATACACTTTATCCAGTTTCCATCCCACAGTCCCAGGAACTTGGCTTAGAATAAAGCAGATATTTCTGGTCTAGAGGTGAATGACTGCTGAGTGAAGCCTTATATGACCAGGATTTTCCATTTCCTGAGTAACTATGCAATGCTGATATATTTTTCTTTATTCCAAAATGGAATGAAAGCAATGTGCTCTTTAAAATAATATCCATAAAACTCCTTTTTTAAAAAATCCCCCCAAAACAACTATCCCAAGCTTCAAGCAAAACATTTAATATAAAGAAAAGCGAAAGGATTTGTTTTGGTAACAAAATGTAAAGAATTCCATTTCTTTTAACTTTCTTCACTTGCCTAATGTGTAATACAGAAGTTAAATACAGAAACAAAACGTCAAAATGGAGGTCAAAATGTTCTGTTCCATTTTTAAAGTTAAGTTGAACTGAAATCAAGATGAAATATTTAGATGTAGACAAAGATAATATTCAAGTCTTAAATCTAGGTGCCTAAGATAATTAGCTGGCTTCCTACTGAACTTCTTGTAGTTTTTGGGGAAGAGAAGATGGGTCAGAGGTCAGGAGAAACTGCTTTTCTATGCAATATAGGTAAAGCTGCAGTGGAAATTACGTAGATAAGTTGGCCCAAACCTGGTTGCTCTGATTACTCCCCTTAATGGTATTTTTGGATAGTAACCCAATCACTGGAAAACTCCTCATCAGTCCATCTGCTGAGCTCTCACATGAATAGTTCTCAGAAGCAGAGGAGCCTGTGGTCATTTGGCATAAATATTATGTAGGTGGCAAATCTCCACAGGGTTTTATTGTGTGATGCCTTCTCTTTCCTAATTTGATTTCCTTATAGGTCAGAAGGATGGATCACTTAGTGGTTAACAAGGATGGTGATCCAAATGCATCCAACATATTGCCATTAGGTCTGTGACTTAGTGCCTGTTCCCTTTCTCAGCCTGTTGATTTGGCCACAATGGTGAACCTGCCCTATTGCAGTGGATCTCAAGAGTTAGGGTTTATATCCAAGACAAGTGACAGGCTCTCATACCTTCCTTCATAAACTGCAGATTATTAACAGCAAGTAGCATACAAGGAGACTGCATTGCCCAAACTATAGTAATTAAAATACAACATGGAATGTAGCATCAGAGGACGGCAAGTGCTTCCAAGAAGGATGAACTTTTTAAAGAATTTACATGTACCTAGAAAAATGAGGCCATATCTTAGTACTTAGCTTTTACAAGGTATATCTCAATAATAATAGCAGTCAGACAAGAAGTATCATCATGAGTCAGGGTTTTCTTTGGAATTCATCTTTCCTGAGGGTTGTACTAAGTTATTCTTTAAAGGGGTACATCTCACACCAGGAAATCACTCTGAAAGGGCACCCCGGGAAGTTCTGGAGCTTGTTTCTTGTTATAATATTGGAATTCATGCAAACTGAACACTTTACTTCCCACAAATCTGCCTTTAATATTCCAGCTGCCTCTTAATTCTGTTCTGATTGGAAAGGAAGTCAGTCCTGAATAGTGTCTGAAGATGCCTGATGTGGCATATGTTTCATATGAAACCACTGTAGGCACTTTAATGATTTTCAAAGAATTAAATATAATAAACTGGCTGGCTGTGAGAGTTAGTCCAGAAAGTCAGTGTTTCACTGAGAGCCACCAGAAATGAACAAAGAAAGGGCATTTGCATAAAATGTGTCTGTACTTTATTCCAGAGAACATCTGGGCAGTATGCTTAAGTTGAAATGTTTTTTAAAACTACAAAGCAAAAACCAACAAAACCGTAAACAACAAATTAACTAAACCAAACAATTCCCCTTTCATACAGGTCTTTCTGCTGCTCTTCTGCTGGTCTTTGGTTTAGAGACTTATCCAGAGCTCAGCTGTAGACTGCAAATCAAAAATGTGGCACCATGAACACTGATCTGAACAAATGTGGGTAAAGGAATCATGACCTCTCGTTGTCATGTCCTCAAGGTGTGTTTTTGGTCACTTATTAGACCAGCACACAATGTTTGCCTCTGTGTGGTGATGCAGCTCTGTGGCCAGGGTAATGATGGGTGAGATTAGACCTACTGTCCTGCCATTCCCAGCTGCTCTCCTGGCCACAAGGACACCCAAGCACCAAATAGCATTTCGAGGATAGTGCTCAAGAGGAGGGTTAAGCACCGTTTAAGAAGTGCCTGCCTCTCTGCAGGGGCTGTATGAGGAGTGTAGGCTATGTGGTTGTTAAAGACTAAATTTGGGCTGATTAGAAGGTGGCTTGAATTCTGAGTACACGCCTGACAATGTTATTCACTGGGGCTCTTTACTTACACCCCAATCCTGTAAATATTTTGGTCCAGAAACCATCAAAGAAAAAGTTGAATGAATGTCACTATGCTATTTCTGATGCAGTTTGCTTTTTTAATTGAATTCCATTCAATGAAACCTTATTCCTTTTGTTGTGATAAAGTTTCATATTGTTGGACACATTCATACAGATAATTTTCAGCTTCTTAGTATGACACAAGGAGTTCCTGTCTGAAGTAAGTGTAAATTGAATTGTTCTAAATGAAGGAAATGTGTTTCTCTACATGAGCTCAGCACACAACATATTCTCTTCTGACTTTCCATTTATGGTACTTGGTGGATTTTTTTAAAGCTTGTCATATGTAGGTCACAGAATAATTTATGAGAGTAAGAATATAATTTTCCCAGATAGAAATATAAGGCACTATCACAGGGCTTTACCAACTCAGTAATACTCATTAAGGAGATCACATTTCTGAATTTTAGTATGAGGGCCATGTCCACTATGTGAAGCAAGGCCTCAAGTGGTGCATGGTGATATATGAACCATTTATTGATCTTCCCTAATGGGATGAATTTTGACTATCAGAATTAGTGAACAGCAATCCAAATTTTAACTCAGTATCTCATCTGTGCACCTAATTTTAATTTCATTATTACCAGCAGTTTGGAGTCTGACTTGGTTTAATATTAGCAACAAGTATTTGTATAGTAGTCCTTCTAATTAAAACAAAATGTCAACTTTATGCCTGTATGTGATTTTATTTTCTAATTTAAAGTTCTGTTCTACAGGAAATGATTTAATTTAAATAAATCTCTTTGGGGAAATTTGTTTGTTTTGTGACTTCCAAATAAATGATTGTATTTGAAATAAACAAGCCATGCAATGGAGCTATATTGTCTCAAATGCTCTAAATGAAAGTTGGACTGTTGCAGAGTTGCATAGAAGGGGTGTCTCTAGTCCTGACCAAAGGGCAGCTCTCCAGATGGGCTGCTGCAGACTCCATAGCTCCATAGCTGTGATTTTCAAAATTCCTTGCTTTGCTGCCAAGAAACTGCAGAGATTAGATAGGGAACCAATAGATTTCCCTTTTGCAGACAATTATTAAATAGTGGAACTTTTTCTTAGTCTGAATAGGATTTCAACCTCTCTGCAGGCCCCCATGAAATATGATGACCTTTCAACACAAAGATCTGATCAGCCCATATTTAGGTGCTTTCTGAATCAGGACTTCATGGGGAGAGGCTGAAAGAATTGGGACTGCTCAGCCTGGAGAAAAGTGCAGCAACATTTGGCTATGTCTACAAATATTTGATGGAGGAGATTAAATGACAAAGTTGGGTTTTTCTCAGTAGTGTCCAGTGAGAGGACAAGAGGCAATGGGCATCAACTGAATTACAGTAAATTCTGTTCAAACATGACAAACAAAATTGTTCACTGTGAGGATGGTCAAACACTGGCAAAACTGCCCAGAGAAGTTGTTTCACCATTTGAGATATTAAAAAACCCCTAGATGGACATGGCCCTGAGCAGCCTGCTTTCACTGGCTTTGGTTTGAGCAGAGAGATGGATTAGGTGATCTCTACAGGTGCCTTCCCACTTCCACCATTCTGTGATTCTGTGAAACTGGGGAGAGCTTAGTCCCTCTTCAACCATCCCTAGCTGGGGATACTGCAGGAAAAGGACATTTTAATTTGAGAACTGATGTTTAGCCTTCATAGCCATTCCAACGGTAAAATAGATCATGCAGTGCCATTGCTTGCATGAGGATTTTGAAGTGGGGATCTATGCCTCAAGCATTAGATCTCTTTTTCACTAGAGGATATTCTGAAGTTCCCAATGGTTCTGCATTTAAACAGAACAAATAGTTGAAATACTGACTCCAGACAGGTCAATGGCAAAATTCCCAGCAACTTTAATGGTTCTAAGAATTCACCAAAGACAAGGTATTTGTAACACCAGTGCATTTATGTTATATCTGAATCTTGTTTACAGGCTTCTGGAATACTTATCTTTGACAAACAATCTTTACAGAGCATCTGAGTGTCTGACCACCTTGAAGCAGAGCCATTTGCAAGTGGTTACTGAGGATTGCATTTAAAAATTAAACGATGCCAGTCACAGTAGGATTATACTTATAGCTATGCACCAAACATTAAAAATATCACAAACTTTTCCATTTCTACACTCCTAAGAGACTTACATAAGCTGCTTGAGAAATCTGAAATACACCTCCAATGTAATCCTGACAGCTGGATTAATATTTTTATTTCTATATCTGTAATACTAACAACTGGTTAATATTACCTCTTAATAAACAAGGGAGGAAGATATATATTTTTTAAAGTAGTCTTGAAAAGTTTATTCATGGCCAACATTATTATATGAGGTTCTTGCACTAAGTGTTTCTGGTGAGATTAGCTGTGTTTTCAAACTGAGGGTTTAGAGATGCAGGATTTGCATATATATATGACCATTGCATGTGCAGTTACAATGCACATGTGCATTCCTCACAGACAGTTCAATGCAATGTAGAAACCTGTATTAACTGGGAGCATCCTTTGCATTTCACTATCTTCAGGTCCTAAAAGTGGTATGCCCAATGTGTGTCAAGTGCTGAAAAGTAATATAATCCAAGGATACTCTACACTGAAAATTGTCAAACACTTGCTAGATAAAACTACAGAGAGGATTCTTATCTGAAAAATAATAATATTAAGCTTGTTTTCTACTCTTTTAATTTTGTGACAATTTATTACCAAAAAATTATTAGGAAATAGTTAAGAATAATTGACATTAGAAGAAATAAATATAAAAGCTCTGTAAATATTAAGAAACCCAAACAAAACAAAACCAAAACACACAAAAGGTGAAGCTCAGAAACAGTGGAAGTTTAATCACAATATTTGTTTCTTATTTCAACACAGTGAGATCATCTGTGGCCTCTCAGAGCAGCCCCAGTGGGTTGTGTCTGCAACCTTGGCCCAATCTGCTCCCTTGTTCCTACAACTCCTCCAGCCTGGGCAGAGCAAGCAAGCTATTTCATCCCTCTTGTCATTGTCTATGTTATTTCAGGAACAGAAGGAGGCTGAATTGCAAGTGAAATCAGGCACTTTCTATTCCACCTCCAAACATGTACTATTTAGAAAATTTTTAATTAAATTAGTTGTCTGCACTGTGTTCAAAGAATTAATTCTGTATTAGAAACTGTTTAGTCTTTCCCTTTTTTGTCTGCCACATATCCTTGAGTTGTGTTCATAACACTCATTTTGTTGTTTGAAATGGCAGGGAGATAAATTTTGATAGATATTTTCTCGAGCAAGGCATTAAACATTCATAACGATTATTCACAGTTATTAGATTTAGCCATTTACAAAGAACAAAGCAGAGGATTAAGTTCCTAGCTAATTTGTCTTCTCTTTAGTAGCTTCTAAGATATTTTTCCATTCCAAGTTTTAAAAACAGCCCACAACCCACCCATGTTCTCTAAGTAATATCTGTAATGTTGTTCCTTACAAAGAGTGACAATGCCAGCAGTTGTTCCTTGGCTGTGTTCCCAGCAAGTATAATTTAACAGGTGAGAAATAAAGTATGTGAGTGAGGCAGCAGTGTGATACTCTAAATTTAGATGATATTGAGGGGGGTTTTTGTGAATTGTAATTATTTTTTCTGTTTTCCTCAGAAGGCATGGAGAGTCTCAGTGTCATCTTTATTAAAAATGAAGAATGTTCTGGAGCTTGACTGAAAAAAATGTTCTATCTTTTTGCAAGTTGTTATAAATCAAAGAATATTTTTTGGGGGGGTTGTTTATTTCATAGCCTTCTTATGAAAGACAACTGTTTTGAAGCTAGTGTTAAGAAAGATAGCTAGGAGCCAGGGTGTTACTGTAAGTGATACTTATAGATTACACTTGATTAAATTCCCATTTTAGTTGCCTGAAGAGTTCATTTCTGCTCTGCAAGAAGTCTGGTGGAGAGTAGCGAAGACATTTAGCTTTCTGCCTTGACTCGGTTCAAACAGATCCAAGAATACTAGGTCTGCTCAGTAAGTTCTGGAACACCTTGCTACCTAAATACTGGGGGGAGGATTGTATTTTGTTTGTTTGTTTTGTTTTTTCTGTGTTTAATGAAGTCACTGGCTGAGTGATGGGATTCTGTGTTGATTCTTGGTTTTCCCAATTCCTAGTAATGGTATTTTGGAAAAGAAGAATTTGGAAAAGCTCAGGGTCTGTTGTGGTGTATTGATAAATGGGCAACTTCTACCTGGTAGGTTTCTACAGAGGAGCGCACTGAGGTTATGCTAACTGTAGGAAGGCCTGTTTGGGTGCTTCTTACACAAAGCGACCCCAGAAGTTCAGATAATTTTCCATGAAGATGAAAGATTCCTTTTATTTGAAAAGGCACATTTTGAGGCACAGCAGAAGACTCTGTTGTAGGACTCTGAACGTGCATTCCTAAATAGGCAACAAGACCACTAATTGTCAGGGCAAAACTTGATATTAAGACACAAGGACTTACAGTCCTACATGTTGTAGATACTTTTGGAAATCTTATCCATTGATTATATGGCCAAGAGTAATTATGTAGCAACTGTGATTATCAGATGTTTCCATAATATTAATATAGTCTGTTCATAAAGAGAAAATGATCATTGTTTTCCAAGACTGCAAGAATCTATCTTATCTCATGTAAAATGCTATCTGATCCTGTATATAAGATGCTAATTGTCATTGAGTTGGAGAGGAAGTTAAAACTCTAATATCCTGCATCACTATCCCAGTTCTACTACAGTGAAAGATGGAATGTAGCTCTTTGTGAAGTGTATCTGTTCATTTCCAAAGGCTTTTTGTTGCAGAACTAGGAAATAAAAAGTCTCTAAAGGGTTTCTTCCTAAACTTGTTTAATGTGTCTACATTTTGTTAATTTATTTGGAAGTGAGTTTTGAAAGCCAAGTATTATTATACTATAATGTGCAATATTGAGCTTCTTTGATTAAAGATATGTTATTACTTGGAACCTATTAAAAAAAAATTAAGCATCTCAACCTTGGAATTTGAATTGAAATATGTAATGATCCATGTATTCTGTGCTCTGAGTAGCCTGTCAATCGATATGGATTTCAATAGTCTTATATTTTAATAGCTTCCTTTCTCACCTTTTTTTAACATTTGTCATTTTGATGGTCTCCACAGCTATCTTAAAACCTAAGTACCTTCTCAAAATTTTATGTTGAGTGTAATAATAAAATTCAAACAACAGGAATTCATAAAAATTATATTCATGTTTTCTTTCCATTTTAATGAGACAAAGTTTGATTTTTTTCTTTCACCACTATCTCTTTACTTCAGTAGTGATCCCAAAGTCTTCAGTAAGAATGCTTGGAGAGCAGAATATGATTCAGTGTCAATAAAATACAGACTATAGCCTCAGAATGCATCTATTTCGCAGTATTTTGTATTCTTATTGTAAGCATCTTTAAAAACAGAGACAGAAAAAGCTATAGTAAATTCTATGATTCTAAATAAACTTACCTTCATATTCATGGACAAACTAATGGATAACAGAGCAGTTGATCACTTGGACAGTGTTTTCAGTAGTAGTCATCTGTAAAGCTCTGGTCCTGAAGCCTCAGACTTTACTGGCAGTTTTATTTAAGACTCCAAGAGATTTTGCTCAACCAATATCTTGCAGAGCTTTTTGTTCTCAATACCTTGAATTGCATAAAGAGAAAAAGCTACTCACTTAATCTCAGGAGACTTAATTTAGTGCGAAAACAGGTGTTTTGGCAAAAGGGATTTAAAGGAGTAACAACCAATCAAAGAGGAGTATTATACTAAAGTACCCAACACACAACAGACCACAAATCAGTGAAATGCCACCCAATGGTTTTAAGTTACCCGCAAGAGGAAGAAAAGAGAGAAGAAGGAGATGGTAAAGTTTCATGAAAGCAACTTTATCAGAGAAAGGGAAAGGACCGGAAGCTTTGAATCTACACAGATAGACACTACTCTGGATTTTGACCATGATGCTCAATGTTGGGGATTATTTTTATCAGTGGCTTAGAGAATGGTGGTGTAAGCAGCTTGACTAGTCTTTGCTCTGACCATTGCAGCTTTCTGTAAGTGGTTACACCTTGTTAACTGATAGGACAATGGCACATTTCCTTGAAAAGGAACAGAGAAAATTATTCTGTTTGTTGACACTCCACAATGTTGTCTGGAAGGAAAGCAGAATGTAACCGTGTCTTCTTTGCAGTGCTGACAATGAAAGGTTGAGACCTGTACTTTTACAGAAATTGGCTGTGAGAATATAGTGAGCTGGTTTATTGACGTTGATGCTCTTCTTGCTGAATTATCTTGTCTTATTATAAAATTCTAAGTCTTACATGTACATAATTCTGTTGTTGTGTGATTAGGTTTTGTACTCAGTCATGCTAGTAAGTACCATGTAACCATTACATGCATTAAATGCCTCATCTATAAACTATGGTGGGTGTCTGACCTACCAAGAGGGCTCATCTGGCCTCTGGTCTGCTACTGACTTTCTTATAAAGGTCTCCCAAAAATGGGCAGGTCAGAAATTTTGTTTATGTCTCCAAAGTTTTTGGGGAAGAAAATGACCTTTTGTGAATACAGAGATCAGCTGTTCACTCTACACATGTCATCAGATTACACATTGTCTTATTTTTGGCCAGGACCTTTGTGTTGTTTGATAACACTTCATGTAATTGCTGGGGCAGGGGAAAGTGACTCTCTCTGTCTTCCAAGAAGGGCTTGGCTTCTGGTCCAAAAATGTGGCAGCATTGTCTGCAATTGTTCATTTTCTCAGGGTCTGCAGTGAGCATTTTTGCACGTAAATCACCCTATCTTTGTATATTTTTGTTATTATTTTTGTTGTTACTGCTCATTTTATCTCATTGCTGTTTCTGGTAAATTTTTCTTATCTCAGTCTGTGATCTTCACCTTTATTGCCTTCAATTCTCAACTCTATCCTGCTGGAGTAGGAAGGGGAGGGGAAGGGGGAACTGAGCAAGTAGTGTCTGGTTTGGGAGAGTCTTTGTCACAGCACTGAATTGGGGAGTACCATTCTTAAGCCACAACACTCGTCATGGCAGGAAATTTATGCTAGGATATATGCCATGGCAAGGAATTTGGGCACTGCTGGCCTTCTACCAACAGTGGCTTCTTCACAAAGTCTCCTGGAAGAGAGATGTCACAGCTCACCACCTATATGAGTTGAGAAAATAAATATTCATAGAGCTTTCATATACCATAGAGAAAGCCAAACTGTCAAAGGAAAGGTTAAACATAACTTTACCTGAAATTGTAAACATCAGTATAATAAATAGTTCTAAAATAAAGCCATATGAGAGATAAAGTGGTCTATCCATGAAAGAAATATGCAATCTAGTGACAGCAAGCAAGAGTGAGAAAAACAAACATTTAATACACAAAGGATTCAAAATTTAACCTTAGAAATCACTGGCAACTTGTCTCACCTATTAGGAGAAAAAGTAATGCTGTTCAGGGACTGAGTTCCAGAAAAGATCCCAAGGCATTTACAGGTGAGAGTTTCTGCACGAGTGTGTTCATTGACAGGAGAATGTGATATAAAGCTGTTCTGATTAGTTATTTGTGCAGAGGTTTGTTTTCCCAGCCTTGATACTGGAAGATGTCAGCTTATCTCTCACTCTTCACATCTCTGTTCTGAGGTTTTCCTGTCATTTTATGACATGACAAACATGAGTGGCTGTGGGCACTCAGGCTCCAGCTATCTGCCTTGTGCAACTCCCCCAGATGGTCAAGCCTGTGCTGGCTCCTGTCCTGGGGATGGGCATGGTGTCTCTACTCCTCAACAATGCTGCCAACAGCATTGCTTCCAGGCTTGCTACCCACTGGAAAGGAAAAGTGGAGCTGGCAGGAGTTTGTAGGCTGGAAAACTGCATAGGTTTCCTGTTGCCTAGCATGCTGTGAAGAAAGAGGGAGGAATTCGTGGGTATATTTTTTGATGGTCAGCTTTACGGTCTAAAGACACATTAAAAAAATATATATTTTTATTGAAGGTCTCCAGTCTGACTTTCCAGCATGTGATTTGAGGATGATGACTCTTTTGGGATGTCAATCTACAATGAATTGATACTGGAGTATAAACCCACTAATATCACTACTATAACGAGGTTAAGTAACAGAGGAGTTAAAGTGGCTGCAGGCCAACTCTGTTAGGAGGTAGATGTTCACCGGGTTCTGGGGTGGTGAAGTAGCTGAAGGGCTGAACCTGTGTTTTGTATGGCTGCAACTGATGGGACATGTCCTGGTGGAGCAATGGTGAAGTCTGTAATGACCACATGTTTGTGAACATTTCAGTTGCACCATTTCTATCAACTTCATATTTTCCCTCTGTAGCAGTAAACCAACCAAATATTTCTGTGTATAAAGGCAGGACAGTTGCAGTTAGGAATGCCTTTTGCACTAATAGCTACTATTAAAGCAGTTTCTTTTCATTGGTAGGAATGATTGAGAAGTGTCATCTTTTGGTTAAATTTATAACAGTTTATCATTACAGACATAAAAGATGTATTAAGTTGATACTAAACAGAGTTATAAACAGTCAGAAACCTCATCCAAAGGCCTGGCAACAATACCTCAAAACCAAATCTATCAGGGAACTTGGACAGGCAGGTAGATAACAATTCTCAAGAACAAGCCAACCACCCATCTCCTCTGGGAGGGTCTCCTGGGGGATGTCACTGTCCACATGCACCAAAGTCCTCCACCTGACCCCCTTCCCACCCCTATCTCTCACCCCACTGAGGGGAAATAGGCTTCTGCACAAGGGACCCCGTGTTTTTTCCCTGCTTCATTAAGCTCCACAGTTGCCTTCCTGTGCTGGTGCCCCCAGCCCCTTCCTTGAATGGCTGGTGGGCTTTTAGCTGCTGAAGTGCATGATGTTCCTGGAGCAGGGTATCAAGCTCTGTCTGGGAAGGTCAAGCTTTCTTCCTTGCTATGCAAGCAATCTCTCCATCCAGTGCTCAAATTTCCCTCATGCTTTTGTTTCTTCCCTTAGATTGACAACTCAGAGACTAAAGTGCTTCTAAAAACATGGTTATTGTAGGCCATCCTAAAGGGTCCTTGGAGCTATGGAAACCTGGGCCTTTAGGAGATATGAAAACACCCGAAATAACTATTTTTCCAGCTGCAACTGAAAAAAAGCACAAGTGACAAATGCTTTTGTTAAGGTGACTGATTTTCATGCTTGACAAAGAGCTAACTGGTGAGCTAACACACTCTCCTTGGGAGAGCTACTGTCTACTGGCTGTCAGCTGTCAGCTATCAATCAAAAAGAAAACAAAAAAACCAAACCAGGATACAAGCTTTGTACAGCACAGCCTTGCACCATTTTGGGGAAAGGAGGGAAGTTATAAATGGGATTCTAAGGTCAAGCTTATGATCAGGACCCAGTAGGAGATTCCTTTTTGGTAAGCCAGCTTTTTGGACATGAGCTGCTGGTACCTAGGAGTCACATTGTTTTGGGTACTGTCTCCTGTCCTGGAAAGCCAACACAATGCTGGTGACTGGCTCCAGCCACAGATGATTTTCTATAGGCCATAGAAACAGAATATAAAGCTATGGAAAATGGGGAATGTCACTGAGAAGTTTCTTTAACTGAAATTAATCATCAACTGATGTACTGCTCAGTGTCAGTTTAGCTACTGTCCACAGGCTTTGAAGGTGCTTATCAGGTTGCACTCTTCATGCTTTCATATGTCTTTATTTGATCCCTTTCATTGCTGCAGCTGGTTTACCTCAAAATAATAGATAGTACAGCATGGTTTGTTTTTTCTTTTTTTAAAAATTAAAAATGATAATTAAAAATGATAACTCAGATAAGACTTATTATTAATTTGTGCAAAGAATCTTAAGAACTACATTTACTTTAAATAGTAATTCAAAAAGCTTACAGTTCATTTTATCCAGACACCTTATGCAGATCATTCTTGTTTCTTGCCTGTCCCATTTAGTTCTTGTGGCCTTCATGCAATGATTAAGCCATGTTTGGAAAGCTATCACAGCAACTTCAAGTAGAAGATGTGAAGAACTGTGAAGTCTTATGTTAGTGCATCAATCAGAATCACGAGAATGCTGATTTTCTTTTTTTAAAGATTTGGCCCATCGTGACTTACCTGAGTGGTATTTGTAGAGTCTTTTATTTTATGTGTCTGGTTTTGGTATTTTTTTTGTTCATAGCTGCTGTGCAGAAGGGGAATGAGATTAGGCAATCTAGAAACACTTGGGTAATATCATAGTCAGAAACAGTGATATATCTGAACACCTTGCAAGTTGCTCTTCTCTTACAGTGCCTGTCTACAGACATGGTTCATATAACATTGCTATAAAACTGGAAATGTCTTAAAAATGGTTAACTCACACACTTTTCAGAGCAAAGAGAGACCAACTATAAATGTATTCACTTCATCAGAACCAGGAATGAAAACCTGAAAATCCAGAGAGTTAGTTTTGGTTGAATGTCATAAATATGCAAATGGTTAAGGCTTGGAAACAGAGGGAAGAAAGACAGGAAATAATCCTCATGGCTCTGACTCTGAAGGAGAAATCTTCCCTTAAATTTGCTGTTCTTTTTTGACTGCCAGCTCAGTGTAAGCTGGTAACAAGTAATGGAATGGATTGGTGGTAATAACTATGAATAAGTATGATAGTTGCAATAATGTCTGATAACTATTAATAAATATGATAGTTGCAATAACGTTTGATGCACAAGTTAATGTGGGAATAGCTTAAAAATACTTTTTTTGTTGTTGTTTTGCTTCGTTTTTTTCCCCTTTGTTTTTGTTTTTTGTTTTTTCTTTCCTTCATTATTTTGGTTGGGAAATTCACACTTGAATCAGAAGGGAGAGTTACACAGTGTTGGTTAAAACCCAAACTCCAGGGTTTACAAGGCTGAGCTATGCCACAGAAACTTCCTCACATGGTTAAACACTGCTGAGTCCTAATAGGTCAGTGCCAGTGTTGCAGAAACTCCTCTGAAGCATGTTGAAAATGTCCTGTCTCCTTCATCACTCAAAGCATTTGTGTTGTATTTCTCTTGCGGCTAAAAACTGTTTGCTTTCCCAAGATACGTTGTTGTACTTCCCAGAACCTGCTCTCTGTTTATTCAAAGTGAACGGTCCAGGGGAATGAGTGCTCAATGTGATGGGCAACATATGGGATCAAGTGAGACATCCAATGAATGTGGATGCAGTAAAAGCTGTTCTTTTGCTCAGAGTGAATGTTAATGATGTTTCCACAGTTCATGAATAAACTCACTCAGAACATGAAGTTCTCGGGGGAAAAAAGAAACAACCTTTCCTATTTAAAAAATATGCCCATGTTGCTGTTGAATCAGAAGTCAGCGGTAGCAACAACAGTTGCTGACAGTAAAATGATTAAAAAAAAAATTATGCTTTTTTTTTTTTTGGTACCATCAGTACAAATTCATAAAGATATCAATGCAGAAGTATCCTAGCTCTGTGTGCTGCCAGTATACTGTCCAAGCTCACAAGATCAGGATATCAGCCAGCTCAGATCTTTCTCTGTGTCAAGACTTGTTAACTTTCCTGGATCCAGTTCAGGGCTTTCCTGGACACACCATATGCCCAGATTTTCCTTCTGTGTGTAGCAGGGGAATGAGACATACCACACATCGTCATGCCAATATGCAGTACACCAGCAAAGCTGGAACATGCTTGCCACCCACACCCAACCTCTACTTTCCCTCATTTCTGGCCACTGTGACATTTTGTCTATGAAAGTCTCCCATAAAAACATCCTTGACCTGCTCAGCCCTTCCCTTTTTTTTTTTGGATGTGGAAGTAATGAATGATCTCTCCTCTCTGATCCCCAGAAAGGGGCTCTCTCACAAAGATGTATCTGTGCATTTGTAGCCTGAAGAAAAATATATTTGGTATGTAATTTGGATTTTGATGTGAAACACCTGCAGTCTAGAGCTTGTGAAGCTTCTGGTATTGTAGAGCTTTGGTCAGAGGCCAGATCATGCAGCTCTGGGGAAGCCACCACATGCAAGGTTACATCAGCACTTTCAATTGCTCTGGACTGGGGAGGGAGAGATGAAGATCTCATAGGCTCTCACAAAGGTGAGTTTTGAGGATGTTTGTGAGTCCTGCTTCAGTTTTACAGTGGATAAGGTTTCTGAACACTCAGTTCAATCTATAATTCTGACACGCATGAGGGGATTTAGGTGGATTTTTTCCCTTCCTGGTCATGATGTTGGCAACACAATGCCTCTGGCCCTGCTATGCTTTGGCTCCCATTTCACACTGCACCCTCAAGGCTGTGCAGGCAGTTTGTCACATGTGACTCTGCTTTCCTATCCAACTCCAGAAGATGGTAAGAATCATAAAGATGCAACAGCTTGCTGTCATGTCTTAAATTTTGATCATTTATAAATGATTTAAGTCTGTTGCTCACTCTTCTTTCAGGTGTAAGCATTATTGGTCATTTTCTGTCCAAAATTTGCATTTAGAGAGCATGCAGGGGTCCTGTAGTCTAAAGCTTTAAAGTGCAAAGTATTAACAATAAATCAAATCTCTGAGATTTCAATTCACGTCCACTGTGATAAAATATATTTATATAAACTCTGTTGCATATAAATTCATTATGATGAACACACAGCCCTTGTTTTCTTTCTCTAAAAAGAAATAGTTTAAGTATGGAAGTATTGAAGAAGAATGAACTTCTATGGCTAAAATTTACAGGAAAAGCATGCTTTGTCATGAATGGGAGATAAAAGCTGCCTTGAACAGTTTACAGCCTAAATAGACAGATAATATAGCCACAGACAAGCTCAATCATTCAGTAAAGGGCCAAAAAGGTGTTTTTTATTGAGTGTGAATTTGATTTTACTCAGTGTATTTTTGTTTTACCAAACCATTCAAACGTGGATGTTCTGTCTCCTTATCTGGATTGTAGTGTAAGGGAAGTTTTCCTAAACAGGCTGCATCAGTCCAGGCATTCCAGCTAAAATTCTCAACACAAAGTCATGCAATCTGCTGGAAATAATTCGACATAATTAGACATATCCTTTACCATTTCTGAAGCAAAACAACAGGTAGGAACAGAAATACTGCATAGCATTTTAGTGATGTTTTTATTAGACAGAAAGAAAATAGATGAATAATTCTTAGTTGAAAGAATTGCTTCTATTAATATAGTTAACTTCGAATTTATTTTCAACATTTATTTGCTGTTAAGTGACTTTGACTGCATTGACCAATGCCTCAGATTATTTTTTAAGGAACAATTTTATAGCTGAAAAAAACACATATTACAGAGACATTTATAAAGTTTAAATATCTTAAGTTAACAATATGTGATTGCACAGCCAAAAGTGAAAACATTATGGCTTGCTAGAAGAACTCATAACTCTAATACATGGTTATGAAATTGGGCTTACGACAATGAAAACACAGCTTATGTCAGCACACTCTCTGTAATGAGGCTGCAATTGTAATAGAAATCTCTGTGCTTCATCTTACCTAGGTGCTCAGCTTTATGCCTGTTCCCTGATTGTTCTGATTTCATGCAGTCACACTATGAAGCTTTTGTATGAATATTTAATACTACAGTTTGCATTACACTGGTGCAATTGTGAGGGACTGTACAAACCACATAGCGAGAGTCAGTCTTTCTGCAATGAGTTTAAATTTTAAATTGACAGAGTGGGAGAGGAAAAACAAGTAGACAGAAGGAAAGAGGCTCACCTACAATCTCCCTGAAAATGTGACAGAGAGAGAGACAGAACTTCTGAGCCTTGTGTCCTATTCATTTCCTCTCTAGGAAGCTTATTCATGTCTTTGGGTTGTGATAACAACTCTAAGAACTCTTGATAATTTACATATTTACTCATTAACTAGATGTTGGCTCCTTCAAAATGATTGTCTGTTCATGTTGTAAGGAACATCTCATCATCAGCAGAAGCAATGAAAATATTTCATTCACAAAAGGAAGCCCACAGAGAGCCCATTTTAAAGCCACAGAACTATCATATTTTCTCCTGATTTGTGAGCTTTTGTTTATGATCTAACCTGCTTTAGCTCCCACTTTTTTGCCTTATCTTGTGCTCAAACACCAGTATACAGTGACACCTGCAATTTCACAGCAAGGCTAGGAAGCTGCTGAAAAATTTAACACTTTTTATATAGATGAAACTGATAATGACGCCAGTGGTTTCTATGCTGATGTGATAATCTTTTCTTCACTCCTTTTTAATCAGCATCATTCATCTATGTCATCATGAGTACTAGAACTACCTTCAAGAGCAAATTTATTTTGGGAACTAGGTACAGAAATTTGTAATTTGCTATTCCCACTCCATATTTTATTAATGGGTTTGATGTTGCCAGTTATTACTTCAATAACCTTCCATTCAAGCAGTTAAAATGCAGATGATATATTTTTCTCATAATGGTTCTTCATCAATTAATTGGCAAGGCTGGAGATGCTTTGAGCCAAATGATAGCCAAATCCTCTGATGAGCTGTGAGAAGCTCTTGTTTGTGATGTATATGAAGGAAAGTCAATTCAAAGCCATATTTTTGAAATGAAAAGCACATCAGGACTGAACTTCACAGTGATATAGACATAGTAGTTTATATACTATTTAATTTTCTTCTGTGCATTCTAGTGTTTCTACTGTGTATTCAGACTAAGGGAATATAATAGAATGTAGAAAGTAGAATAGAACGGAACAGAATGGAATAGACTAGACTAGGCTAGGATAGAATAGAATAGAATAGAATAGAACAGAATATTTCAGTTAGAAGGGACCTAAACTGGTCACCTAGTCCAACTGCCTGACCAATGCAGGGGTGATCAAAAATTAAGGTGTATTACGCTTTAACATAATTTTACTATTATATTATGAAGCAAGTTTCCTAGAGAGGTGGTTGATGTCCCAAGTCTGTTGATGTTTAAGCGGCATTTGGACAATATCTTTAATAACATATTTTATAGGTATACATCCTTTCAGAAAAGTGTGTATGTGTATGCTTTTGAGAGTATGCGTGGATGAATGTAGCTGTCTGTCTGTCAATCTATACCTCTATCCACTTGAGGATTTTAAGGCTATTTCTTTTCTAAAGAACATGATCACACAAAGCTTGTAACCAACAGCAAAGGGAGAGCTTGGTCCATGTGCAACAGTGTATATGTGATGTGTGGGTAGATCTAATCCTTCCTAGTAGAAGACAATGATACAAATGCTTTGTACTGTTATTTATATATTTTGTTATTACATATATATTTACACCTGTACCTGTCTTTATATAAAAGGAAGTGCTTCAGGAAGGCTTTTCAAAGTTCAATCTTAGGCTGAAGGTCTTTCATTAGAGGAGTTGTATTTACTGTTTATGCAACTGAAATGAAGAAATTTTACAATCCATCCCTGTGGTTCTCTTCTGTTAGCCATGTAGCCTCTAGAAGGATGCTATTTATGCCCTTCAGCCTAAATTTTCTCATTTCTTACCCATTTTCATAGCCACACTTTTAAAATGCACAGGAAACAAAGGTTATGCTTCTTTGTAATAAAGTCCTAGCAGATAGTTCTAAAACATCCCCAACACATACACACAAAAGATCAGTGTTTAAGCTGAAAAAGCAATCATATGTGTCAAAAGAGAAGCACTACTACAGGAATTTTCATTTTAAAGAATCTGTAAAAATGTGATATAAAAAATGTAAGTTGTGTCCTTCTCTAGGAGAGGGTGCCTAAATTATTGGTCTATTCTTGCCTTTTATATATATTGTTATAACAACTTCTGCATAGCAAGTGAATAGTATTATCATCTCCAGGAGAAAAAAATCAAAGAAAAAAAAAAGGAAAGCCCAACAACAGCAGACACTTCCTAATCATCTTGCTTGAAGAGATATGCTAGCTGTGAGCCAACAGTGTGTGTGGAGAGAGATAATTAGAAGAAAAGCAGAGATTAAACAACAAAATTTAATTTATGTGTGAAAAGGCAAACACTCTAAGATAAATGTTTAATCCACACTATTTAACTGTTTCATTGTTCAGTTCACTAGCTGAAATGGAACTGAATGAAAAGAAACAGAAGCTCATGGTCTATTTATGCTTTCCTAACTGGATCCACTTGTCTCTTGTTTTGTTTTGGGATGATAAACTCTGAAATATAAGGCTCATTTTCTTTACTTTCCTGCTACATTAGATGAGGTCTCTTGGTTATCAGTACACTGACCAGCAGTAATTTTTTCAAGGAAAATCAGATTCTGAAGTGGAAAACCAGCCAGAGAAGAGTCCTGGAGGATGTGATATCAAGTGCCTTTGGAGAGATTGATGGTTGCAGAGGAATCCAAGCCCAGTAAGGCTTTCTAATCCTTGGCTATTGAACTTAATGTCTAGTCTTGACCCCACAAATATTTTAAATATTTTGTAAGAAAGATGCTTCTGAGGATTCAGGGAGATGGAAAAATTGAAGCTACAGTTTGAAAATGATGCTGTTTCTGAATAGCCATAGGGTGTGAATTGTGGAATCTTAGCTGTGCTGTCACCATACCAGTTGTTATTCTAAGCCCATCCAAGGATCGGGGTGCTTCCCTCGAGACTGCTGCCAGATAGACAGTAGAGACAGGTAAGCCCTGGCCACAGAAGATATCATTGATTCAGAGAGAGATAGCTTTGGACTTCTAATTAGCTAGATGGCTCTTTACTAAGTAAAATCTATTGCCAAAGAATGAATATAAAAAAAGAACAAGCGGAAAAGTGTCAAATTAATCCTAAAATATATCCCTACAATACAGTAGCAACACAATATCTTGGGGTTTATGTATCTTACAACTTCTGTTACCTGACTGGAGGCTGATTCTTAATCTGCCACGCCAGGGCTGATTTACACTCTTATGTAAAAATATGGCAATATTCAGTAGCCAAGAAATCCACACATAAAATTCAAACACACTGAGAGCACAAAAATACTTGCAAAACCCAGTGAAATTCAGGATGTTCAGGGCATATGAGGCCTTGTAGGTTTGGGACCTGAGTCTCATATACTTCCTGTATAGATTCCAGTATTTTTCTTGACTGTCCTGCATCTGTGTGACATTATTGACCAGGTCATGATTTACAACAGTGTGATTAAATGGCGAAGCCAGACTTTATCAGGGTGAAAACACAAAGGACTCTGACTAGCTCTGAATCTCAGCACACCTAGTATTTTGCTGTTAGGATTATTTGACTATTTATTGGGAAAGGGAACACATTAACTAAAACTACAAGTTTAGAATATAGTAGGTGTGAATTTAAAGTCTATTTGGAACAAAAATATCATAGTTTTCCTGTCTGGTCTTGTTAAGCTACTAGTGAAGTAAAATCCTTTGAATTCAAGGGGGTTTTAGTTTGTTTTTTTTTTGTTTGTTTGTTTGTTTGGTTTTTTTTTTTGTGGGATTTTTTTGTTTGGTTGGTTTTTGCTCTCTTTCTAATTTAATTGAAGAAATCTATTTCTAAGGCCTATTTAACTACATGCCACACTAAACCACTCAAAATTGGAGGGGAAAACAATATGATGAGGATGCACAGAACTGCATATTTTTTATCCCCTGACAAGGGAATGGTGACTGGTTCAGCTTTAGATGCAGAAAGGAGAGGTCTGCTCTCAGTCAAAGGAATCTCACTGGGATGTCAGTCAGATCTGAGGATAGTTGCTTGTAGTCATGGTAGAAGGTTTAGGGATTTCCTGGTTTCAGTGAATTAAAAATGGAAAAAAAAGTGGATACAAGACTCAGCAGGGATGAGTGATGGGAGAGTGAGAGGAATGTATTGCTACACATATTAACAATTAGCATCACATGTAATTTCAGGTAAAAGAAAAGGCGAACAAGTAAAGGCTGTTAAAAATCAGTAGTGATCCCAGGTTTACTTATATTCGTCATAGAAGAATTTTCTAATCTGACATGTGTGGTGCAATAGACATATTGGAGAGAAGGGATGTCATCCAAAAAGACCTGGATAGGCTTGAGAGGTAGGCCTAGGCTACAACAAAAGGTAGTGTGGCCAGCAGGTTGAAGAGATTATTCTGGCCTTCTACTCTGCTCTTGTGAGAGTTCTGGTGAGACCCTACCAGAAATACTGCATCTAATCCTGGGATGAAGCATAAGAAGGACATGGGCCTCTTGGAATGAGTCCAGGAGGAGCCACAAATATGGGGAGGGGGCTGGAACACTCCTCTTATCAAGATAGGCTTGGTAGGTCTCAAACTGGAACCTGGGAGACTTGAGGTTGTTCAGCCTGAATAAGAGAAGGCTCTAGGGAGACCTTAGAATACCTTTCAGTACCTAAAGTGGGCTACAAGAAAGCTGGACAGGGATGTTTTACAAGGGCATGTAGTGATTGAACAAGGGGGAACACCTTTTGATGGTAAGAGGGTAATTTTAGATTAGGCATTAGAAAGAAACCCTTTACTTTGAGGGTGGTGAGAGACTGGCACAGGTTGCCCAGAGAAGCTGTGGATGCCCTGTCCTGGAAGTGTTCATGACCGGGTTGGGTGGGGTTTTGAGCAACCTGATCTAGTGGAAGATGTCCCTGTCCATGGCAGGAGGGCTAGAAATAGATGATCTTTAAAGTCCCTTCCAATCCAAACCATTCCATGATTCTGTGGTACTAAATCTGCTATTAACTAAAATCAGGTGGTAATATGCATTAATAAAATATGAGTGCAGCTAAAGTAAGGAGTGTGTACAGGCCATGGCAACCTGTTGGGAAGTGCAGGAGGTGTGGGTTTGTCACACCTAAGTTTTAATACCCTCAATACAGCTCAGATAGCAACAGACTGAGTGTAGGGATAAATATCAGCAGTTCGTGACAGAGTAAATGACTACTTTTGATCTAGATTATCACTATAAATTCTGCTCACCATATTAACTCCATTTACTCAGTATGGTCTCAGTTAATAATGGAAGTATATTAGCCATCTACCAGGATAACACCTATATCTCAGTTGATAATACAGACTCTACAGATAATAGCACTCCATCTGCCTTCTGATTAGAGGCAAATCTATGGTATGAGTTTGATCTCTTTTTCTCTTGAAATTAGATATTTAAACCAAACATTGCTAATATGCTGGTGCTGTACCGTGGAAGAGCTGTCCATTAGGATATGAGCCTGCTTTTAAGTAGCCCAGCAGGTACGTGTATGTGTGTGTGGATAAGGTGAAGCTCAGTTGACTTTATCCAGGTGCATTATGCAGGTGTCCTGAACCCTTCAGTGCATCACCATCTGCAGGTGGTGCTTTATGTGATGTCTGTCGGAAACAGCTCCTTATCTCCTATCTCAGCTTCAGGGCAGAATTGCATGATGACTGGCTTTTTGCAATTTTTTTTTTTCTTTTTATTAGCTAATGTGACTTTCTATAGTAAAGGAATGCCCAGGCAGCACAACATAATTTCTTGATGCTTTAGATCATGTGAGACAAAAGGGGGTGTAGTGGACCATATGTAATGATGAGGCCCAAAATCAAGTTTCAGATGGAAAATATGCCTTTTTAAGGTAAGGGGAATGTGGCTCCTGCTATTTTACAACACCATGGCTTCTCTCCTCTGATGGTTTATGCATCCAATACAACCAGCTCTAAGCAGGCTGTGAAACCTGTGAGCTACCAGCCCTGATGCAGAGTACTGGAGGGAATTGTATAGGAGCGAATGCTGGACTCCAACTTGATGCAAGATTGATCAGGCTTGAGGGCACATCTGTCTGGAGGAGTGCAGACAGGTGTGTATGTGTCTTCCCACCCATGCTTTGAGCCACGTGGACCTTGCCCAGTTCTGATATGGAAGCCACGCACTCACAGTCAACTAGAGAGCACCTGAACCAGAGCTGGCTTGTGTCTGGTTGGCTTTGAGCCATGAATGAGTGCTGTCACCTTCCCATACATCCTGAGTGCTCTTCTCCTCAACTCTTATTGCTGAATGGAAGCTTTGGAATGGCCTGTGGGTTTCTTTAGGCAAATTTATTCCAGAGATTCAGATCACCTTTCTTAAAGTTTCATTGGTTTCAGACTTAAAGTTTACCTCAGGGTCAAACCCTCTATATGTAAAAGGCTTTCTCTTGAGAGGTCTGGGTGTATAAGTCTGTAAGTAGAAATTCTGTGGCATTTGTGAGTTTAGGTGAACTGACATCCTTTCAGGAAACCTTGGGGAAAAACCAGGGCAGTGAGCTGCCTTCTCCAAAGCCAAACAGCAGCCTGGTTCAGCAGCTATGTTATAGCCATACCTGCTTTAAGTTCTGAAACAATTTTGAAGTTCAAGGATGTGTACTACCTCTGTCCATTAGGCCTAAAGTTTTAATTGGTATTTGGAAGAGGAGGAGAAGAACATTTTTATACTCTTCTGTGTGCCCATGCAAGGATCAAGGTCAAGTTAAGCTGTTCCTTTTGTGCAAAAGGGAGGTTTCTGCTTGGGCACTTGATGGCTTCAGGGATAAATCCCTTTATTGTAAACTTCTCATTTGATAACACAAAGTCAGTGCTTTGGATATGCCCCATTAGTATTTTTCCTTGTTAAGCACTGACAATGAATTTGGCAGCTTACAAGGCACAGCAGAAGATGCTGTTATCTGGCACTGCCAAGGTCGATAATGTGGACATGGGGCATTGTCTAGCTGTGCCCCTGGGCTCAGTTCTCATGTTTCTCACAGCAGTGAAAGTGACATCAGGAGCAGTGTGTTTCTGAAGCAGTGAACTGCTGAGGACTGTAAGATGTTACCCATGAAGGAGTCAGTCCTTCAGCTGGGACTTTTTGGCGGTGGACTTGAGCATCTGCCCAAAGACTTTGAGGTTTGCTTTTGTAAGAGGACTGCCAAATCAAGTTGAAGGACCTAACTCCTAATTATTATTCATGGCAAGGACAGTCCATCTCTCATCAAGATTTATTTGGGGATAAATATTAAAATATACTTCTGATCTAATAGGACAGTATCTGTCTGGTGCATATTCTCTAAGCATAGCAACCTGACTAGATGTCAGTGTGGTCTAAAGTTGGCCAAAAGGGAGCAAAAAGAGAGGGACATAGTCTGTTTTATATATGTGAATGTATGTATATATGCTCATGTATATGTGCATATTCATGTATGCGTGAATATAGAAATAAATGTGTATTTATACATTTTGCAAACAAAATCAGTGTTGCTGTCAGCCCTTTAAGCTTTGAATGCATAGAGTGTGGAAACATTTGAAATCCTTCTTCCCTGACCTTTTTTTTTTTCCTAAACTCCTCTTTCACCAAACTACTGGAGTGACAGAACTAGCCTATGTCATGAAAATAGATATTTTTTCTAAAGAAACAATAAGATGCAGCTTAGGTTCAGATATGGACTCTGATTTGATGTAAAAAATCCTAATTAATAGAACTTCAATCGCTACAACAATTTAAACTTGTATTTTTATGTTATTGGATTTTATTTTGAACAGCAGTAAATTTTAGATGTCTCTTTATTCTTTTTGTATTCTTTCCATTGGTGAAAGATATATTTTTAAAAGAATTTATAGAATTAAGCTGTTTAAGCATCACAGAAATGAATGTACTGATTCATTGTACTGAAATAAGACCTTTTCCTGCTGAAAAACCTTAAAATAATTAGGTCAAATTTTTTATTGTTGATATTTGTGCTACAGTAATTCATGACTGATAACTTAATTGAATTTTCATATGTATGAAGCAGATGTTATAGGTTCTCTGCTACACCACTATGGTAGTGTTAGTCATGCAGATTTATAATAAAGCAATCCCTTATTGTTCCTTCCCACATTTATCTACATTTTGTGCTGCAGCTGATTTTGCAATTGTCTCATTTAATTATGAACATTGACATCATTTGCAGGATTTATGCATCTAATTAAGTGGGCTCTAATAGAGAAGTTTCGGAAATAAAGCCAAGAGAGTAATATATGTTTGCTAGTGGTTACATTGGTATCTGTTGTTCCTCTTCAGCAAGAGGAGTGAGAAAAAAATATTTGTTTCCTGATAACAGAAGGAGTCTCAAAATAAAATATTTTCAGTCTTCTCAGTCACATTGTGTATGAAGGAGTATTTTAAAAGTTTAAATTTAAAATTAATAGTACCAGTGTAAAATAGTTAATAGTAACTGTCTAAAAGTAACAGAGCAGAATACAAAAAGAGGAGTGGTAGTGAGAACTGAGAAGTCATGGTATATAGGCAGTCTGTTGACCAAGGTCAGCAACAACTGGTAAGCCCTTTATTAAAGTGTATATTTATTCATTGAATAAGCCTTTATAAACTATATATGTATGACATTAATACAAAGTGTGAACCTTTTCCAGGCAAAGATAAAATGAAAGAGATTTGTTGATTAATGATCCTCTAAACTAGTGGAATGGCCCAGCAAGGTCAGGAATGAGAAAAAATCCAGTTCATTAGTCAGCAAGTTTTCCTTCTCATGGTTTAATTGCTCAAGTTTGCTTATTTATTGGTCAAGACAAGGGAAATGAACAGGAAAAAGGCCATCTATGCCATAGTCCAGCTCTGTAACACACAGATATGGCTTCCTCCCCTTCAGGAGTTTCCATTTCTGCTCATCCCCCAGCTATCAAGTGTTGTTGTGGGCATGATTCACTGAAAATCACAAGTAATATTACTTTAGCCTGACCTTCATCACAGACAGGAAAATAACTGTGTTTGTTCATTGCAATAAATCTGTTTAAGCTTGATGGTCCTTCCTGTTTTAAAGCCTTCAGGTGAAGGGATAGTCTACTACGACCATAAATGCTTTGTCTGGTCTTCTGTTCAGGACCAGGCTCACCACCAGGAGCCCTTTATCCTTAAAGATGACAGTGGGATAATTGGGGTCCCACTGGTGCAGGTTAAGGTGTTCTATCTCAGGGTAATACCCATATCTTCCTAAGTCTTAAGGAGGTAACAGACATTCAAACAGTTTTGAACCCAAAGTAACTCATAACTAATGAATAATGGTGGTCGGTGAATCACGAAACAGCAGAATTCAGAGGAACATCAGCCATCTATCCCATCCCTCTGCCTCAACTGTTATCCTTCTTTACTTATACCAATATTCCTCTTTTACCTCCACAGTCAGGAACTTCAACAGTCTCCCTAGGCAATCTTTGCATGAGTAATAATTGGGAAATTCTGTGAGTTTAGAATAATTTTGCCATGTGTTGATGTAATTCTATAATTTTTTGTCTATTCCCAGAAAACATGAAAAGCAATCTATTATTTTCTTTCACATATTTGAAGGTTCATATCTTTCAGTCTTCTGGATACTGAACAGGATTCATTTTTCAAATAGTAGGGAATGGAGAGTGGTATTCAATACCCATAAAATGAACACCCATGTGCAGTAATTTTCAATTACCTGGGTATCATCTGTCCCCCACAACTTTTCAGTGTAATTGTAATCATTAGTATTTCTTTATATTCTGATCTTTAAAAAAAAATATTGGTGTTCCTTTTGTTTTCATCAAAGTCACAGCTCCAGAAGTCATGGGATTATTTGAAACTTTGAACTTTTCTTAGGTGAACTTTTCGGAGAATTATAGTAGGGTGTAGGGACAGGAGGAAGTTTGTTATGGGTCAGTCTTGTTTTTTTCTCCCTCCTCATCCCTATAAAAGATTTTTTTTCCTGTCTTTAACATTGCAGATCAGCAAAAGCTGTTATTTTGCTTATTTTAGCAATTCAGAGGAAAAAAACATTTGCTAACTCTGTTGGCTAGCAGACCACACAACAGATGTGAAAGCTTCCCAGCACCTATGGTCAAGAAGTAAATGGCTACTGTACTTGTTGACAAACTGCAGTGTTTTCGAGAAACCCATTACCTCCAGGAGAACTGTGGTATCTTTCTTAGAATGGAGGAAAATCTGATGGTTAGAGTATGGTATTTTTCATCTGTGTGCTTTCAATTTGAATAAAAACCAGTTGCAGAGGTACTAGCTTCCATTCCTCATTATACTGTCACTCTTATCAGCAAGCTGAACTGATAATACGTTGAAAAACTGTAGCTGGGTGGCCATTACATTTAATCCTCCAGTAGTTATTTTTGCCCTGTTGTTTCTCATCCTTATGAAGACTGCCTTGTAAACACCCCACAGTTTATCCACTGCCACTGAGCAAGTATTTCTGGTGGAGTTCTTCTGTAATGACACAGAAAGCAGATCAGGCTAGCTGTAAAGCAAAAAATGGATCAGGTTGTGTGAGAACCACAAGGTGACTTTACAACAAGAACTCTATCAAAGAAGGAGAGGTGTGACTAGAATTAAGCAGAAGACAGCTGTGACAACAAGGCGCCAAATGACAGGATGGTGTTATCTTTCTGAAAATATCTTGATGTCTGCCACTTAAGCATACACCAGCGCCTGAATAGGTGGTTTATTAGAAAGTTAACATATGGCGCTTCTTGTTTGTGTTCCTCGATGCATTAGAGGAAAAGGCATGTTTCATCTTAATATGCTGAATGTATTTTAATTCTGTCCATAGTCCACAGCTCAGTGATTTAATTTTCATGTCTGGCTTCTATTTCTTTCACGAATCCAGAAAAGTTACATCTGTAATGCTTTGATGAAAAATCCTTTGGAAGTCAGTGGAAAGCCTTTAAATCAAAGTTTTAAAGTGAAGAACTGAGTTGGTAGCCTCTGTTTTTCTACAGATCAGTTTGTTGATGACATTGAGCTATATTTTAAAGAACTGAATATTCACTTTACATGAAAATGAGCTAATTGCTCTTCTATGTTCAGTGTCTAAAAATAAGCACACTTTTCTGAAAACACAGTGGACATTTTTTTTCTCTTTTCTTAATGTGTTTCCATTGTGTTAAACCAAAAGGAAAATTAAATCATTCTATTGCTATAAGCTATTCATATTGTTTTAATCTTTGTATCTGTCAACCTTGAATATTCCTATTGAATAACCTATGTAGAGGATAGTGAGGAGTGGGGAATGAACTCATCTGAACTCAGCGGGAAATTAAGGATGTACTTGCAAAGTAAAGCGAGCTACAAATGGAAATGCTTTCAAAGAGGGAAGCAAGAATTAATGAAGTAATCTGGAAGTACAGAAGAAAGACTTTACTGGTCCTAAGCTAGGGGCCATGCCCAAAGTAAGATGAGAGTGCATAGGTGGGATGTGGGGACTGTGCTTTCTCATGGGATCTAACAGTTACTGATGTGAGGGATGCACAAGGTTGGCTTTCTGCATGCTCCAGTGTGCTCTGGTTTTGGAAGTGTGTGAATTGCCAGCAACTGTCAATCTAACAGGTTTTTGCATTCCCCTTTTCTGTCTTTTGTGAATGCCTGTGAATCTAAAGACTTCTGTTCTTTTGTACATTTTGTCTTGTCTCGCTGTAAAGGGAATAGAGGGGAAAAAAGGTGCTTGAAATATACTTTAAAGTGACTACTTGGATAGGGTAGCTGAGAACAGGTACCCCTGATGCACATCACAGACTCTCAGGTGCTAGCACTGCTGCATAGCAGTGATAGCAAGAAAGCAGTTCAAAGCTTTTTGAGTTTCCCTCCTCCATCTATATTTATCCTCATGGATATTCTCATTCTGCTGAGAGAACTGTATTTAGAAAGATGATTTTCACACTTGTAATTACCACTCATTGTTGCCACCTTGGAATAAAAGTGCTAACATGTGAGGACATAGACTACATTTGTAAATTTTTCAGGGGTCTAGTGAACCCTTTAAAAACATTGCCAAGCATATTCATACCCTCCAAGCCATGCTTACAATGTATACAATAGGCAAATGAATGTTTCATAATGAAGTTATATCCTTTTTTTTTTTTTAATCTACACATGGTACTGACTCCATGCAAAACTACTTTGTGCATGATTGTTATCTTGTCTGAAATGCTGTTTTTCTTTCAGAAACAGATCTCAATGCCCTGCTGCCCTTCCAGCCTTCCTTCATCAAAAGCAGATAGACAAGGTAAAAACCAAGCAAACCAGCTCCTTGTAAATAGTGTGGCAGAACTTGTTAATTGGGCACAAGGCTTTTGAAAATGCTCCACATCCTTCTGCAGTGATGAGTTCAATCATCTTGAATTTCTATAAGCAAATGCAGGTGAAAAGCACATCCATAATTCTGCCATCTCTAAGTGGTTTTCTGTGCCTTTACTACATATGCATGCTCCCTGTCTTTGAAATGAATAGAGTGGAAAGTGCCTGATGTAACATACTTCCTGTGCTCTGGAAAGGCAACACATCTGCAAATATTTATGGTTCTTCCATTTCACTTTGTAATGCCCTCACCTTTCATGCACAGTGCCAGCTAACACCCCTCTTTCATTTTCCAAGGATAAATTCACAGATTTCACTCTTCTCACATTTAACGGATTATAATCCCCAAGACAAAAAGAGAAATTATGCTAAGCTTCTGGCACAATCTATTCAGCACACTGCTGAAATGAGACACCACAGCCCCTGCTGAGGTGCGTTTGCAGCTCTTTCTGCACATACACAGGGGATGCCTGAAGCACTTCACATCACAATCACAGCTCTCCTGATTGCTCCATATTATCTGCAGCCCTTCAGGACACTTATAACTAATAAACAGGGTGCAGCTAAACTACTGGCAGTTGCTTCTTCCTGTCACTTCAGTCAGGGTTACCAGAGTTAAACTTTTTGAGTAAATTGTGTATGTGTATGTGTATGGCTCGTTCCTGTTATTTCCTAGTTTTCAGAGGTCTGAGATTTAGGAATTTCATTGCATAAAATATTGTTAGTAGCTGCAAATACCTCTGGGCTTTGGGGAAGTATATGTCCTGATGACTGAATATTTTCACAAGAAAAGGAAACTCCTCCCTCTGTCTGTATCCTGGGCATATTTTGGATTCCAACAGCTAGAAGTGAAGGTGTTTGTGGGTGGGTAGTGGGTGGCATCCCTGCCCATGACAGAGGGGGTTGAAATTAGATGATCTTTAAGGGCCATTCCAACGCAAGCCTTTCTATGATTCTATGATGCATGATTCTACAGTGCTATTTTCCTTGCCTGTCTGAGCTGTAGCTGATGTCTGCGTGAGGAACAACATGATTCTTGTATAAGATTCTTGTCTTGCAGATATTGTGTGTGAAGCGGGAAATTGACTTCAAGCTCTTGACCTTCACACACCAGTTCCTGCCACCGTGTTCTCACATTACGGACTCTGAGAGTCACTTCTTCAAAATGCTGAACATGTCTTTCAACAGATGAGCACAGCCTGGGTTTCCTTTTACTTTATTGGGCATAGAGGAGTCTCAGCATCTTCCAGAAGCACCTGCAGCAGTGCTGAACGGCGATGAAACTTCTGCATCAGAAAGGAGCCCAGGAGGAACTTTGCTTTCTGTGGTGCTACATACTGCTCCTGAACAAAGTTTCCCCATGTCAATGCCCGTGGCCTCAGCATGCAGCCTCCTCCTTTACCATTAGGAAAGCACAGAGGAGATGTTTGAGAGGTTACGATCACAACTACCCCTTTAAGGAAGTGGGTCATAACCTGTCCTTAAATCAGTTTAACAAGTAACTTATTTTATTGCATTTTCGCACGAGTTAGCTTAGTATTTCAGACCTCTACTTAAACCACATGGAAATCCTATGTAGCTTGTATAAAGAAAAACAACCATTCCTGCAAACCTTCTTTTTTGATGAAGAGTTGTTTTTTGATTAACAGATGTTCTTAACCTGTGATCAGTGGGTCCTTAATAGAGCCGTACTGAATAGCCCTCAGGAGCTGAAACATTTTTGCTAATAATCTTCAAATCCAGAGTATACCTGTACTGGTTCTGCTGTGCCCAAGGTTGTTCTCCCCTTCCACACAAAGCATAATCAAAGCCAGGAAGATGGCTACCTAATATTTTCATAGGTACCTCAGTATATTTTCTGTGGAAATATAATCTATCCTACTTATACCAACTTTTCTCTGCATCTTCTGAAGGGAAGAACATTTACCTGACCTTCATCTGGAAATGGAGCTGTACCTTTTCAGACAAATTAAGGATATCAAACCACCTGACTTACAGGAAGTCTTTCACCACTGTATTCCCATAGATCACTTATGTGATGGCTGAAGCCATATACAATGACCTAATACTTTGTTTAATAGAAATTTTCCTATGGATTAGCTGCTACAGGATTTTTTTTTTTATTTTTTTTTTTTGGTGGGGAAATGAATTTTGCCAGTATAAGCAGAGTCCTGTCAGTAATGTTCATTTAGTCCCTATGAAATAAAACCATAAAGGCCTCAATTTCTAACAGTAGCCACAAGACTCCGGCTTTTGCTACAGCTCTGCTGGATTACTTTTCCAGTCCTTTTGAATGGTCTTTCATATTCATGTCCTCTGTGCTTGCAAAACACTATTGCAGTTAATTTTGTGCAAGTGATAATTCCCATGATTCCCATCTCACCCCTATACTTCTGCAATTACTCTTGATCTTTCCCTACAGAGAATTAGTCTGCATTTTTATATTATTTTTGAA
Organism: Sclerurus mexicanus; assembly: GCA_013396755.1. Taxonomy (NCBI): domain Eukaryota; kingdom Metazoa; phylum Chordata; class Aves; order Passeriformes; family Furnariidae; genus Sclerurus; species Sclerurus mexicanus. The sequence goes on from VWZF01005801.1 coordinate 654,004, forward strand.
ACATTTTGTGCACACAACTCTGCTTATGTCTGCAGATTTAAGACCTGTTCCAGTTTGCTGTACTTGTCCTGCCTTTGATTTACTATTTGAAATAATAAAGGCAGAGCATTTATGTAACACTTTGCCTATGGAGGCTACACGGTGCAGAACAAAGGTGGCAGGTAACACTATTCCTCTTTTACAAGTGGTAAAATGCCACATAACAGTGGTTTCAGCTGATTCAGACAGTCCTAAAATTAGGGGAGTAATTCATTGGAGTTGCACTTCAGCAAAGTAGTGTTGAACTAAGAATTTATAAAGAACCCGCCCTGTGATATCTTCTCTCACACGGGACTGAAGAACAGCAGTATTGAGATAGAGAGAAAAAGTGTCAAAACAAACACGTATTGCTGGGTACAAGTATAAACTGGGAGAGGAGTTCTTGGGGAGAAGCCCTGCAGGGACAAATCTGGGGGTGCTGGTCGGCAGCAGCTCAATGTGACCCAAGAGTGTGCCCTGGCAGCCAAGGGGCCAAAACACATCCTGGCGTGTATCAAATGCAGCATCACCAGCTGGTCAGAAGAGATGATTATCCCACTGTAATAAGACAGGTGTTTCACACACCTTTCCCCTGCCCTTTGGCACTCCTGGTATGTATATTGAGGTCTTAAGCTAGCCTAGTAACTCTATGCAAGCCAACAGAATGACACCACTTAGAGCCAGCTGACAGCCTCAATCACAAACACCCCTCTGTGAAGAGACAGAGTCAAGCTTGCTTTTTAAGATGCAGATGGGATATTGATTGAAGAAGAGTTGAAGACCACCAGGATAGTTTTGTTTCCGGTATAAGCATCAGTCTTCATTATGGATTAAAAACACTGTGTCCATGCAATGGCTTCATTTCTCTCATCATTTGTTTTAATCACTGCTGACTTATTGTTTTGCCTCCAGTCACTTTGCTGTGACAACAATGATTAATAAGGATAATTCAAAAAGATATTCATGGAGAAAGTAGGATTTAATAGATGGGTAACAGACTTTTAAAGGCAAGGTCTAAAATTAAAAGAAAATATAGAAAATATTCTCCGTTCTGTAAGCCATGCTGGACTTTAATGTGACATAGGGAATCACTATATACTTTACACCAAAGAATTAGACGGAAATGGGAGAACATATTCGAAATTTGTGCAAGTGGTTCATTTTGGTTAATCACAGGCTATTTTCAAGTCTAAAGAATGCCAATAGGAAATGGTCATTCTGCAATTCCATGTGCAGCTCCTGTAGAAACCACATTCAACTCGGTAATGAGGCATAAACAGAGGATTTTCAAAAGAATTATTAACATCCACAGACTGGAACCTGAAAATCCTTTTCACATTTTAGACACCACCTGATGTGACAAAGAATAGCCACAACCTGCTTCTTATTTCAAGAAGCAGATGCAAACCGTGAATTGCAAAGGCCTTGCTCCATTTTGTTTCAGAATTTATCTCAGTGGCTGAGACATTTGCAGCATATACTTCCTATGCCACACAAGGCTAAATTTTCAGCCACATTCAACTTCTGATAGGGAAAACACATCAGCCTTGTATTTTGTTAGCAAATGGATGTTTGTACTTTTTAAAGAGATTATAGGAGTAATACAGCTAATATTAAAGACTGTCACACAGAGTTTGGTCAAAATGTTCAGATCTATCATTAGACTTCTAAAATTCTACACAAACAGAACAAGAATAATTTTCAGGAACACTAGAACCCTGTCACTGACATTGACCTTAGCAGGAGTTTGGGGTACTCTGCAACTGAGAGAATGAAGATACTTTTATTTATCTTCTAGATATGAATTTAGCACCTTCACCTATTTGATCTATGGCTATCTCACCGGGTTAAGGATAATGGTGAAAGCTGTTGGGTGTGGAGGCAAATTTCTCTGGATTAGTTCACATTTGCTCTAGGTAGCTGCTCAAGCCACCACGAGAGGGTGACTAAATGACAACTATTTATTGGGAATGGTCCCTGGGCAGTTTAACATCCAGGACATACCTGGGGTTTCAGTGAAAGGGATGGGGTGAAAAGTCCATATACATATGCTGGGGAACAGTCTAAGATGAACAACAAAGATTACTTTGATCTTGTGTGCAGGAATGTTCCTGGAAACACTTGGATTTATTACCACAGGTGCAGTGCTTTGTGTCAAAATTTTGCTTAAGCATGTTCAGGAGAGTCAGGTATAAGGTAATACATTCAGGTAATTTTGTGGGTTTTACTCTGTTGAGAATTTTAGCTTGCCAGGAAGGTAATTTTAGAAATTTAAATCTCTCTGGGTACTTCAGGGTTTTCAGTTACCCATTGCTCTAAACATCTACTGTGTCTGGGAAGGACCTTGATTCACTCCATGTGATGCACAACAGGAAGCACTTGTTCAGGAATAAATTATGGAAATGGTGAGCAGGCTGCAGTTTAACAGAAAAGCTGCATGTAGCAAAAAAGCCTAAGGATTTATATTGAATCTGTTATGAGTGATATTTCCCATACTATGCAAGGCATCTCAGTCTGTTGTCTCCTCCTCCTTTTCAGACACAATTATGGGCTCCTCATGTTTGGTGTGGGGGCCTGCTGTTTGTCGTCTCACACTTTACTGAGTGCCTCTTGGCCACTTGCAGAGTGGCAGTGAAAGCAGAGCCTTTGCAGGGAGAGCTGCTGGCTCTGAGCTCCAAAGGTGGTGTTGCAAAGGCAGTTTCTCACCTCAGCTACGGCTGAGCAAGGGTGCGATGGACCTGCAAGAGAGTGACTTTTAAAGCAAGTTCTTTTGTTTTTTCTTTTTATTACTTCCCCTGAAGGCTCAAATTGGGGAATCACCATGAATCTTGAGCAAAGGGAGCAAGCTGATAATTCAGGAGCATTTCTTTGGAAAACCGAGGTTTTCTATTCTCTCTTCTACGGCTGAAGGCAAACTTCATGGCATAAACATCTACTACCTTGCCTCAGGTGAGGGAGATACAGGTCAAGATTGCACTCTTTCCCCACTCTTTCTCTCCTGAAGCAGAACCCCAGAACTGGAGTGGGAAAACTCTGTAACTTGTTTCTTCTCAGTCCACAATGCGATGTTAACAACAAAGTTTCCATAAGAGCAGTAAGTAAGGTTTAGTGCTGTCCTTGTACATGAGTTGAGACCCGTTACTACTTCAGATTTAAATTCCTCCAAGTGAATTTCTCCCTTTATTTAAAGATATATGAATTTTCCACTGTTTATTATAAAGTTAGAAACATGCCTGTAATGATGAACTGCTCTGTACTTTTTCATCCAATAGCCACACAAGTTATTAGCTGCCCCATCTGAGAAAGAACACTGTAAAACACATACCTCAATGCTCCAAAGAGGGCATGCACAGTTATCTAAAGTGGATCAAGAGAACACACACATCTATACCACATGTTCTTTTAAATTAACAAACACTTAAACAGCACAGTAACTTGTATTCACAAGATGCCTCTGAATGGAAATCTGACTTTAGACTTCTTGAAAACTGCTCTAATGAGACATTAAAGCTACTGAATGATCTTATCAGAAAGGATTCTGAACACTTTTCTTGGATTGAGAAACAAAATCCCTGAATGCCCTTTTGTGCTCAGAGTCACTGAACGTTACTGGCTTCTTTTGGGAATGTTTTTAGCTGGCTATTAAATGAGATTGGAACCAATCAGACAATCTCTTGCAGATGATTTCTGGAGTAAAGCATGAAAAGAGCTAGATAATTTGATCCCACTTTTCCTCTTCTGTTCCTTTCATTCTGTTTAGCTCTGTTCCCTTTTTCTTGTGACTGATTATACAGCATTCAAATGTCAACAAAGGGAAGGAAGGTAGGCTGTGTTTTGAAGGCCTTGGCCAAAAAGAAAGTTCATTAAGTTCCTTTGCAAAAACATCTAAAGACCTCATAGAGAAATAACTTTCTATGGTTTTGAAATGTGGCTTCTTGGAAAAAAACCCCCCAAGTTTTATTTCTTTGGGCATGGCCATCTAGGGTATAGAGCGAGGATTATCAGAGGAGCACTCAAGAACATGACTTCCATGGACTCCACCATGTCTACTCAATTTTCTAAAAATCTTCCTATTCCAGAAAATACAAAAATATTTTTCAGTCTTTCCAAACATGAATCAAATAAGAGAACTGTAAAGAACATATAGAGTTACTCTCTTTTTCTCAGAAAGGGGTTTCTGCAGTGGCAATCCATGAGCACACCAGAAGCTCTATTAAATGTGACTCACCAAGGGTTAATAGGCCAGTCATGAAAGAACATATTGCGCAGAATAAGCCAGAATTTGGATCTGTGGAGCTTGCCACAAGCTCCACCACAGCTGAAATTTAGCCAGCCTCTAAAATGTTCATGAGTGTTAGTGAAAGTCTATGAATTCTGAGCTGCAGATTTTTCCTGGCTTTGTAACACTTAGGAGGTATTTCTTCAGGCTAAACAGATGACTTACAGACCTCTTAGAAGTACCATAAAAATGAATATTAGGAAATAATACACTCCGTGCTATGTTAGTTTTGTGTAACATATTGCATAATATTTCTATGCACAGTGCACTTCCTTTGTTGTGTGAAATATTCACAACCTTTCTCAGAGAGGTAACATTTTTCTACTGTGGCATCAGCTGTGTAATCAATGTTTTACTGGCCAACAAGATTGAAATGCAGCTTGTTTGATATTATTATGTGATTGAGCTTAGAAATCCCTCCCCCACCACCAAAATAAAGTATTAGATAACCTTTATTTAACATTCTAGTGGTAATTAATTTCAACTGAATCCTTATATCTGATACTCACAGACAGGATATTTTTATAACTGTGGAGGTTGGGACGGTAGCACCACACATATGTTTAATTCCTTATCATCATCATGATCAGCAATATTTGTTTGCTAAATCAGGTGGGATGAAGCTTGGAATGGTAAAGATCTGGCAGCAGTGGCAAATTGTGTACAGTTTCCACTTCCTTTCGTCAACAGGACCCTGGGAAGAACCTGCAAAAGCATCGGATCATTTTGTTTCAGTTTTGGATGCCTGCTCTGAATAAATCTCTGTCATCACCAGCTTCCCTTAGTCAGTGGACTGATTTAGACATTTAGGGGCATAAATTGGATGCCTCATTTTAGATGAGCAGTTTAGGGTAAAATAATCCATTTCACTTCAATGCTTATTTCTTTCCAAAAAAACTGTAAAGGGAATCTACTTAGGAATTGAAGTCTCACTAAAGATATTTAACCAGGTGAAATCCAGTCAAAATGACAGCCAAAAGCTCTTTATAACTGTGTAATATATTGGTCAGGAGTCAACAAATCATCTTGCAACAAAGACTAAGAAGGAAAACATTGACCTTCCAATGGAAATTACTACTACATGCTCCTATTTCTTCTTCCTCCTTTACTGAGAGATTTTGTTACAAAAATGGTAGAAGGAAGAGAAAGAAATGAAATTTATATAGTAGAAATAATTTTTATATTGTTCTTCTCAATGCAATCTTATAGTGAAACTTTTTTCCCCAAAGGACTGCAGAAATACAAAGCTTTGCAAGTTGCTGCACACAAAAATAACCAGATTGAGCAAACACTCATTGCAAATTCTTTCAGTGTAAAATAATGCACAAACAGAAACACCTTAAGGTTATAAAACATCTTGTCATGCATCTTGAAACATGTTGATGTGACAAGTTATAAGATGAAGCAATTTGGCAGGTATACATTAGGACAAGTGCTGTATCATATGTAAATACTTCCCTCTTTTTAAGTTTTGAGTATTCCAAAATGCTTTTTGAAAAGCCCACACAAGCCCTTTTAGGCAATGCGAACACAAATGACTGTATTATTCCTGAGAATGAATCTAAAGTTACACATGATGAAATGTAATCAAACCTTGTAAAGTTAGAAAGTTACCACCCATCATCTGTGCTCCTAATACTGAATATATGTACCTTTTTGCCATACAATCAAGAATGATTGAATCATTGTGGCATAAGAAATCATTGCCCAGCAGCTGGGTGGTAATAATTGACTCTTCATGCTTTTCCTTACCATTGGGGAAACACATTTTGCTTCATTTAATATATTCTGTTTCATTATTGGAATAAGCCAGGAGGCACAACTGTCCAGATGTGGGAGCTCAGCTGCAGAGTGCCAATTTGTTCACCTGTCATAACTCAGCCTTGTTAGATCATGTGTCCACACCTGCTGTGCTATATACACTAAGCCTGATTCTTTCAAAGCAATTCTTTGGGTTCTGAGATGTAAAAAAAAAAAAATTGAAAAAGTTTCTCTTGTGCATCAGTCAAACAGAATTTTTAATTAGAATCTAACCAACACAGACCTTTCAATGACAACAGACACAAACACATAAATAAATCTCTCTTCTGGCTAGTTCTTCTCAAGATTTGGTTTGGAAACTGTAATTTTTCTTTGAGGTGAAAAGTTTCATGAGAACTAAGAGCAAAAGTTTTGAAAACTAGTAATGTTATATGGTGATGATGTCTGTATTCAATCTTTCTTCAGAAGCATTAGTACAGATGAAAGGAGGATCAGAAAGCTCAATTTTCCTACTGTTGCCCCCAGGAGCAGATATTCTTATGGAAAATCAGGCTGTTCCTATGTTGTCTTGCAAAAAGGTGGCCTTAAACTCACTCTCTGAAATAAAAAGCTCTAGAAGCTGTCTTCAATATGGGGTTTTTTTCCACCTTCTGTTTCAGTATCACCAGCAGATTCTTCCTGGGAGAAAAGTCTCAGGGACACTAGAGGTCAAGTAATTCCTTAAGACTATCTTTTGGGACACATCACTGAGAAAACAGAGAACAGTGTGAACTATAGGAAATGGTTTCTATAAAATACATATTAGAGCAGCACAGCAGGATAGGACTTCATGAATAATTGCTTTCTTGGTTTCCTCTAAATTGAAGAGGAAATTTTTTTTCAACACACAGCTTTCTTTTCCTTTTTTCTTTTTTTTTTTTTACTTCTCTAAAATAAAAATCAGTAAAACATTGGAAACATTTAATTTGATCTGTAAATTAAGAACCTTATTCTCATTTTCAAAATCTTTAGGAAAAATGGTATCAAAGGCCTTTCCCCAAAATAAAGGAAGAAAGTGAAATGTGTCCCTTTTAATCAGTAGCTGAAAATCAAGGGAGCTTTTACTGGACTGGGAGACTTGAGTTCAATTCCCTGCTTTGTCTAGGGGAAGGAAGACTTGCATCTCTTATGGATATTTCCCTAATTAACTTCCTACTAGGCTTTTTGGGTGGGTTGTTCTCAAATTATAGTTTCATAATTAGTAGAGTCAGGTCCCCTTTCTGATTAAAGTATGAGACTGCTATCCTCCCACCTTGTCCTCAGGTGGCTGTTTCCTTAGTACTGCTGCTAACTCTTGTGTAGCCAAGAATATGGCCTAGCTGCAAACTAAACTCATGTGAAAGAAAAAAAATAATGGCTGCTTCCTGGATCCCATCCTGTCTCCAGGTTTGCTGCTCAGCTGCCGACGGGCTGATACTGGTGCAAAGGAAAGGGTGGTGTGCACTGCTGGAGAAGGCGATGGAGCATGCAGCCCAGGGTTTTAGCTGTCAGTGACCCATGGCTTGAATTTGGGAAACCCAGATCTCTGATTTCAGCTTAGCTCTACTGAAAAGAGTTGGCGTTGAGCTCTAAGGGAACATAAGCCAAAGCCATGCAAAATAAGAAAAGTGAAAACACAGGTGGAAGTAAAATTGTTGGGTCATAAATTAAGTCCTCAGGAGAAAACTACTGACATGCAATGGCAAAAAACTCCAAGAAATGAGAGCAATTCAGCAAGGTCGAGGTTCAGTCCTTTCTGGCAAGGAGGCTGACACTTCCCCATCTGACTGACAGCTGCCTGGACAGCAGACACTCCTGGGGTGCCTCTGTCATGGGCAGCAGGCGTGCTCCTGCTGAGCCTAGTAGCCTCTTAACCCTGGCTGCCTGCTGTGTGTATTAGCTGATAAATAATTGTTGTGAGCTCACAGAATGTTTATGTTCCTGCTTGCAGTGTCTCTGCACCCAGCAGGCTGCAGGGCTACCCGCACCTCTCCTCCTGATTCTAAATATAACACTGCAGTGGGCACAAGAGAGGCTGACAGCTACTCATTCCATCGTCCAGTGTAAGGGGTCAGTTAGTGCAACCAAGGAGACGTTCTGGGAAACCAAGCCTGGATCAAAGCCATAGCCACTGCAGTCCTGGGTAAAATGGGGTGACCATCAAACCATGCAAACAGTTAAAACACCGTGCTCTGCTGCAGCCCAGCAAGAGCCATCCAGTGTGATGTGTCACCTCCTGCTGCAAATTAGCACATGGCCCACCATCGGCAGAGACAGACATCATATTGCTTGTAATTGACATGCGTGGAGCTGTGCCAGTCGACACCAGCTGAGAATCTGGCTTATGTACAACTTGCATTGAATTATTGGCAGTTTGGTTTATGCACATAGGCTTTGTATTCAGTGCACAGAGGGAATTCTGCAGGATTTATAGCTATCTTCCTGTAAAACACTAGCAGAGACTGGATGCTGGTAGCTTTTGCTACAAATAAGTAGCCAAAATCAATTACTGGTGTGGATTGTAGGGCTCAGTTTGTTTAGTTTTACTGTGCCTTGCCATTACGATTTTGCAGCAAGAGTCATCTCTGCATAGAAACATCATAGCTTATAAGCCATAGCTGTCTTCAAATTTCATATATAAATTCAAAATTCATATAACCAAAATTCATATAACATATAATATACTTCCCCAATGGAAAGAGCAAACACTGGGTTGAAGACAAAAAATTCAGTGATACGTACTGTTTGGTTTAGTAAGAAGACACATTACATCTCTTTTGCACATTATAATGGTGAGCTAAATTGATCCTAAAAATGTACTGGTCTGTACAAACGGGAAAGCTGATGCATTCATATGTGCATAATAGGCTCATCCCTGCTGGGGAGCTAGCAGTAGGTTATGGGTAGTTGAGAATCGACATGCCTAATTGCTTCACCTTGGTAATCAGTGACAAAATGTGGGGCGAGGAGCAGGGGTAAAAGTAGCAGGGGTGGTTATCAGGCAGGCTAATGCATAATTCAGCTATTTCTTCTCACAAAGCTTGGTTTCCAAACTAGTGTTCCTCACTGTAACTCCCATCCTCTTTTTCATTTGTCTCATTAGACCCACTGGACTCATTTACACCTGTTCAGATGAGTTAGCTTTCAAAGGCGACAAATGAAGGGAGAAATGAAAAAAATTGCCTACTCCCCGGGGGTATTTCTGTGCTAACCCATTTATTACTGCTTGACTAATGTCCTGAAGCATGAGATTTTATACCCTTTATGCATTTTTATTCTGTTCTGTGTAACTAACTCATATTATCCCTATGTCTAATTAAGATTCCCACACCTTAATTCTGAAATAGAAGAAATTGCTGCTGTATTTCCTCATATAAAACTGTTTTATGAGCTGACAAAATGATCTTTGTTCACAACCTGTAAAACTCTGCACTTCTTGGGAATGAAAAATGTCAGCAAACTTTTCTGCCATATGAGTGTAAAAAGGAATATATTGTCATTTAGAGGCTTTTCTGTGTTTGTAAATTCAAATGAGAGGTTTGAAATCAGTCAATTGTCTAGTAGTTACAGGACAGATAAATGAGTCTGCCACATACTAATTTTTTTCCCTAGGAGTAGCTATTCAGATCAAGAAATAATAAGCAAAATTGGCCATCAGCAAATGAGCCAAGTAGCATGGTCATTGAGTTAAACTCCTGAAGATGCATTGCTCCAAGACTGAAAGCTTACTTTATAATTTCTTTAAAAAAACCTATTCCACTCTCTTTCATGAGTTTTCTTATGTTGACATTGTTTTCAACCCCTCCTTTGGTTTGAAAACGCAAAGAAAAACTTCAGGAAAATGTTTTCAACCCTTTCAAAATCAGCTTTATTTTTGCTCACATGTTCTGAGAGAAATTTGTTAGTCCACAGAATGTCTTTTAAAGGCTTTACAGAAATGTATTCAATTTCAAAGTTTCCTGGTAGAAATTTTGCACTTGTAAGAATTTTCCATGGACAAAGTCTTTTGCTTATTTATGTTTGAGTCTTCTTCATTTAAATATTACAGTAATTGGAGAATTTTGTTATTATGAAGAACCAGATGGAAAGCAGTAGAAATTTTGAGGAAGAAAACTGTTAATTTTTATTGCTATAGTTTTAGGATTCCAGTGACAGTCTTTTGTCTCAGCTCTTCTGGCACTGCTATAGAGTACAGCTCATTAGTGTCTCCCAAAGTGTTTTCCTTTATAAGTGTATTTATTCTACAGATATGCAGATGCTCAGAGTCCTGCCCTCGCATTTGGTTCTTATTCTTCACTTGTGCAGGCTTATAATCATACTGTCCCAGAATATATTTTTGATCTATGTGGGCTCTTACTAATGCTAAAATGTAGATATTAAGCATATTTTTTTTGTCTGTCAGGGTTCTCTGGAATCTCCCTTTGCAAGTTTTTGATAGCAGTGGCTGTATAATTTAAAGAACATACAGGATATGCTAATGAGGCGTTGAAAGTATTAACAGCATTTGCAAAATTTAGAGTTGGATGTGAGTCTCAAAATGAGCCCTTTGAATTTAACTTACATTTACAAGCACAAATGTACATATTTTCTGTTAGTGTCTTTGCAAAAGCTACATCCTCTGGTGTTTACAGTATGATGAGGTTTTATACAGCTGGTAGGAATTTATCAAAAAAATGTGGTTGTTTTTGTACAACATTTTGCCTAGGAATATGTTTGTTTGAGAGGGCAGGAAATTTTGAAGACATATTTCTATCACTCTATCTTCTGCCTCCAGAATATAAAAGGACTTGAAGTGCTTTCTAAGAGTAAAACTTATGGATAACCTTCATCTCTAGTCACCACAAATGAACAATTCTCCTGAATCAAAAGAGAAAGCAGTAAGAGATGTATTAAACAAGCTCCTGGTGCCAACCAGTGAAGGGCTCCCTCCACTCTCTCCTCTCCCATGCTGGTCATCACCATCAGAGTAAGACCCCTGGCCCCATGGTGAGCATCTGTGCAGCACCTCGTGCACAGCACCTGCTCCAGTCCAGGCAGGAAAGGGAGCTGGCAGCACATCATGGGACTCAGCCCCTGTCCAGGAGAAGCCGGGATATGTTAGATGCTTATTTTCCTTATATCTGGCACCATCAATATCAATATTTTAGTGTGTGAACACACTGTGTGCATGTCCCTGTGTTGTGCAAGAGGAGTTTTCATACAGCTGTGTGTCTGATGATATCTATTGCAGTAACAGCTTTTTGCACGGAGGCAGCCCTTTTGAAGAGAGGCAACATTGCAGAGCATGGCTTTGTCTATGTACTTTGCATCTGAGGCCTTACTGTGCCTGATACTGATCGTAATTTGAACAAAGCTGGAGGCTCTCCTGGTTTTCAGTGTTTTTTTTCTTGATCTTTTTCAAATGACCATCTATCTTATATATCACACAGTTTTCTATAGCATCCATCACTGTTCAATCTACACACTTCCCTGCTAAATCAATTCTACGCTGTGAAGTCCCCGCAGGACTCTGTGGCTGTTTCTGCTCAAATCCACAGCCTGCTTGGGGAATACTTTGTTTTAAATCATCATCATTCTCAAAACCTTTTAAATTGTGCCAAAGTACAACTGTCTTTCTACTATGGACAAAAAAGGGCTTAGGAGTGTGTGTTTGGAGGGATATGAGATAATTTAAGAGATGTGGTTTTGGTCAAAATGCCAAGATCTTTTTTTGAAATCAATTTATAGGGAAATAATTCTCTCTAAGCAAAGTATATTGAATCTTCATTACTTTGTGTGGAATTCTTCACTGTTTCAACATGGGCTTTGTTAAAGGAAATAAAAGGAATTAAAGAAGAAGAGTCCTATAGCTGAAGGTTCTGTTTAGCATTGTTGTAAGGTACTGGCAAATCTTGCTGATTTGTATCCAAAGCTGTTAGTCACAAGCAGTGGTGAGTTATAAGAGAATAAATATTTAAGCACAAGTGACAAAAAACATCACTTCAACACATTGCTAATGCTCTAGTAGTTCCTCAGGGGCACTCAGTGTAGAGGGTGTTAGTGGAAAAGAGTAAAAGATCTGGTGCCTGGTTTTGACCTTGCTACCAATAGGCTGTGTGGGGTAAGGCATGTCCCTTAACCACTCCACTGGCGTAAAACATCTGCCCAGGATGTTGTTTATATGCACATATCATCTACACAACCTTATTGCTGTAACTTTAGTTTTCCTTCGCTTCCAGTCAGATTTCTGTTTTGCTGTCAGCCTCTGCTCAAGCTGGCTCTGGTTTTTGCACTTGTGGACGAGCAAACTGCTTTCTCTGCATAAAGCCCCTCTTGTAATCAATAGAGAGCCTTCACAGGGTGTGGCATGCTGCCAGTCACCAGGGTATAGTTTGAACTTGAAACATTTTGGAGTCAGGGCTGTCATCTTGCTGTTTGTTTCTTCCATAAAGTTGTAAAAGAAATGGAGCTCCAAACGTGGAGAGGGTTTTGGGAGTGTGGCCTGACAGACACTACGGAGAACACCAGGAATTAAAGAGAATCTGTAACTCAAGGGAAGTAATGCAGAACCAGGTTTGTTGATTGCTTTGAAGTAACAACTGAGAAAAAGAAAGCACTGCGTGTATCCATATCTAATTAATGTAAAGTAGGTTTAACTGGACTTGGTGGAGTACTTTAAGCTTTCCCTGACTGATAAATATTCAAATCTGTTTTTCATTCTCACGTTTCAGGTAACTGCTTCCCATTGATGAGCAAAAGCTTCCACTTCCTTAATTTTTAGCAGAGCATTTTGTCCTCCCTGGCCACGCTTTCTCTCTCTGGTCATGTCTCCTGCCATGGAGGATACCTGATGATGAAATGGTTGGCGACTGTGTCAGGAAAGCTCCCAACCATGCACATACACCATTACTGGAAGAGGCAGGGTACAGCCCTGTGAATTTATTCAGGGCTGTCCAAGAGCTCACTGCATGGAGAGTCTCTATCAGTAACAGATAGTGCAACAAATGCCTGGAGGCTGAACAGGATAGCACCAGATGATGCACGGAGGCTATGGTCCAACACATGAAACAAGATTGTTCTCCCCATTAATTTCCTTTCCTATCTCATCTTCCCACCTGCTGTCTTATTTCCATGCTGAATCTGGCCACCCGCCCATTCAGCTGCTTTTGTATGGGAAGGGGCTTCCCATTGCTACTGCCCTGCCTGGTGTGCAGCCTGATGGGACCATGCTTTTTGCCTCTAGGCTCTTAATATCTCCTGCAGTAGGAATTAGGAGTGCTAATTCCAGAGAGAGATCAAGAGCAAAGCCTGGGCTATGGGCTGTGATCTTGCTGCATATTGAGTGGTCTGCAACAATTATCCACATTGGTTTGCTCTTTTTCCAAGACAAATGTTTCTGTCATAAGAAATGAGTGTCACGTTTCTTCTCTTGCACTGGTGGTTCAAGTAACTAGTATATGATATCAGATAAAATCATAGACTCATCAGAAGGTTTGGGTTGAAAGGGACCTTAAAGATCATCCAGTTCCAATTCCCCTGCCATGGTCAGGCGGATCTTCCACTAGATTAGGCTGCTCAAAGGCCCATCCAACCTGATCTTGAACCCTTCCAGGGATGGGGCATGCACAGCTTCTCTGGGCAACCTGTTCCAGTGCCTCGCCACTCTCACAGTAAAGAATTTATTCTTCATATCTAATCTAAACCTTCTTTCAGTTTGAGGCCATTAGCTCTTGTTTAAGCCATTGCTCCTTCATATCATGTCCATAAGCACACCACAGACCAACTTACACTCTTCCTAACAAGTTCACAGCCAAGGTTACACAAAGGGGCCTGTCCATACATCCTGGTTCTAAAAAAATAGTATGTACTTTTCTTAATTTCCAGTTCATCTTTGGGACATTCCCAGTACTTTTCTCCTGCTGATAGTCAAAACTGGATTCTTATTAGTGAAGGAGTAATATGTCTGAATTGTATAGAAACAAATATTTACTGCTCATAAGGGTAGAGAAAAGAAAGCATTAAGGAATAAGATTCTGCTGTTGAGGCTTGCTCTAATTGTGTGCTTCAAATTTATATAGAGTTGTCATATTTCATTGTTCTTGGTGAATGAGTCCCTCTATTTAGAATGGGAAATACCATGAAACCATTAAATAGTTAGTTTTGGGTTTTTTATTTAAGAAAAGGAGAAAATTTTCAATGACTTTTTATGGTCTACAGTTACCCAGAGGATATGAAACATCTGCTTTTCTGTGGTAAGTAAGGAATAGCTCCAGCTGAGCATCCAATCACAAAATTATTCTGCATTTTATAGTCTAACTAACAGAAACCAAAGACAATATTTAGATGGTCTAAGGATATGTTCTAACGAAATTTGAAAAACAGTATTAAGCAATTAAATAAAATCAATATTCAAATAAAACATTGGAACACTTGGGACTAAGTAGTATGTTTGATTTTTTTTCCAAAATCAAGTTTGGTTTTGTTATTGTTTTCTGGTAGAACTTTTGTTTTTGATTGAAATGAAAACTAATTTTGATGATACCTGGAGGAAAAAAAAAAAAGGCAAAATATATCTTTGTGCTAAACTGAAAGGATGGGAAAACACACAATGCTTAATCATTTATTCAGGTACCTGTTCATCTAAAAAGATTTCTGTGACAAAGCCAGGGAATTATGTTCCAAGAGCAAAGAACATGGAAGTAAAACTAACTTCAGACAGGACCGGAATGACAAAAATTGCATTTAATGGAGGTAAAAAGTAAAAAAAAAAAAAAAAAGAAGAAAGCAAGCTAAATGGAAAAGGAAACTGGCAAGCAAAAAAAAAAAACAAAACAAGGTAGAAGCAAACTATGTAGGATATTTTTTTATTTGTAGACTGTTCCTTTATACAGATTATTTTAATTGTATACTTACTATTTTCTTCCAATTATTCATACTGCACTTGATTTGTAAGTCTAGAATGGTTCCAAAGCAAGTTTGTTTTGTTTTCTTTTTCTTGTTTGTAAGTGTATATTGATTATTTTACTCTGCTTGCAGTGGAGCTTGAAATGAATATTTTTCATAGTTTCCTTGCTTGTGCACCAGAGTTATCAATAATCCTGGCAGAATATTAGTAAGAGGAAGTGAGACTGGGACCAAGCACCTTGATTTGCTTGATATAACTGTAATGACATAAATAAGCTTGCTGCTGATTTATACCAAGGAGATTAGGACCAAGCTCTGTGAAAGCAGAGTGTAAACAGTATAAAGTCAGACTTGTCTGACTTTGAGTTCCGGATCCTGTTCTTGCTGATGTCCATAGCTGATGTCCAAAGTATTGCCACACATTGGTCTTGACGTTGTTTGTAACATCATTCCTAGCTTTAATGAGATACACTCTCTTTATACTGAACCCTAATGGAAGTCCTGTGTCTCCATGATCTTCAGGTGATTAGAATGTGGGTATTTCTGAAGCTAGATGCTTTAGACTGATAGGATGAAGTCCTTGTCACTTCCATTTAGCAGTCTGAAGTTAGGCTGGTTGCTCACATATACACTGCACATGAGATATTAGACACCAGATCAGTTATTATTGGGTCAGAACCACCTGGTGGGGGGTGTGTGTGTCAGTGTGTGTGTGTGTGTGTGTGTGGAGGGGGAAGGGATGAGTCGAAGCTCATGAAGGTGGGGTGGCGTCATATCCCTTATGAGAGGCCCTGGAACCCACATGGGGAAGCCCTGGAATGGCTGTCAGTCACAAACAGCCTGGTAAACAAGAACACCCCATGGGTCCTGGAGCCCCTGACCCAGCTGGGATTGGCAGGGACAGCGAGAACACGGCCCTCACCCTGGCCTGGGACTCCATCATGGCCATAGAGACCAGAGCAGATGAAACAAGGGTGTAACAAAAGTTCCCTACTATATCAGTGCTTGTTAGTCCTGGTGATCTGTTGTAATTCTTTCGTAAAGCTGCGTGTTATCTCTGTAAAATCATTTTTGCCAAAACACCTATTTTCTCACCAAATTAAAAGAAATCTCTTAGAGAAAAATATGTAGGTTTTTCTCCAGATGTAAACTCAAAGGACCAGAGAAGCAATAGGTTTACAAGGGTTCGTGTGGGCGAAATCTCTTGAGGCCTAAAATTAAAATTAAAATGTACACCTGGTAAAGTTGGACTGCGCTGTAACATGAGAGAAAAAAAGTCACTCCTGGAAAGTGATCCAGGCCAAGACATGCATTTGCATAAGTAACTTCCTTGTTCCTCTTACCCCATCGGTTTCTCTCCTTTGAACAGGGCAACCCAGTCTCTTTGACACCAGCTCAAAAGTTACATAGTTGCTTCTCCCCTTCCTCCTTAGATCTACTGCCCTCATTTCAAAGAATACGTGGCGCACTGCAGGATAGAAAAGATTATTTCTGGTATCCATATCTGTATCGAACCTTGCACATGCTTTCCTCTCCATCCCACCCTTCAGACAGCCTGAAGAACATTTTCCTCTGCTTCCTTTTGCTTTTCCAGGCAGGGTTTCCCCTGAGCTGTGCTGGCTGTGCAGGGATAGCTGTGTGGTTCGGATGGGCAATAGCTGTCAGTCTGAGTCATGTTGGGTCACCACTTCTCAATTTCAGTAAATCCGCAAGTTTCAGTATTGCAGGTTTAAAACTGCTTATGAAAAGTAATTACAGTTTTATTTGAGCTGAAGAAATATTACAATAGATTTGAGATTTTGCATTCAGGCCAGTGACAAGAGGAATGAGGAAGATGATTATCTGCATATAAGAGAAGCAAAATTTTTTTTCTCTACATAGCACTGTTGGGAGTATAATTGAATACAGCAGTCTATGACAAACACTGTATTGCAAAGACAACACAGAAAAGTTAGGGAGAGCTTAGAGAAAAAGTATACACATTTATATTTCACAAATATATTCACAAATGCAGTTTTGTTGAAGAAAACTTCTCCAGGTTTTCCAGAAAAGTTCAAGAGGCCTCTTTGCATACAAGGAAATGAAGTCTGAAGGTAGAGAGGCTAGCTAGATATAGACACAAAAAGATAGTAATACAAGCCATGGTGCTTTGCCCTCACATATAGCACCTTGGTATGGTTGTTCCTCATTAGGACTGCCTGGGCTGGCACCAGCCTTGTGCAGGATCCAGCACGGACCTAATGAGGCCCTGTAGTCCGTGTACTCTGTGTGATCTGCACAAATAGAGCAGAAAGCCTGGCAACAGCCAACATGCTCATAGTTTTCCTCTCATGATATCTGTGTGCCTGCAAACACATAACCAGAGAAAAAAGTAATAGAGAGTATTAAATGTCATTATTGCAATTGATTTTGTTTATGGTGGTTCAAAGCATCATGTTTTTCACTCTACAGCTCACACTGATGGAAAAAACCAAAGCCAAACACCATGAAAAGACTTAATATCTTTCAACACTGTCCAAATGGACTATACTACAATTAAAAAGTAAAAGATGATTTTATCCCTAAAAATACTAATTTTTTTCTCCTTTCTTTGTACTTTTCAATCAAACTTCTTTTCTTAAGCCTTTCTTAGCCCTGTTATTACCAACTGGAAAAAGAAACAAAACCCCAGTTCATTCTCATATTTCATTGGGTTGGCATTAAGCTATGTTCAGTGAAACCTCATATAAAACAACTGTATCAAACAAACAATTTTAACTGTGTCTGAGTTTATGTCGCAAAAGGCACTTGGTTGGTGGTCAGAAATTACACAAGTGGCAGACTTGACTGGTTGGGCAGGATGCTCCATCAGCAAATGCCCTAGCTTGTGCAGAGCTGTGTGCATCCCCAGCAAGGGGAGATCATTCCAAACGACTCTGTCATCCACCAACAGATCTGGCAGTTCACACACACCTCATTTAGTGCTTTTCTAACTTAATAAGCAGCAGTTGAAACATCATATCCTGCTTTTTTCTGCTTGGCAAATGCTCTCTGTTGCTTCTGAGTTATGCTCCAGGCCGAGAGGAGAGATTTTGTTTAACATCTGCCAGCCCATGCCCTTCTCATTGCTTGTGTCTGGGTGCATGCAGCAGCCATCCCCATGCAGGCATGGACTCACAAGATGCAGGAGCACATAGGGTACCTCTTACTGACCTCCTGAGCTCCTTCTGTCAGTGAGTGGGGACATTCCCATTCCCATTATAGCTACATGTGCCCCTATTTTGCTTTATTTTATTTCCTTCCAGCTGTGCCAAGAACCACCCTGAGATTAACTCAGTTGATTAAAGCATGGTGCTTATAACGCCAAGGGTTTGATCCCTGTATGCACCATTCACTTATGAGCTGAACTTGATGATCCTTGTGGGTCCCTTCCAAGTCAGAATATCTGTGATGAAAACACACTGTTTATTCATTTCAAAGGCTAGGATATCTAGATGGCTGATAGAATCTTACTTAGTGATGTATGTCAGATTCTGTGAATTGACTCCCTCCCTCCCCTCCCTTTCCCTGCTATCCTTCTACCTTCCTGCGTAAAAAGCTGAAGTTTCACATTGCCTTACACACAATCATTTAACTTTACATGTGGTTTTCTCTAGAGATGACCAAGGAGACAACAGTAATTTCTAGTCTTAGTACCCCTTGTACTGAACAGTAGCATAACCACCAGGGTACCAGCTGTATCCACTGCTATTCCTGCAGATACCAACCCTGATGGTCCCATAGAGAAATGCCTGCTGATCTGTGGATACAGATCACTGGTGCTTTCCTTGCTCAAAAATTAACAGCACAAACCCTACACTGTTTCCCTGAATATTGTAATTGCTTGTTTTATAAGTTAGGAAATTAAAACACTTCTGTCTCAAAGATGACCTCTCAGCAGTTTGAGCACTTTGGGCAAGGAAAAAACCAAAAGAGTCGGCAAGGAAAAAACCAAGAGTCTTGTTTTTCTCACTGTGGATTATCTCAACCTGAAAGACAAAAAAAGCTTCTTTATTTTTCTTCCTAATTATATTTCATAGATGTCCCAGAACAAGCCATTTCTGCAAAGCCCCTTGAAAGTGCATGGGCTGATGTGAAATACGGTGTGCTTTCCCAGAAGAGCTATTGGAGTGCCCTTTCTTGGCAATACAAAGTACACACTTGAGCACTCAAGGGGCAAGTGCTTCCCTTCGAATGTTTCCCAGTTGAAAAGGAGGCACTGAAAGAAAAATTGCTTTCTGTGAGCTTTGACATGCTGTGCAAAGCAAAAATGATCCCACAGGGACTTACTGGACTCAGGGTATACCTGCATTGCCCTCAGAGTAGCTCACAGCACTATATCCTGGCACAACACCTTAACCCTCACTGAAGAGAGCTTCGTGCTGCCTGCAGCTTGGCAGCTGGGTAGTTTAAAGTGAGTTTCTCTACATTCTCTGTATACATCTGCCCTTTGCTCATGGGAGACAAGTTCATCTCCCTATAGCATTAAACCAGAGTTTGTGACTTTGGGAAGAAGACTTCTCCCTGGACAGTAACTGAGGGAAGGTAAGGGATCCAACCTAACCCCATGGCATCCATGTGGTGCTCAAAGGTGGATGCCTCTACCAGACAACCTGTCTGAGCATATAAAATCATTAGATTGAGATGCCTAGCTTGTGGCCAGATAAGGTGACAGGAATGAATCTGAAATGAATCCTCAGCATCTCTGTAGACCAAGGGAAACTGCATTTGTAGGCTTTTTTCCTCAGTTTTACCTTTGAGTCAAAAGTATTTGGGCCAAAATAACTCTTCTTCCCTTGCTCTGGAAATCTGATCTAAAAAGTCTTTTGAGGCTTTCCTGTGGGGACCAAATCTATTTTCTGTATTTGTATAGAAGGTCATGGTCCTTTACTCTATCTTCTGGGCACTGCTGCAATCAGACAGGCTCAGAAGGATCATACTGTAGAAACAGAACTTCCATTAAAACTTTTACTGTCTTCAGTTTAATACATGCAACTTCAACTTATATGTCATAAGGAAGAAATATGTACTCATTTTAAACAGATTCTTACAAAGATAAAATTGATCCCCTTTCTCACCTGCACCCTCTTGGGATTACCAGAAGCAGCTAATTTCTTCCATCATCTGGAACTAAATTTGATGCAACTCTTAACTTGGAAAAGCAAGTCAGAGTGTCAAGCTTAGATTTTCAAAACTGAACAATCTATAGTTGAAGGCTGACACTTTTAGAAATAGGAAATAGTTCTCATATTTCCTGAGCCTTATTTTAATTTTTAGCAGGAGGTACAAAGATATCCTGGATTTTGACTGGGTTTTTTTGTTTGCTTGTTTAAATCCTTAGTTTTAGACTTACGTATTTCAGTTCAGGCACTGAACTAGGTGGGAAACACATTTCTTTACAGCCACTCCAGCTTTCCTTTTGTGAATCAAGGCCCAATCCCCACATTTCTAAAGTCAAAGGAAGGACTTGTGTTGATTTCCAAATGGTTGATGGTCATAAGGCCTTCTCCAGATGATCTAAAGGGTTCATTTGCTTGGATGTCATGCTTAATTTGCCACCACTATTAAGTAGCTACACTAGCTATCAAGAATTGCACAATTGTGCATTTGGCCCCCTAATCACTACTTCATTTTCATTTTTAGCACTCATTTTGTGAGAATGTAAGTGAAATTGAGCAGTTATTACAGGACCAAATACACAACTGAGCAATTCTTTGCTCATATGTCATGTGGGCCATCAACTACAGGTCTTGAATAAAAACGCCAGAGGAAGCATGAGAGCTTCTCCATTTTTGTGCTGCTATTTCAGGCCTTGAGGAATGTAGTCAAAGATAACTGTGTTGCTAGTATTCCTCTTCATCTATGAATTTTAACAATGATCCACTTTAAAAAGGGTGGTGGTTTTCAGTTTTGCATTTTTTATGTGGAAGCTGAATTCTTTGATAAATGGCAAATATCTTAATTCACTTGCTAACAGGGAACTTCTAGTGAAAAACAGCACAGTATTTTTATTTTTTTTCTGGAAAGTAAACACTTAAAATAGGAAAAAATTGTGAGACTTAGAAGGTTTGATGGTTTCCAATACTGTTTTTTGAAAATAAATATCTTTTAGACTAACAACATAGGTTTGATCCATAGAAGTTTTCATCCCAACTGGTCCAAAATGTGCAAAATAAATCACACTGTGCTTGAAGATAACCCAGATTTTGTTGATAAAGAATAATAGAATATTCACTGGCAACAAAGGGAAATGAGAAAAAAAGCCTTTCTGAACAGCAAGCCAAGAGAATGACACAATATTTTTTTTCCACCTTACTAATTTGGAGCCCCAACTTAAATACATCACAAGGAGTGCTCCCAGAAAAGAGATTGATAGGTAAACCCAATTAATAGCAGATTAAAATTACTTCAGACTATCCTTGTTCAAGGAGGAAACATATGGGGAATCCCAAGTGGAAGAAGAAAGCACTTGATATTCCATGGATGCAGCTGGAAATGCTTCCTTTTGACTTCATGAGCATGCATTCAAATAGACATGACCTTGGATTTTTTTTTTCCACTTGCAGAACACAATTAGCACTGTCCAGAGTGATAGTTTACTAGTAATTTTTAATTGTGCAGAAATTGTGATGTTTATAGTGAAAATGGTATGTCAATGAATTACCATAAAATTCATAGTAATTAAATGCTTTATACCTTTAAGCAATTAGCATTGTGTAGTGACCTGTTGCCATTTCCTACATTTATTTTAATATTTAACTACACATGCTCTGCCAGCAGAGAATTGAGCTCTCGTATGATGACTGGAGAGGGAGGGAAGGAGGAAGTGTGTGGGTGGGTAAGAAACAGTGATAACAAAGGTTTTATTTCATCCTGCAGGTGACATTGAAGATGTATTGCCATCTGGCATGATAAACATTATAATATATCAGTGCTTGTTTGCCAGATGTTGCTAGACAAAAATAGACAGTGGTTCTGATGCATAGGGATGATTTAGCAAAATGTATCTAGCTAAATTGGAGTATCTGAGTTGTCACATTTTATCTTGCTTCTATTGGCTAGGTATGTAAATCAGGAGGGAAATCAGAGTTATTGAGAATTTAGGAAATTGCACAGTAAAGCAAATATTCTACTGCAGGCCAGTGAAAATAGGGCCACTCTTTGTAACAGTTGGTTCAAATTGATACTGTCCTTGAGACAGACCAACATGTGACAGTGTGCTGTGCCAACACTTCATACATCCGTGAAAACATTTTTCAAACATAGATTGCAAGATGAATACATGTTGCTATTCGTATTTTTCAGTTTTTCAAGGCAGAACTTTTAAATTTCCATTTTGATCAGTGTGTGCGTGTGTCTTGGAATGTGTCTAGGTCCTCGCTTCTTTTTTCCTCTTGTCTAGCTGAGACTTAGAAAGTCATAAGCATCAGTATGCCTTCTGCACAGAAAACCAGACATTTTCTGTCCTCAGTCCCTTATACATTGAATAAGACAAGGTGATAGGGGACCCTGGACTCTGTGAAAATTGAAGGTGAATATCAGTAGACATTGCAGAGACTGGAAGGAAATTTGAGTGGCAAGAATTCTGCGTTACTCTGAAGGTAGTTTGTTATTTTCGTCTGTGTTATAGCTATGCCAGGAATCAAGATAAGCTGGAAAAAAACCCAAACAAACCAAAAACCAAGCCACAGCAACTAACAAACCAAACCCTGGAAAATTTCTTTCCTCATTTCAGTCTTTTTCTATCAGGCCCATGGGCAGCCTATGGAAAACACAGGAATGAAATGTAAGAACAAAACAGGAATGAAAGGTATCTTTATTCTATGAGCTTCTGTATATTTTCATTTCCACCAGTAACATCCTGTCTGTTTAGGATAATACATGGGGGAAGAGAACTGAGAGAGTTAGGAAATAGCAAGGAATCTTCTACCGTGAAAAAGCATCTATCTAGGTCTAGAATGCTGCTTTGACATCTTGGTTTTATTGATGCTGTAGACCAGACTGATGGATGATATCAGAAGAGAAGAAGAAAAGAATAAATAAAGCATTGCTATAGAGATGTCCTCAAGGCAGGGCTTATGTCACATTATTTCATGTCTTAAGAAAAAATGAAATATCCTGCTGGGTTAGACCAGTGGCCCATGTAGCACAGGCTTCTGATTCTGACAGTGCAGAAAGTGAGACTGTGCAAGGAGAAAACAGGAGTCCATCTGTCACCTGCAGTATGCTTTCCCATCCCCTGTAAAACACCCCCAGTGTGCCCTGCTGCATTCAGTAGCATATCTGTTTGTGGATTTGTTACCTGTGGCTAATCTGTTTCCAAATCTGTTTGTCCTGTCTGTTTCCATAACTTCCCATGACATCAGCTTCACTAGCGGCTATGTAAAGAGCTACAGCCTTTAAACTGGTTTAGGCAACCTTCAGTGTTCTGAAGCTAATTCTAAAGTGTTCCAGATAGTTGCATCCTGATAATCTACTGACTTCATGATTTTTTTAATTTCAATAGGATTTTCACTGTCTTCTCTCCAAACTGTAAAACAGAGATATTTTCAATCTTTCCAGATACAACAGCCCTGTCCTTATAAAAAATTTCTTCTCTGTATCTTCTCTGTCTGTGCAATGTCCTTCTGGGTGTGTGGAGATAAGAACCATGCACAATAATCAAGACGTGGGTTTGCCAAGTTTTTATACAGTGGTAACATAAAGTTTTGTGTTTTGCTCTCAGAGCCCTTTCTGATGATACCTATTGCTTTTTGGTCCCACAGCTGATCCTTTGAGGACACATTCACTGATTTTTCTTCACTCTGTGAAATGACCATTGAGCCCTACCTTCTGGTTCCCATCCTTTAAACAGTTTCCAATCCATAATAGGGCTTTTCCTCCAACATCTTATCACTACTTCTTTGATGGTCTTTCCAAAAAGAACCTTCCAAAAGCCTTCCTGGGGAACCAAACCTATGATGTTCATTGGGTCAGCCTAGAGTCATGGTCATTGGACCTGTAAAGGAATTCCCTTTACAGATGCTATGCTGACCTTTCCCGATAGGCTGTCTTGATTCTGTGACCTTTCACTGTATTACAGCTTGTCTTGCCATGCTGAGGCCGGAGGTCAGAGTTGGCATCTGTGCTTCCAAGACCCTGTTTGAGCATTTTCCGTAGACAAATTACCTTGACACCTCACCACTCCTCTAGCACAGGGGATTCTAGCTGTGGTGTATTTGACATGTACCAGATGTGGCTTTGCAATCTCACAGTTTCTTCTATTCTGCCAGGTAAATGCTATCCAGTCCCAGTGACACATTCATTGTCTGTATGGTTAAAAACACTCCATGTATTTATCTATGTCCTGTCAAGCCTTTCTGATCTACCTACTACAGGAAAAGCTGGATGTCAGTATTTCCACTGTGTAGTAAGGGCTGATGGAAATAGTTCATTGAACTTTTCCACTGAATAATATTCCCTGAGTCTCTTTTTCATACTTTGGTCATCAAGTAGTCTGACTGATCAAGTCACCTGAATCCTGCTCTTAAACTATCTAATAAATATGGAAGTATCAGTAAAAAAAGATCTGCCCTGTGGAGACTTCAAAGTCCTTTTAACCTTTCAAAAAAACTGTTTTCCTTTTGACCTGTTTCTCTTATTTGAGCAAGCTTTCAATTTTTTAACTGTTGGCCTTTTCCCTGTGACAGCCTCCTTAACTTTCCTGTTGAGCCATGCAGGGGGATTATTAGACTGCTTTGTGTTCTTTTTGAATTATGGCACATATTTTATTTGGGCTTCTAACATAATAGTTTTCCCAGTGTTCAGGATGCTTATAGATTCCTCGGGTTTGGACTACACCTTTTAGGCTATGTTTTTATGGTTTTTTTTCTGGATCAATTGCCTAATTTTTCTGTTGTCTCTTTTCTTTGTATTTTATTTATGAGAAACAAATTCTCTTGAAAAGTTAATAGGGGATATCAGGTCCTTACTGGAGGTCTGAGTGGTTGGGTAAGAACCAGCCAGGGGCTCTGAGTCACTCACAACAGCAGAGAAATTGTTGCTATCAGTCTTCTTTTTATTGTTTGTGGATCAACTCTTTCCTATATACTCTCCTTTCCTCCAGTGTCACATTATGTCCACTGTTTGTTCAGACATTCCCCACACAAATTTCACACTCTCTCTCTCTCTCTCTATATATATATATATTCCTTCTTTTTTTTTTTTTTTTTAAATGGCAATCCTTCTTGCCATGCTATTTCTGCTAGAAGTCTTGGAAAATTATGATTTTTTTTAAATTAAAAGGCTTTGGGAAAAATTTTGTAAAGAAAATTTATATTTTTCTTGAAATTTTGTGGGGTTTTTTTGTTCCTGTTGTTACTTCTGGTTTTCTGAATTTTTACAGAGTTGGTTAATGCAATAATATGAAGCATGTATAAGCTATTACTCTGAAATTATCTTTTTATTCCTTATACATTTTCCTTTTCTTACTCCTCTCCCAGTTCAAATGCCATAGCTATTCTCTTTGCTCTGTGAAAGTTTTTGAGCAACAACAGGAAAAAATGCAATGAAGAAAAGAATGGAATTTCACGTATCCTGAGAAGGATAGATAGTATTTATTGTATTTGCTAAATGATGGAGTGAGACAATAGGTGTAAAGAGGCCTTCCCAGTGCAACAATATTTCAGCAATAACTTTCAATTTCTTGTGCAAATCTGCATTGATTTCTTTTCCACTTTCATTTAGCTGTCTATGGCTCAAAAGTTGGCCTTTTTCTTGCCCCTTTTTCATTTTGCTTTGATGCATCATTGTTATGTTCCACCTCATAGATAATGAGTGTTGTACCTTTGGATTTTATTGTTGGCATTTCCAAAATTAGAAATACCTGACTATCCAACAAAGAAAAGAAAGTATTTCATGTCAGAAATGGATGCTAAACGCTGTTTCTTTTTCTGACTAAATTTATTATTTTCTATATATTTAAAGGAGCCTTTCCCCATAGTACTGCACATAAGCCTATATTTCATCCCTAACATGAAGCAGAGGTGTGATTAATTGGCTTTTCACCTATGGAAAATTGCTAGAGTCTGTGTATAAATTAGAAGATACATTTCTGATGTCACTGTTCATTTGAGGAAATGTCATTTAACTTTACATGGTGCAAAGAGAAAACTAAAATGAAGAAAGGATTGTGGGAGTTACTGAAAGATTAAAAAAAACAAGGAATGCCATATGAAGAATTATAAAGCTTAGCATATGGTGATGGCTTCCACTTATGTCTTCATGAGAGAATAAGGTCTTCTCTGTGTGTTCCTATACTGTTGCCTGGAAGCCCTTTGATTTGTCTTTGCTACTGTAGGTGTCTCTGTAATTGTCAATAAATGCAATGAGACAGTGAGATAAAAATTAAAATATGGACTATAAACTAACCAGCACAGGACAGTCCATTGTTAATGAAAAACTAGAGAAAGGCAGGTGTAAGGGCTGATGCAATCTCCCATCACTTCTGTAACTAACAGGCTCCTACTGAACTGATCTTGGTGACTAAATTCCGTCACAGGGGTGAACTGCTCATCACTGGTTTCTTTGAGGTACAGAAGGGACACGATTTTTTGGTTTTAGAAATTTTGAACTTAAAACAGTCTCAGTTCTGGACTCTTCTGTGTGTATGTGTGTCTCTGCAGGAAGTACATGAACGTGGTCGTGCTGAGAAATAAGCTCAAGGATGCTCTATTTAGTTTATAACCCATGTGGCTGAAGGAAGAGTCATCTTTCTTGCTGACAGCAGTAATTTGCACCCACATGAACTATGAAATGTAGCTTGTTTGTTTGCTGGGTATTGTCAATTACTTTGGTTGGTCCTTATGTGTTTTGCATTCTGGAAAGGACCATCTGGCTTCGGGGAGGCTCCTCTAATGAGAATGATAAACGCCTTCTGGAAGACTGGTAACTTTTTATGACTTTGGTAGGTACTTTAGACATTCTTTAGCCAGAGGGTCTGACAGACATTAAAGTTTCTTCTTTTAATAATGACTGCTAACATTGCATGTCCCATGTTAATGTTTAACATCTGTAATAAATGAACTGATTTTCTTTGATCTTCAATTAAAAAATAATCAAGGAAAACTAAGTGTGTACAACACATGCAAAAATGTTATCTTTTGGTTTGACACCCAGATTTAATGCCTGTGATTGTATGTCATTCTAAGCATTTAATAGAGGCAGAATGCATGTAGGGTTTGTAATATCCTATTGGGGCACCTCTGCTCACATATTCCGAACGAACAAGCTCCTTTCCAAGTGATGTAGGAGGGACTCTATTGGCAGGATCATCTTCTTACCATGCCATATAACAGGCAAGAGACAACCATGAAAAACACTCCTGATCAATTTATTTGTCTTTGAATTCAGTGTTGTAAACACTTCATATCTTATTACTCCTACAACATCAAATGGATTTTACTAAAAAGCCAAAAACCAATAGAACATACAAGAGACAGTTTTTGTAACAAACCACAGTAAACTCCTATTGACTACTAGTTGAGAGAATTAGAAAATAACTAATTATTTTCCTGGAATGTAAATGGATGTGTCTAGGAAACACATTTTTTCCTTTTCTTTTTGTTTGTTTTGTAATAACACTCTTCACGAATCATCTGAATTCTCTGAAATTTTGAGAGTCTGGGTAAAGTCAGAGGAATTGGTAGCATTTGTTATAGTATTGGGTTGGGATTTTGGGTTGGGGCCAAAACTAATTTTTGATTGTTTGCAGCTGAGGGTGTTAGAATGAACTGCTTGACCAGAATTTTTCTAGAACAATCTCATTCTGTTGGAAATAAGGGGATAATGACAACGAATATCAAGTCCTTCATAGAATTAATTTAGTCTTTTTGATGTTCATGAATTGTTAATAAGCAACCTCTAATTTTATTTGAACTTCTAAATAAATTAATTTTCTCCATATTTTTGATAAACACTTTTTTCTATCTGGATTGTTTATAAACAATTAATTGCAAGTACTCCTCAATCAAAATTTAATTGATGTTCATTAAATTTTATCACAGCCAATGTTCTCTGTGTTATATATAGACTTAGGCAATAAACTTTTGTTCCACCTTTTGTTTGTTTGTTTGTTTGTTTTTGTGGTTTTTGTTGTTGTTTTGCTTTGCTTTTGGTTTTGGTTTTGTTTTTTTTTCTTTTCTTGTATTTTGACCTAGAATCTTTCTTCATGAAAACTTTATTTTCACCAACAACCTAAAGAAAAAAATGTTTTGATTTAAGCCAACAGCATTTCCAGAGGAAAATGGCTTTGATGAAAAAACCCTCTATTAGCTCTAACTATAACACACATTTTAAAACAGAGATAGTGCAAACATCTCAAAAATAGGGAAGAAACCACCATGATCTTCTATTTCTTCATTTCAGCCTTCAGAGAATAAACCAATCTAACTACTTGAGATCGCAGAAAAGAAACCAAACAACTTTTCTGGTGAACAACTTTCTATTGGCCTGGAGCACCAATTATTGTACCCACGAGTAAGTTAGGTGGGGTGGGATTCATCTGTCAGAATGGAGCTGTCTAAACTGAAGTTAGTCAACTGAGGTACCTTCTAAAGGACGTTATTTCTCTTATCTTAAGGTAGATGTCTACAACAGATAGACTGTAGGTGGCATGGCAGTATTTTTAACAAAACCCTGCTTGTATTATCTGAAACGGTCATTTATATATCTTTGCATTAGTGGATAAGCTCTTTAGAGACTTTTTCCCAGAATAAGTGTTCTCATTTGCAAGTCCCTTAATCTCATGCTCTGTGAATTCTTATATTATCCATTTAGAAAGAAGTATTTCTTTGAACGCCCCGTCCAGCCAATTTCTTCTCTAAATGGCTCGTGGAAAGGAGAGGATGTGATGTGTTTGATGTTGGGCTGCCTAAAGCCTTTGAAACGGAATGACTTCTAACTTTTAAGATATGTGTGCCAAGAAGCACCAAATATTACTAATCTCTAACACTTTTATGTTATTAGAACACAAAATAAGAAGCTACCATGACATAACTCCTTACACAGAGGATACTTGGAGTGAGGCAGACAAAATTAAATGCTTAAAAGAAATCTATTCCCTTTGCCTACACAGTTTTTCCTTTCAGGATGTTTGGGTTTTTTTTTCTTTCTTTCTCATAATCCTTTGTGGACCTAAGCAAACTCCATAGTACTCTGAGGATCCCTAGGAAAGTGTCCTTCATATCACTTTTCTAATATGACTTCAGCTATGTTTTCTGCTGCCAGCAGCCCTCCAGCTATGTTCTGCAGTTTCCTGTTCTGTGTTTGGACTCACTGTACGTTTCTAAATCCCTTTTTGTGCTACTGCATTCCAGAAGCTTCACCTAGCTGTGATTATTCCATTACTTTCCAGGAGGATGCTATTTCTCCTCTATTCAGAACACACCACAATATGTAATTGGCAAAGAGAGACTAGGAACCAGTTAAATGGCTCTACCATCTATTGGAGACAGGAAAGCAAGTTGTGATTTGCTTTGTGTTGTATCTTCCTCTGTCTTTAAGTTCTTTCTATAATCTCCATCATAGATGTGCTTGTGCAAGGGAAGTAGTAGCTAGTTTAATTTTACACAGTTGTTGACAAACTTGCAGCTTCAGTATATAGTCTTGCAAACATACAGCTTCATTTCCCTGGTAACCTCTTCGCAGGGCTCCTCAGTTTCAAAGCTTGTTCAGGACACTGTGGCACAGTTGTTCTTTGATCTAAGCTAGTGAATAAAAATACATAGACAAGCACACAAACACAAAAATATAGACGTACACACCTGCCTTGCATATTTTCATCAGCAGACTGTGTAACCCTTGAAATCAGCCAAGATTGCCAAGACAGGGCAACAGAAAATAGAACAGTGACCCTGATGCTTTTCAGTTCTCCATTACTATCCAGGCGGTCCTACTGCAATTTGAAGATGCTACAATTTGCTTGAAACTTTATGCTTTATTAAATAAAACATAAAATGATACTTGAAAAGAACACTTTCCATGCTGGATAAAAATGTAAGAGATGACAAGATTTTTCCAAGCAGTCTCTAAGGAGGATGACACAACAGAAAACCAATGAAGTTGCAAAAGGATATTTCTACAGGTTTGTTTCTTAGCTCATCGGCCTTAGGGAGAAGGTTTTGTTATAAACTCTGAAACTTGGTATATTATGAAAATGCATAGCTTCTGCTAATTTTCCTGAGAATTAAATATAAAGCATGTAAATACCCAAGAGCACCTGCAGTGCAACAATGAACCTTGGGAAGTATCCATTCCTGGTGGAAAAAGTCAAGAGGAGAAAGAATGTGAAAAGACTATACTTTTCTGACCTGCTAACTTGGGTCCCTGGAATGATAAGTGGTAAATAGTAGTTTGGAAGAACACAGATGTTATACACAAACATGTGAACTATGTGACAGGAAGAAAATGAAAAAAAATACAGCAAATTAGCAGTCCTTTCTTTTGGGGAAAAAAAAAGACATGAGATTATAGTGTTTGTCTGTATATTTGAGAACAAGGCAGAAATATACATAAGGAAGTGGGTGTTTGTTTTCTTATACTTAGCTAAAAGCTAAAGAAGCCAAAACCAGATTGTACTTTGTATAATTGCAGAAAAGCATACAGACTTGCAATAGCTGCCTGCCTTTTTCTTCTTAAGTGAGACACTACAGATGTTTTATTAAGTGAATTGAATATGCTCTCACCTTGAGAGTCCAGCATTATGTGGTGATGTAATGGGATGTTCTTCCATTTATGTTCTTTCTGATTCCTTTCACCCTTTCATTCATTTAAATGCTTAGATAGATGGTTTGAATAAGTCAGGTGTACTACCTTTTTATGTTCTTTCTATCTTGTATCCTATGTTAAACTGTTTCTACTGAGTAACAGGAGGAGAAGTCTTTTGCACGAATAGATTTATGCATAATAACCCCTTTCCATGGCACAGGGATGAGTGGGTTAGCAGAGATCTGTTTTTTCTTCGATAGTTTCAGGACAGTGATTTTTAGATGAAACCTGCATCTTGGATGGGTATAAAGAAGTGTCATTTGTTTGAGTTTATTTTTAAATGCAAGATTTTAAGGGAAAAGAGATATATTTTACCAGGCCAGGTGACAGAGCTGAGAAAAAATGAATGTTATTTTCTGCTTAAAAATTCTCGTTTGGTTCCCTGACTAACCAGGACTCTGAATATGAAGCCTGTCTATTTTTTATTTTGCATTATTTTATTTAGTAAGAGATACCATGTCTCTCTAACTCTACTGCCTTAGGACATGGTGACTATCACATCTTTATTTTGTTTTAGGCATTTCATTTTCTGGCTTGTTAGTACATGGTGATTTGGCTGCTTGGGAATCTCTTCTCAGTTTTTATACCCATTTTGCTCTCTTTATTCCAATTTTCATCAGCTTATATAAAGCCCTTCTTAAAAAAAAGATATTTCCTTTATTACACAGAATATAGAATCATAGGATCATAGAATCATAGAATGTTTTGAGTTGCAAGGGGTCTTTAAAGGCCTTCCAATCAAACCTCCCTGCCATGGACAGGGACACCTTTCACTAGAGTAGGTTGGCCCATTCAACCTGACCTTGAATATTTCCAGGGATGGTGTATCTACCACTTCCCTGGGCAACTTGTTTCAATGTTTCATAACACTCATCACGAAAAACTTGTCTTACAACTAATCTAAATCAACCCTCTTTTAAAACCATTAAAAAACACCCCAAATAATTTTTTTAAAGTGATTAAAAGAAGTTTAAAATCATTATCCCTTGTCCTGTCTCAACAGGACTTGATAAAATGTCTGTCCTCATCTTTCTTGTATGTCCCTTCTAGCTATTGGAAGGTCTCACTGAAGTCTTCTCCATGGTAAACAACTACAACTTTCTCAGTCAGTTTTCATAGGAAAGGTGCTCCAGACCTCTGATTCTTTTTTTTTGTCCTCTTCAGGACTCTTGCCAACAGGTTCATGTCCTTTTTTTATTGGAGACCTCAGAGCTGGACGCAGCACTCCAGGTAGAGTCCCACAAGGGCATAGTAGAGGGCTGGAATCTCCTCCCTTGACCTTGCTTTCATGGTAACAATTTTCATATACTCTTGAAAAGATTTAAATAATTGATCTTGTTCTCTATATAAGTCGCTGATTCATACAGCTACTGAGCCACCACCATTCTTGTGCCAGCTTTTGAGCATGTCCAGAATTGGAGCATAGAAAATTTTATATAACATGCTTCTCTTTATCATGAAAGGTCTATTGAAAACTACTTGGCAAGGAAGGAGTTCTGTAAGATTTCCAAACACATAAAGGACCATCATCTGATCCTAATTACACCAATCTGTCAGCCTAAGCCTATGTCCACTGAAGGCATGACAAAACCTCCTATTACTATCAAGAATATGATTCTAAACCTACCGCCTAAGTCAAGGACCTGATTTGACTTTTAAAAAGCATATAAATAAAACTGCTGTGGATGTGTGAAATACCACCAGGGCTGATGGGGGAATTTATGCCCAGGACAGTTTGGTTATACATTGCAATTTGTTGAGGAGAATAAGCTGCTTGACATTGGATCAACACAGAGACTAATCACCCTGCAGGAAATAAACAAACTCCCTATCTCTCCATGAAGTACACAGGGCAAGGCTAAGCAGCACTGGGAAATCCCAGACTTCAAATCAAGATGCATATTGGCTGTTGTGCTTTGGAAGCAGAAAGTTGAGCTAACTCAGCTGTGACACGGGACATCACCAGCATGAAGAGCACATGCTCCAGAAAAAAGCTCGGCTGTGGATGTCAGTGGCAGCTTGAGAATGAATAAGAGATGTCTGAGAGCATGAACGACTGGTGTTGATCATAGTTAGCATTAAGTATGTGTCCTTCCTCCTTCTGGGAACTTCCTTGGCTAGGAAAAGCCCTTATATTGCTTCTCTTATCCCCAAACCCGTGTACAGCCAAAGTTCTATTGGTGATTTTTGCATCTGTAGGAACTCTATATTTTTTTTAATTTAAAAGCCTGGGGGACAAAAACTTTCTGGATTTCATGGAAGTGAGATAGCCTTCATGATTTTGTACAGATGCACCATAATTGATAAATACTGATGTTTAAACCTAGTCTTGATCTTGTACTGAGGCATCATAATTGACAAATAATGATGTTTCAGAGTCAAGGAATTGTCTTTCTATCAAGATATAAAGAACAGCATGACAAATCTTAACAGTTCAAGATTTCTGGAGACATGACAGTGTATCTAGTGCACAAGACACATGGATACGGCCATGGGCTTTTGTTACAATATTATATATCATAGAACCATAGAATCATAGAACAGCTTGGGTTGAAAGGTACCTTGACAATCATCTAGTTCCAACTCCCCTGCTGTAGGCAGGGATACCTTCCACTATAACAGGTTGATCAGAGCCTCATCCATCCTAGCACTGAACACTCCCAGGTATTGGGCATTTACAGCTTCTCTTGGCAACGTATTCCAGTGCCTTACCACTCTCACAGTAAAGAATTTCTTCCTGATATCTAATTTAAACCTACTCTTTTTCAATTTGAAGCCATTTCCCCTTGTCCTATCACTACATGCCCTTGTAAAAAGTCTTTCTCCCTCTTTCTTGTATGCCCCCTTTAGGTACTGAAAGGTTGCAGTTAGGTCATCCCAAAATCTTTTCTTATCGAGGCTGAACAATCCCAAATTTCTTAACCTTTCCTCATAGGACAGGTGCTCCATCCCTCTGATCACCTTGGCAATACTCCTTTGGACCCTCCCCAAATGGTCCATATCCTTCCCTTACCAGGGACCCCAGAGCTGGATGCAGTACTCAAGGTGGAGTCTCATGAAAGCAGAGTAGAGGGGTGGAATCACCTCCTTGGACCTGCTGTCCAAGGTCCTTTCGATGTAGCCCATGACACAGTTGGCTTTCTGGGCTGTGAGCACACATTGTGAGCTTGTGTCCAGCATCTCAGCCACGAGCACTCCCAAATCCTTCTTGGCAGGCCTGCTCTCAATCTGTTCATCTCCCAGTCTGTATTGGTATCAGGAATTGCCCTAACACTGGTGCGACACCTTGCACCTGGCCTTGTGAAACTCCATGAGACTCCCTTGGGCTTTTTTCATGAATCTGTCCGGGTCCCTCTGGATGCCATCCCATCCTTCAAGTGTGTCAGCCACACCACTCAGCTGTGTGTCATCTTCACTTGATCCCTTTGTCTGTGTCATTGATGGAGATATTAAATAACACTGGTCCTACTGCAGATTCTCTGAGGTACACCACCCATCACTGATATCCATCAAGACTATAGGCTATTTGCCAGCACCCTTTGGATGTGACCATCCAGCCAATTCCTTATGCATCTAACAGTCCACCCATCAAATTCAACTCTTTCCAATTTGGAGAGGATGTTATGGGGGACTGTGTCAAAGGCTTTACAGAAGTCCAGATAAATTACATCCATAGCCCTTCCCTTGTCCACTGATGTAGTCGCTCCACTGTGGAATGCCACTAGGTCGGTCAGGCAGGACTTACCCTTGGTGAAGCTGTGTGGCTGTCTTGAATCACCTGCCTGTTCTCCATGTGCCTTAGCAGAGTTTCCAGGAGAATCATACATATATGGTTACATTAAACTATGCTGTGCCATACCGTGCAATGCTGTACCAGGCCATACCACAGGACTCTACACTACTCTACGCTGCACTACGCTACGCTACAATATACTACACTTTATCATATTATATTTAGGAAAAAAACAGGTATGACCTATTTACCTGCATGGACCTTGCTCACATTCATCTACCATACAACAGTCTTGCTTATAAGCTAGCGTTGTTTGTATTGTTAACTAATTTTTCGTTCAGTAGTTGCAAACTTTGATCCCAACATCAGACAAAATCTCGAATACATACAACAGAGCTGCCACTATTTTTAGACTGCAGCAATTCTTTTATAAGGAGACAATTCTTGTACAGTGTATATTAACTCCTCAGAAAGCTTTTCCACGTGGTAAAATAGATTTGGAGAACAAAAGCACTGAACATTGCAACTTGAATAAGACGAGGGTCTTTTATTGTTAGCTTTGAAGCACTGAACAATGTCTGTGACTTGTTCTGCAAAAGAGAAAGGGAGAAATAGAGACTTTCACCTCCATTTACATTCCAATGTTCTCTCACAATAGAATTCCTCTCTGGTCCTTGAATAAATACCATGTGGTAGCTTGGGGATATTGCTTTAATTTATGTTGCTGGTGACAACAGAATGGGACACAAACTGTTCCCTTTCCCCAGTGTTTATTGTCATTGCTTGGGTGAGGGTTGAGCAAGAATAAGAGTGCAGTGAAACTTTCCACAGTACAAGGGCTGCACTGGCTTGACAAATCACACTGATTCCAGTTATTAAAATGATAATCTGGCATGGCTGTCTCTAACAGTAGCCTCTTTGCAAGTTAATAAATCCCATGCTGAATTCGTAATGCTTCCCATCAGTCTCATCAGACACAGGAGCTGGTGGTGACGGCAGGGTGGTGGTGAGGAGAGAGCTGGTTGCATGGAAAGACACAGCAAATAATAAAATATGAACTGAATGTAGGGTGTTGTCCTGCTATTTAGTTTCCTGACAGTTCATTTGTTTCTAATAATCTGTTTGATTAGCAAACATAAAACTCAGCAGAAGACAGAGGAAGAACTCCAAGAGGAAATTGATTTGCTGACAGAGGCATGTACAGTTTTGTGTTTGTTACAGCTAAATCCTTTCTACTCCCAACACAGATTTGCATACTGTCTTCTGCAGAGTATCTGCTTTATATCTACCTGCAGCTACCTAGCTCTGTATGTATGTATTTGAACTGCTGTCATGTTGCATCTAGCCAGCAGCACTGGGACGAAGCAAAATCTGAAAAACTGTCTGCCCTTTTCTTACTGTGACAATCTATGAACTGTTTGGCTATTATTAAAGTTGTCAGCACGGTGCAAACAGCTCACTGATGTTTTACCAGGGTTATGATTGTTCTCACTTGGCATTACTGTCAGCACAGGCACACCAGGGAAAAGAAGAAGAACTTGCATACCGGCTTAGGATTGCTGCTTTTAAGCCAGTTTTAATTCAATATGCATGGCAAAAAAGAATATCTTTATCCCATATTCTTAATAGCAGTCCAGTAGGAAGTCTGTTGGACACAGAGAAAGAATGATCAGGTAATCACACCACATGATATAGGCTAGATGCAGACAGAATTTAGTGCTTATTTTTCCCTGTGTTTAGTACTTTAACACACTCATTCCCTTGTCTTCTCAAAGCTCAGAGCAGGGCTTCCTGCTGTATGCTGCACAAGAAATTATTGCAGACCAACTATTGGGCAGATTGGATGCTGTCCAAAAAAATTGTGTTCATAATCTCAGTTTCTTCTGAAAATAATTTTTCCTTTTGCAAATATCAGGCTACATGTTCAACTGATTTTGAATATATTCAAAAAGTCACACTAAAATAACAGTTCCCATTCTACAGCACTGACCTGGCATGCTGGACTACCAGAAGCTTTAAGATTCACATGGCTGTTTGACTCTTCAGTCATTCACATGTGTGTGAGTGTGTTTGTATTAAAAAAAAATAAGAGAGACATTATATTTGGACCTGTGCAGGGTTTATTGTCTAGATTTTTCTGTATGTTACCATCACTGCAGTTTGGTTTTGCATGTTTTTCGTTAGAACTAGTTAAATGGTGGCATGTGTTGGTGAGGAATTGAAAACAGATTTTGGGCAAGTATGGTGTGACAAAAAATTCTGGGGGAAAAGGCAATTAAAAAAAGCACTTAAGGTTTTTAGAAGTAATTTGTTATTTACTAAAATCCTATCTTCACTTGGGCAACCAGTCAAGAGAATACTCCAGGAAGATACAATGGATGACATGACTTTTGTTGCCCACTTCATTCTCTCTACCTCCTTGATGATTTTAATGTACAGCAATATTGTACCCTGCTGTATGTTTTGCTTGGGTCCCTTTCAGATGTGGCTTCTGGCCAGACCAACATGATGAATAGTGGGTCAAGTTCAAAGGGTTTAGTTCAGATTGCAAAATCATCACAAAACTGAGCTAGTCCTCAGAAGACTGCAGGCTTCAGTTCAGCTCAGCTGGGTCCTCATACTGACCTGTAAGATCTTTTGCTGGTTCATATTTCCATTGCTGCAATGCAGTGTATGGTGCTGAGAACCAACAGTGGTGGTCTGCTGCTCAGCCCCATCTGCATGACAAGTTACAAAGGGAAAAAATGTAACAATCTCAAATTTGTGATCATTTGTCCTTGTTTTGCCAATACTGCTGTTTTGTTTTTTTCTGTGCTAGCTAATGCTCAATATCATCTTCGAGGTCACCTGTTCACTTTCAGTCTCTGACACTCAGCCTCTAGACTTTGAAACACTTTGTGAAAAGCGTGATTGCTTTTCAAAGGGTGCAGTACA
The DNA here is from genome assembly GCA_013396755.1 of Sclerurus mexicanus. NCBI lineage: Eukaryota > Metazoa > Chordata > Aves > Passeriformes > Furnariidae > Sclerurus > Sclerurus mexicanus. Next base: position 691,452 of record VWZF01005801.1, read on the forward strand.
AGAAGATTTGATTTGCATATATGTGATTTGAGATGAATGCCATGGAAATCAGAATCAATTGTGTTAACACTTGGTGCCTCTAGCATCAGTTCTAAGGTAAATAAAAAAAAATCTATCACCCTTCTTATTTCGTAATTACTGAACCAACATGTTTTAAAATGTATTTTGGAAACATTGTTGAAAACATTCCTTAGCTGTCTTCTGTCAAATGCATTCAGTCTAGTAAACACTTCAAAAATAGATAAATCAGTAACTTCTTGGTTACAATACTCTCTTAGTTCATAGCTAGACTCAAGGGAACAAAAGAAAGGGAAATGTAGACAGATTGTCTATGGTTACACTTGTGCAATTCTTTGAAATGGAAGACAGTTGTATTATAGTTATTGATTTCTGTAGAAACGAGTTCTTGTATCAAAGAAAGGCCCATTCCATGGAGAGAGAAACTGCCTCAATATCATCTATTTATACAGAGAATTTTCTACCTGGGAGCTGGGATGACCCTGAGCCTTTCTCCTGCTCCAGAGGCAAAGGTACCAAACCTGACTGCTCTGCTGTGTCGTGGGAAGGAAGCACCTGGTCCAGCTCCAGAGGCAGTCATGCTAGGATTGAAATGTGAGCACCACAGATGGTCACTGAGTGAGCATGAAATGTGGGTAAGATGTGTGCATGAAGTGGGAGGGATGGCATGGCTGACTGAGAGAGCTGCTTAGGGAGATTTGATGTTAGGAAAGAGACTTTACCATTGCCCCTCTTTGCATATGTGGATCATGAAAGACACAGAAGAAAGCAGCAGTGGAAAGCAGAGAGGGCAGAAAGGAATGAGGTAAATAAATAGGATTTATACAGGTAAATCTTCTCATCTGTGGCATCAAAGGCAGTAGGTAAAGCTGTGAGAACAACTTGGTCACCTGCAGAAAAAGAAAAACATTGCCAGCAGGATGAGAGAGGTGATTCTCCCTCTCTGCTCAGAGCTGGTGAGACACATCTGGAGTGCTGTGCCCAGTCCTGGGCCACCTGCTGCAGACAGACATGGACATACGGGACCAGCCGCTCAAGTAATTAAGGACTTGGAGCATCTGCCATACAAGAAGTGTCTAAGCTGGACCTTTTTGGACTGGAGAAGACTCAAGGGAATCTTATCAATGTCTGTAATACCTGAAGGCAGGGTGCAAAGAGGACAGAGCCAGGCTCTTTTCAGTGGTGCTGAGTGAGAGGACAAGAGGACAAGAGGCAGTGGCACGATCTAAAACATGGAAATTCCATTCAAATGTAAGAAAAAAGCATTTTCACTGTGAGGTTGACTGAGCACTCAAATAATTTACCCCAAGAGATTCCCTGGTGTTCATCCTGGGAGATATGCACTACTTGACACAGCTCCAAGCAACCTGTTTCTCCTGGCCTTGCTTTCGGCAGAGGCTTTGGCTAGATCTCCAGAGCTCTCCTCCCACCTCCAGCATTCTATAATTCTGTGGTAAGGGGATGTTCTTACAGAAATATGGATTTTATTCACCAGCTACATGTGTTAGTTCTTCTGCGTGTGTTGCTATTTTCAACAGTACTTGATTCTCAAAAGTGCTTTGTAAAGCTCATCAGTTTAGAATGAATAGCTTTAAATATGGTCCAGAGAGGGTCTACAGATCCTCACTTCCATTTCATTACAGTGTCTAAGACCTTAAATCATATAGCTTGCCTCTGAGAGTTTCATTGATGCAAAATGAAGATTAAAAAAAAAATAGGGTTTTTACTTTCCTGAAAATAACACAGAGAGCATGATAATGGATTTTTATTATACAGTGCTATAGAAATCAGTGTCTTTCTTAATTCCTCAATATTTTAAGAAGTTAGAAATAAAAAAAGGAATCTCAATATACCTTTAGAAGTAGTTCTATGCAATGTAAGAGAAGACTACTTCTTATTTATTCTATAACATTTTACTGATATAAATCTCTCCCAAAAAATGTTATAGGGTATTAACTTGACTATTAATAAAAAATATGTGAGGGGTTAATGAATGATTGATAGTGACTGTAAATCCTTTATAGATTTAGGCCACGTCTTAGTTACAAGCACATCAATAGATGACAATACTGAATGTTATAAGAGCTAATCAATCAAGCCATTGGACTGCATAAATCCATTATTACTTATTTATTTAAAGCACCAAGCATCATTATTAACATTTTATAAACCACTTCAAAGTGCAATTTTAATTAAAAATATAACATGATGTGAATAAAGAAGAACTCTGATATTTTAAAGACTTCAAATATATCTTCTGTAAGGTCCTTTGATGCTGGTCCAGATGCCCACCTTACCCACAGTTGTAGAGGATTGGGCATAATAATTCGGAAGTTCCCTTTCAGTCCTAAGTACTGAACTTATGTTTCCAAACTTCAATGGGCAAGCATAAACTGAATATGGTCCATTAAATAAGCAGGGTATCATCAGGTTCTGACATCTGAACAAGTTCTATCTTTGCTTCCTTCCAATGAGAGTGATAATTGTCTAAAAGACTTCTCCTTCAAATGACAAAACCATTTACATAGATTGTATATCCCTTTCTTGTCATGCAACAGAATTTTCTCACTGAGGACTGAAATTTTTCCCTCATGTTATTAAAATGCATTCTATAAGACAGTGATCCTACACACTTTCCAGACAAGATAGACAAAGAGAATACACTGAAATAAATCAAGTAAACAAATTCCTAACTTACCCTGAAAACAGTCAGACATATCTCTTGTTCTTTAAGATAGAGTTTATGAAATTTCAGCATTAGTATGCAAGATTGGTCTACATTTGTGAAGGAAGCGCTGACCCAAATAGAAATCAGAATAATACGCTTGAATAAATATTTAGGTATCAGTACAGCACTTCACATGTTTCTTGAATTGCTGCCTCTGAAGAGAAGTTGGTTGGAGAGGATAAAGATTTGGCTTGTTACTCATGGTCATTTCACACTTGGCCTTTGGCACAGGCTTTGAAAAATCCCGCCATTGCCAAGTGCTGAGAACACAGGGCTGGATCAACAACCAGCTCATGCATGGCTGGCTTTATTGACCAAGTAGTATAGCTACCAGTTAGCAGCCCAGGAACAGCTGTCTTGGAAAGAAGCTGGTGAGAGGGAAGAAACCAACAGAAGCTGCCATTTGCTCTGACTCAGTTTTGTACCAGGTTTTAGCTCCATTTGCCAACATCAGCTGGAGAAAAAGTCACACAAAGTCATTAAAATATTTATTTAAATATATTAAAGTTAATTTACAGCAATATAGAATTTGGCCCGCTGAGGCGTATGGAAGCAAAATGTCAGTATTGATAACTTTCTTTTTGCTGTGTTCACCACAAAGCATGACTTCTTTGCTCAGAGTCCTGAAACATGGAGTAAATTTCACAAATTTGGTAGATTTGATATGGTTTTTATTTTTGCTTTCTATAAAACAATCTGTCTGAATTGTCTTGAATAACTGTTATGATTAATTGTGGAGCTTGTGACTCTTCTTAAATGGGTTTTCATCTTACACACAGAGGAGTTTAGAGGTAGCATTAACCAAAAGATGAGCCTGCTTATGCTGATGCCTGACCACAAAATGTTTTCAAACTTCAATGGCTTTGACTAGCTTACAGGGGAATCATCTTGGAAAAAAATAAATGTTTTGCCTGGACGACTCTTCCACATCTGTGTTTTTCTAGTGAGATCCCTAAAATAAATATCTGAAAGGGCCCTGAGCTTCTGGAAAGATGCCATATGCTGCATTTGGAAAGATCAGAATTGCAAAATAGATATTTTGAAAAGAGCATGCAAAAATCCTTACATGGCTCCAGTGCAAATGGAGAACAAGAGCTGTCACATGGCCAAAATGTGTCAAGTGATGGGCTTGTACAGCCATATTCTTCACTAACTGCAGGACTCTGTATGCACAGGGGATTGCAGTCCTCAGTTGTCCGCTTTAACCTATATCCATAAAATGAAAAACTGGAGTCTGCAACTATTATGTTCATGTCTGTACACCCCTCGCACTGCTTCTTTTGAACTCTAGCTGGAGAGATGGCTTTTGACTTGGAGTGCTGCTCTTAACTCCACAGAACCTTTCCTGGTCACACTAGCCAAATCACAGTGCAAAGGACTCTTCAATCAGGGCCTTGAGCCTGGTTTGCAAACTCTGAGTGCTCATGGATTTTGTAGAGATGGGCACTGCTCTTTCGCTTCTTGTGTGTTTCGCTCTCCAGTCCCTAAAGTCTCTCTTTGTGTTTTTGTTCAATGCCTGGCTTAGCTGAACTTTAATTTATCTTGGGCTGCAAAGCACAGCACCTGAGTAACTGGGACTCTGTCCCACTCTCCACTGAGGAGTGTGTAATAACAAGCACAAACAAAGTAAGCGTTGCTCATTTGCGCTTAAATATCTCATGGTCATGAAGGGAAGGAGTCTTATTAAAAGGCAGTGTTTGGCTGGCTACTCTCTGTGTGAGTTTAAGAGAGGATTAGGAAATTCAAGTCAATTACTCACGCAAGTAGCATTTATGGGACACACAATTCCTTCTTTTCCTTTCTCTTCCTTCAGTTTCCAGGACTTTAACTCTACCTGGTATTACATGTTTGCATTCCCTAGTTGACTGAAATACAACATCAAAAAGACATTGAACTGTATTGTGCAGAGATCTGCTGATGAAAGAATATAAGGTTTAGTGTATTAAAAAAAGACTAATATACCTGTGTTTGTTTGATTTATTTTGATTATTCATTTTCCCCTGCTGTTTAGAGCCAATTAAAGTCTTGAGCCAGATTCTCAGATGTCACGAATCACTCAAGTAAAATGAAATTGATGAAGCTACACTGACTCATATCCACAAAGGATCTAGTCCATTCGTTGGTGTCAAATGAAAACACAGATTTGGCATAGCAGATTTGGGAATAGGTCAGAGGTATTCAGCATAAAAGCATTTTCACATTATCTCTCTGACCTACAAGAATATACAATCATTGGAAGTTTTATAGATGTATCTGGCTTCCTGGCATGTGAACAAATAAACAAAGATAAATATGAGACTGAAAATTAGAGTTCAAGTGCTCTCCAGTGTGACATTTTGCAGTTCTACAATGTCTCAGAGCATGCCTGCAACCAGAAACACAGAAGAAAAAAACATGCAGCAGACAGATATGTCAGTCTGCCTTTCTGATTTCTAAATGTTAAATTTTGTAGCATCATAGAATGAGAATTTTTCTTTTTGTTCTTCCATACAAGAATGAAGAGACTGTAACTTTTGATTCATATTAATGATCATAATCAGATATTGTTTGTTGTTTGATATAGGTATGGATAAAATATCAACTGCTTTTTAGGTTTTGTTAATGTATAGCCTCAAGAGCTTCTCAAAGAAGTGGTGGATGCCCCATCTGCTAGTGTTCAAGGCCAGATTGGATGAGGCTCTGAGCAACCTGCTCTAGTGGAAGGTGACCCTATCTATAGCAGGAGGGCTGGAACTAGGTGTTCGTTAAGGTCCCTTCCAACCCAAACTCTTCTAGGATTCTATGATTCTTGTGGCAATGAGCTAATCACAAGGCATGTATTGGACTCTTATTTCTGTGCACAGGTTTTTTATTTGTAACCATTAATTTGCAGGTTCCACCCTGCTCCATTCTGCTCTTTTCAGGCTCATTATTTTTGTTGTGTTATCTTCCTTTCACAGAAATAAAAAAACCCCCTATTTTTTAAATCTCTCCTAAACATGGTCTTTAGACTTATTCTTCTCTGAAACTCTTTGAGTTCTGAGACATGTGGCCTGTAACACACATGGTCATCCAGAGATGTTTCTATCATGGATTCTTTTAAGAGTATTACAATATTTCTCTTGTTCTTTCCTATCAATAATCCTTCTGGAAAAACATTTCCTGAGTCAGTATTTCATCTTATGCCTACCGTTCGTTCCCTGCATTCTTTGTCTACTAAGAAGTATAAATAAAGCTCAATTTTAGGACCATGGAATATACATTCTTATGGATGTAATTAGAATATTTCTTCTCTTGATTGTCATCTTGTTGTTTTTGTATGTTTAACCAAGTTTAGGGGGTTATTTATTTTAAAGCATGTAGCAAAAGTATCACATTATTGAAATATTTTAAAAGTATTTATTTTGCTTTTTATGAATGAAATGAATTCTCAGACCCAATGTTTTCTTGTCAAAATAATAATAGTAGCATAAGAGTGGTGACTTGTATTTTCATCTCCATTATTATTCATAGACTCCTTCATTAAGTTGTGGGGCAAAATATGAACTACAGTATGATAGAAGACTGGTACTTCCAGTGGCATCAGCCTGTGCAGTAGTAAAAAATCAGAACCACACTGAAATATTTTGGCTTCCAGTAAAGTTGTCTTCAAGGTAATTTCCCTCAAACCCTATCTCTGATATCCTTTTGGATGCCACTATCAAAATCCTTTCATCCTAGGTGGCAAAATGAGCCAGGAAAGTTAAGGTTCTTCCATATCCAATAGCTGCTAGGAGCAGGAAGATTGGTTTTTGTAATGGGCTTATATTATTTTTAAAAAGATAGAATATAAACAGAATAGAAGGAGGGAATGAGTTAGAACTTGTCCCAGAAGTCTAAGCATTGTGGGACTATAGCTATCATCCTACTTTTAGCACATCTCTGGTCAGTTCAGGTGCCAACTGTTCCTCTGTTTTTTATGCAGAGAGTTTGGTTAGGCTTCTGCTCAACTTACAAGCACCTGTTCATAGTGCCTGTTGTTGCTACTCTTTTCCATGATATTTTTCAGTCAATCGTGCATTATACTATGACTTCTTCTGTTAAAGGTCACCCACTAGGAATCAGGATGCAGGAAAGTAATGGTCCTTATTTATGATTTAAGTGCTAGTTCAAGCACGTTTTCAGTCCTTGCTCTCCCTTGTGTGCATGGACTACTCTTTTCAAGTGCTCTCAGAGTGGAACCTCACAAAGGTGACAAGAAAAGCAGCAAGAAGGGTCACTAAGGAGATGTTTTCTTTTTCACTAACATCACAGAGTGATCATAAAGAGTGATTTTTATTCCTTTTGTATGACATCTGAGATCTGCCAGTAGCTTTCAGGACTTTTATGATCATGATAAAAAGGCCTAATGTGATTGTCTAATTGACATCCTTCTTCGTGAGACAGAATATCACCAAACAAGCTCAATGTTAAGTCTAGAATCCAGAAAGAACTAACAATTAACATTTGGCTAATAGAAAAAGTACTATTCAATGTTTTGTCAGAAAGTATTTTTTTTCTGAGTAAACAGCACTTGAACTTGTATGTGAACCATTTTGCTGGTAACTTCTGTAGTTGACCAAGAAAAACATGCTGCAGATCACTTATTTGCTGTGGCACATGTGTGATAAGAGAAAACAGAAAATTGCCATGGAAAACTCTAAATATTATGGCCTATTAAAATTTGCAAAAGACATCCAAAAAAGTTTCTCAATGAAGACTGCTAAGGACATAAGGATGTGAAAGGATAAAGTAATTGGACAAAAAACTTGCTAAAACATAGGAAACAAAGTAGGAATAAATGTTCATTTCTCGCAGGGAAAAAGATTACTATAATAAACCCACAGATACCTATGCTGCAGCCTGCTATATGCCACATTTGTAAATGGTCTGGTAAAGCGGTTGAGCAATGAGATGACAGAGTTTGCTGACTGTACTGTTATGCAAGGTTGAGGATTGTCTGAAGTATTGAAGAATGTCCTTGCCTTTCTGAATGATCAGGTGAAAAAAAAGGCAAACAGCATTCAATTTAGATACATACATGGGGGATAGGGTGATCCCAGCCTTGCAAATATGATGATGCTCTGAGCTGACTAAGGCTCAAGGATGAAATTTTTGTGGCTAGGTATATGGAAACTCCAGCTCAGGATTGAGTAGCAGTAAAAAAATACACAGAAAATGGGGAGGTAGGAACTCTTAAGAAAGGAAATCAAACCAAAACAGAAAAATCGGTAATGAGGTTGAAGAAGTCCAGGATTTGTTCTCATCTTCACCATGGTATGGGATCTAGCGCTGTTAATCCAACTAAAAGATATAATAAAGCTAGAAAAAAAAATCAGGGAAAAAACACAGAACATTTTTGCACAAATAGTCATTGAAGAGATCAAGGCTCTTTGGCCCACAAAAGAGATGGTGATGGTCCATACAATCATCAGTGAGTACAGAGAAATGTAGGTGGAACATTTTGCCCAACATCATGTTATGAGTGCACTTTAGAGAATAACTTAAAAGTATTTTTATGGAGATATTATTGTTTGCCTCAGAAACCAGTTGCCAAATAAGCTGGAAAGCAAGGAATGGTGAAAAGAGGACCTTGTGGTAAAGACCATGTTACTTGCTTTGAGCTAAAGTAACAGAAAATGGATTCAGTCTGTTCTGAAGACCATAAAATGGAGATGACTATGTCAGGACTCTCTGTCCATGATGAACACGATAAAGCCTCAGACTGGATAGATATTCATCATGCATAAGACCTAGGATTTTATAAAGAATGAGGGGGAAAAAAATAAAACAACAACAACAAAATAAAAAAAAGTCAAAACCCCCCAAAAACTAAGACAAACCAAAAAACTAACCCCCTCAAAAAACCTCACAACCAAAAAATGCACCAAAAAACCCCAAAACTAAAAACAAACAAAAAACCCCCCAAAACCACCCAACAGAAATTCTCAGCTGAGTACCACCAGGATCTGAAAAAAAAACAATCCAAAAAAACCCCCCAGAAAAAAAAAAAAAAACCAAACAAGACATTTCAAAAACTGGGACTGCAATACAAAGAAGTATAAAAGCTGATGAAATCACTTGTCAGGAGCTCTGATAATTTGTAGTTACAGAGTTGGTTTGATAAAGCTTGCAATTGCTGAAAATAAGGTTATACCTTAGGTGATTGTATATCATTCCATTTGTTCTTTGAAGTGCTAGGATAAGCCAGAGATTTGCCTTCACTGTAGAGATTTTCTGGCCCATCTGCTTTAAGAACCCACCAGTGAGTGGGCTGAAAGTCTTCCCTCCCTTGGGTGGTTGCTTAATGAGTGGCAGTTGTTTTAGAGGTGATGCTTCTGCCTTTTTCCCACACATGAATTGAGATTATCAAATCACACTTGAATTTAATGCCTTGAAAACAAATACAAGGAGGTGATTATAGTCACCAAACATGAAGTTAGGGTTTATAATGCATTGTCAAAGGCTGTTACAGATGCTAAACATTTACATAAATGGAAAGTTTCAATTAGTTGCATGGATAAATTCATGGAAGAAAAACATATTCAAAGCCATTGTAAAGACACTGGCTTTGGCTCTGGCACCTCCAACATTACAGATTGTGGAGCACTAGAATAATATTCTAGGAAGCTGTGATGATGATTGCTCTGACTTTTAACGGTTTCACAGGCATTGCTATGTCACTGCTGGAGACAGGGCTTAGGGCTAGGTAGGACCTCAGTGTGGCCCAACACATCTGGTGTTTTGCCAGCTCACCTCATGGCAATGGGTTTGAGTGTTCATACCCAGGACTAGACAAAGATGTGCAGAGAATCATGAATGATGTCCTCTCTGCGCTCTGCCCAAAAGCAAGAAGCAGGGGTGGGAGAGGGGGAAGGGGTTGACTACAGCAAAACCTCTTGAGTTTTGTAGTAGGTGACATGCCCGATGCCTTTTATGACCTCTGCTACTGTGCTGTGGCAGATAGTACCAGTAGTTGTTATTGTTGAGGCTTCATATATAATAGTAAAAGGCGGTTGCATTTATAATCTATATTACTGTCTTAAATACCCTTTATAGATGGAAATTTGTGTTTATTGTCCTGGTGGGGCTATGGAATGACATACAGCCTTTCATTCACAACTTACTTTACTGTCTGATGAATATACTTCTGTTCATTTTTCTTCCCAAAAATGTATATGTACCATTAAGAACACTGTAAAAAAATACCAATTAACAAACTCTTGGATTTTTAACAGAAGATAAAGGAAGATTTTTACAAGAAGTTTAATTTTGAAAATTCCTACATATGGAGCCATGTGAGCATGTGCTCAATAAGCTGCAGTTATTACTTTGACAAAGTGAGGACATGTAGAGGAAAAGATAAGCAACTGACAGCCATGGAGGTCAAGCTCCTATAGAGCAGAGATAGAAAAGGTAAACATGCAACCTGCTACCCCAGTAATTATTCACTCAATTCACTAAATCACAGCCTGGAAATGCCACTGAGGACTTACTGAAGTTCCTTTTTTAAATAAAAAAGAATGAGTCTGGAAGCTCCTCCAATCTCCTTGGAACAGTCTTTGGCTTATTCTCTCCACTTGAATCAACTGCATCATGTATTACACTGTGCAGCCCTGGTCTGTCTTGGAATGAGTCCTGTCTTAAATCAGCATGAAGAGAATATTTGTTGAGATGACCGTCAGAGATGTCTAGAGAATTGCTTTATCTTTTATGTATAGTGTAACAATATGATAAAACAAAACAAAGGCTTACAAAACTGCCAGCAAGCAATTAAGTATCTGAAAAAGGGGCCAGCAGAAAGAACAATAACACATAGCTGTGCATTTCTCAGTGAATGTAAATCCCTAGAAGCATAAATATCCTTGGTTTATTGTAGGTATTCTCAGGCTATTTAACCAAATGGGAATATGACCAGTTTGTTATGGGTGGATGAACATGGCACTTCACAGTGATTTTACAGAGAAAATTGCCAAAGAGGATGTACTTGGAGTGAGATTATATGTCTCATTGAGCCCTGGTTTAGCACCAGAGCTCACTTGGTACTAATCTCTTTACCCAACTGCTTTCCATGCCCAGCTCTCAGTGAAGCAGAGACTTTCCTACCTTGTCTCTCTTAATGTCTTGGTGGTGAAGGAGAGACACATATTCTGTTTCTTTGGAGTCCAAAGTGACACTGATGGTCAGTAAACAGCTTGACCAGAGGAATAAAATTGATTGTCCTTGTGAGCCTTTGCTGGGAATAACTTTATGTTTATCAACTGCTTTGAAGAATCCTACATATTGCCCTGCTTGTGGACATATCATACTGTAATTTCATGGCATCTAAATTTATTCTGTTGCAATTATTGTTAAAACCATCCATGTTTATTCTTATAGTTATTTGTCTGAATGTTGTTAACACATTCTGTTATGCACAAGAATCAAGCACAGTTCATGCCTGATGGAACCAGCAGCAGCTGGAAGCAAAAAGTTTTGAAGTAAATTTAGGGTAAAAAGAGTTTCTTAAAATTAACTGATTTCATACATGAAATAGACTGCAAATTTTGTTTGCAGGATCCCTTATGAAGTTCCATAATTCATAGTTAAGAAAACAGGAGACATGTAGAAATAAACATCCAGCTAGATCTCACTCCCCACATGGAATGTGTTTGAGGAAAGGAAAGTTATTTCTGATTAAGCAGAATCTTCTGTCTTGATAAGACTGGAACGTTTCTGCTCTGCTTTCCCATTTATTGTTACATCAAGATCTTTCTGAATGCTTTCTGGATCACATATTCAAAGCTGTACTTCTGTATTATAATCTTGAGAGAAATTAGCAAAAGCTCAAGGGCAGTGAACCTCCTGTTCCTCTCAGCATGAGTGAGAGCACATCTGAAGAGCTGTGTCCAGATTTTGGCTCCTCAGCACAAGGAAAACGTGGATGTACTGGAGCAACTCTGTGAGAAGATCACTAAGAAAGTCATGAGGCTGGTGCATGGGATGTAAATTAAAACATGATGCTGAAAAAGCTGGAGATTTGAGTCTTAAGATAGGACAAGGGGAGATCTTGTTGCTGTCTACAGCTACCTAATGGGCTGCCTAGAAGATGGAGCTGAACTCTTCTCAGAAGTACAGAGGTACAGATACAGAGGTGTTTGGGACAAGGGTCAGCAGACATGAATTAGAATATGTGAAATTCTGATTAGATGTAAGGAAATATGTTCAAAGGTATTGCCCAGATTGTCAAATTTCCATTACTGGAGAATGTCAGAGCACAACCGGATGAGTTTCTGAGAAACCTAATCAAATTGAATCCAGCTCCAAGCAAGAGGCTGGACTATGCAACCTAAAATTTCCTAATCTGAACTCTTCTGTAATTCTATGCTCATTCTGTTTATACATGCCATGACCTCACAGCCATGGTGTTTTTTCAGTTCTGAGCTTCCTGACAGAGGTCTGCCTGAGAATTAGAAGTTCATTTTGCTGATCCTGCAGAGATAGTTGAAAAGTTATAAAAATACTTATCCTGAACAGTCACCCAGCATCTCATTGCCCCCGAAAAAATATATATGTATATACAAAAGAATGTTACGACTGGAATACCAGTTCCTACTTTTTCACATATTTGTAAAGTGACAGAATTCCTTCTGGATTTCCCAATTACCAGGTGTAATCTTGGTTTGTGTTGGTTTCTATCCAATTTAATCTAGCTGAAACTCTTGGGGCACTGCAGAGGACAAAAGGAAAATATTTATACAGTCTGTGTCTATAGGCAAAAGATACTGCAAAGATAAAAATATTCAGAAGTTACCCAGTTTGGCAGGACTTATTCTGAATGCTACAATAACACACTGTGTTAAAAGAAAATAACAGGACCAGAGATGGAATGACTCAGCAGCCTGGGTGTTAAGACAGTACCCTAACTGGTGGAAGTTTAAGATCTTGCCTGAATGATGTAAAAAAGGGATCTGTAGTTTTTTAGAACACACTTTGTGTTAAAAATCAATTCTTACCTTGGTGGACCACGTTGTTTAAAGCCAGGTACCATTAGCTGGAGATAGTGAAAGAAGTATTCCTGCAGTATTCTTGAATCCAGTGTTTCTGAACCTGTGTTGTAACCTGGGAAAAGTGTTCAAAAATTCTCTAGCCAAAGAAGTGCACTTGAATTTTAGTTCTTGAAACAAGTATCGTGTGTATTTGGATAAAAACATCTCTATCCAAATTGTTTTTCTCCCTTGTTGTTGTTCTGTTTTTTCCCACTCAAATCCATTTGATGGTTTTGTCCTTTGTTCTCTATCCTTATGGTACGAAGGGACTGTGCTGTTTGGTCAAGAGCATATTTACTAAAAATATCCCTCTCTTTTTTGTGTTTTGAATCTTACTGATGTGGGTTTCAAGCACTGGAGGTTTTGCCTAGTTCTGGGAAGTATAAGTGCAAAGGCTGAAGATCCTGGTCAGAAAGCCTGGGCAGAGTAGTGAGATACTCTAAAGTATATGCAGGTAAATGGCTGCATATACTTTATAAAGGTAAATATTAAAATATGCGTACATGAGCACTGTAGACCCTGAGACATTTTGAACAGTGAGATGTGAGAGACTGTACATATGGTGAGAAACTTAGATACCATAGCAAACTGAGCCATTGTGGAAAACACAAAAATAATATTTTTTTGTGTTAATGAGCAGAATCAGCAACACGACGATGACAACTTCCAAAGGTAGATTTTTCTGGAGTAAGCAGAATTCAGTGGGGCTGGATGGCTTTCAGTGGGGGTTCAGAGCAGTAACAAAACCCCCTCAAGTATTTGTTTCTGAAGACAGGAGAGAAGAACATGCGGAGTCCTTATCAGCTAATCACTCTGACTAATCCTGTTAGACTAGGCTCTTAGAACAAAGATAGAAGACATGCTCATATTTGAGTTCTCTTTATATTTCCAGGTCTCTTTGCATTCACAGGGTGACACTGGTGTGAAAGATGGGGGTACTTCAAAACATGAGATTTTGGGGGAGTAACGTAGGTACCAAAATTTAGGAATCAGTACTATTATGAGTGTTCTGGGTTATCCAAAATGTCTGTATGCAGTTGATGGATATAACACCCTAGGGTGTCTCATCTGGCACTTATGCACACTTGTTTAGGCACTCAAATTGCTCAAAAGATGTCTAATTCAAGCCAGTCTTCATGGTTTCTTCTCTGTAGTCAGTGGAGAGGGATGAGATGAATCATTCTGCGGAGGTGCCATTCTTTTTCTTCTGATTACAGAGGTGAGGAAACAGCGTAAAATTGATCCTGTTCCCATCTGTCTGCAGTTAAGTGAGATTAATCCTGATGTATATGTATAAAATGTGGTGGGCCTGGATAGAAGTTCACTACTGCTGAGTGAGGAAGTTCCTTCATCCTCCTATTTCCACCTTTCCTCTTGACTTCTGACTGTGTGACCCCACCACTGGCATTGTGCTGATTCTGGTGCACAATAGGTGTTTTGATTTAACTCATTACTATAAAACCAAAATTGTTTTTGTGAGTTAGGAAGGGGAAAAGGCTGACTCATGGAGAGTGGTTATGAAAACCCTCCACTTTCCATGGAAAGGCTTAATTAAATTAGCTTGACTGCCATGGGCCATAATCAAAGTGACTAAGGCCAAAAAAATTGCATACTGAAGGTTTGCTAAAGGTAAGTTGGCCATATTTACCAGTGCCAGTGTCAAGTGGGACTATATGATATGTGCTGTGACTTAGATTTCAAAAAATGAACCAAATACTTTAAGCTTTTCCTGGATATCTCAGTCTTTATTGGATATCTCTGTCTGAGCATAAGCTTAGGCTGACCTTAAGGGACCTAGTGAAGTCTCACCACTTGATGCTATAGCTACAGTCATATGTAGCAATAAATTACAGGAAATAAGGACATTTTATCACTAATGGGATCTATTCTGGACAAGTCATTCTTCAAATACTGTGGATTTTTTTCCCTTTCTACAGGTCAGTGAATATGTCCAAACACATTGTAGTGAAACATTTAATTAAGAATAAAAGAGATTTGGCAGAAAGGAAATTGCTGTGCAGGTCACTCTTGACATTGTTCTCAAACAATCAAAACACTGAAAACAAGACTCCGAAGGCCCACTGAGCAGCCAAGGAACACCTAGAGGGCATGTTATAGAAATATGTGTTGAACAGTAGATAACCACTCTATTTTTCATATCACAGAATCATCCGATCAATAACATAAATGTGTTGAAGAGAACAAAGAAAGGGAGAGACACAGAAACTGTGCATGAGTGAAGTTTTTCAAATATCACTTTAATTATATCTATGCTGTGATGTAGGCTTCTTTCCATAGTTCTGTAAAAGTCAATTTTTGCATATTTCCCTCTTCCACATGCACCACTAATGGGAAGATTGAAGAATGAGTTATTATATATGACTTATTTATGCTACTGTCCATATGTATAAATCTATCTGTCAATGAAAGAAGTGTGGAGAAGGTATGTCACCTAGAAATGCTGGTAAATAATAATTGTTGCTGACCAGAAGAGGAAAACTGCTACTATATTTAGCATTGCTGTAACTCTTTCCATTTTTGAAATACTTTCCAAATGTTAATTAGATATCATAAATCCTCAAATATTTTCTGTAAAAATTGTTTTTTCAACATCTGGTTGGATTTTTTCTCCTGGAAGTAGATAGGTTTAACAAAAATAGATGAAACTGACATGGGAAAAAAATTTAGAGAAGAAAAACTGTATGGGTAAAGTCAGAAAGAGTTCATTAAAAAGTCTCGGTGTCTTGGCTTGCAGTAGTTGCAACTACTATTCTCATATGCATGCCCTTATTCTAGAATGAAGAAGAGACTAGCTCAGCCATGACTATGTGGTCTGTGACATACACCAAAGTAATTACTTAATCTCTCATGAGAACAAACTGAAGACCATGTCCAGTAACATGGTCTGTCCATGCAGCCTACACCTAGATAAGAAACATGCACAACTCATGAGGATACCACCTCATGAAGAGCAGTGTTGAATGCATAATGTGCAATGGAGTGTGTTGCAGACAACCACAAAGTAGCTCAGAGCAACCCTGCAATGTGTGGTAGGCTTATTGACTGCCTTAGCTTCCTCCTGCAGTTCCTGAACAGAGATGCTCCTCACATGTTACAAGGTGACACATTCACAGTGAGTGTGGTGTGATGGAAACTGCTGATGATAGTGTTCCACAGCAACACAGGTGCTCTGAGTACCCACAGGCATGTGCAGTAACTTCAGGAGGTGCTGGTCTCAGGGTATCACCATCCTCTCCTTCTCCTCCTGGGTTTGTGCTGCGGATTCTGGTCTGGCTAGCCACACATCTTGGCCAGATGTAGAAAATGCCCCAAATCTCCACTGATGACATACTCAGATTTGTGTGGTGGGTTGACCCTGGCTGGGCACCAGGTGCCCACCAAAGCCACTCTATCACTCCCCTCCTCAGCTGGACAGAGGAGACAAAACACAACTAAAAGCCTGCAGGTCAAGATGAGGACAGGGAAAAATTGTCTCACCAATTATTGTCACAGTTAAAACAGACTCAAGTTGGGGAAATGATTTTATTACCTACCAGATCAAAGTAAGGTAATGAGAAATAAAACTAAATCTTAAAACATCTTCCCCCCACACTTTCCTTCTTCCTGTGCTCAACCTCACTGCCCATTTTCTCTACCTGCTTCTACCCAGTGTCACAGGGAGACAGGGAATGGGGTCGATGGTCAGTTCAACACACATTGTCTCTGTTGCTCCTTCCTCCTCAGGGGGGAGGACTCCTCACACTCTTCCCCTGGTCTAACATGGGTTCCTTCCCATAGGAGACAGTCTTCGATGAACTTCTTCACTGTGAGTCCTTCCCATGGGTTGTGGTTCTTCATGAACTACTCCAGAGTAGTCTCTTCAACAGAGTATAGTCCTTCAAAAACAGGATCCTCCAGTGTGAAGGGTAGATGTATTTGGGTAGAATTCCATGTAGGTATTTTTGGTCCGTGTTTGGCCCCGCCACCTGTGAGAAGCTGGGTTTTCTCTTGCCAAGTTATGGGAAAACAGGCTGATAAAGATGGTCTCTAGCCTTGAGGGAGATATTTCTGTGTAATTGTCTAATTACATCTAAAATTAGTTGGTTTCTCATGATTGGCTGATGGCCCTCCAAGGGCACTTGAAGGAGAAAGAGAGGAGGGGGAGGAGGATGAAGTAAACCCCCAGATTCAATTAGAGAAGACCCTCTGAAATGGACTGTGCAGGTGTGCAGAGACCCACGCAAGCGCAGAGAAGTATCAGTTATGTAACATGAGGGGCAGTGCCAAATACCTTTGCTTGGGCGGCCCTGGCCATGTCGCTCAGGTAAACGTCATTTGGCCAATTCGATAAAAGGCAGATGGCTCATGTTTTGGGGCTCGCTCACTTCACATGACAGGACAACGTTGCCTTGGCGGGGACGCGCGCTGTCACCTGTGAGCCAGCTGACCCTTGAGGATGCAGCCACTGCTCGGGAAGTCTGGGCATTCCAGGGGTCGGTGAGACAACTCCATGGGGGACACCTGGGCAGTTTGGGTGTTTGCACCTGGAGGCTTATTTTCTCTCTTCTCTCTCTGTTGGGTTTCTTTCCTGTTTACTTGGCCGCCTTTGGTAATAAAACTAACTGTTTGAGTTAAGTTTTCCGTGGTGTCTCAGTTTCGGCTTCCACATCCCTTCAGACCCCTATTCTCCCTGGAACAGTGAGTCTCCCATGGACTTAAAAGTCCTGACAGAAAACCTGCTTCAGCATGAGCTCCACTCTCCTCAAGGCCATAGGTCGTGCCAGAAGCCTCCTGTAGTACAGGCTTTGCATGGGGTCACAGCCTCCTTCAGGCATCCACCTGCTCTGGTGTGGGACCCTCCAGGGGCTGCAGATGCATCTCTGCTCCCCCATGGCCCTCCATGGGCTGCAGGGGCACAGCTACTCCACCAATGGCTGCACCATGAGCTGCAGGGAAATATCTATTCTGGTGCCTCAAGCACCTTCTTCTGCATGGACCTTGGGCTTTGCAGAGGTGTTTCTATTATGTGGCTTAAGGTAATACCTGTCTGACTTGGCTTAGAAAGTTATGCTCAGTGCACTCCAGGAGTCTCCTGGATTGCTTACTGCTCACTTTATTTCTTTTCCAGCAGATATTCGGGTGGCTGAAGTTCCCCAGCAGGACTAGAGCCTGCAAGCGTGATGTCTGTCCTAGCTGGAACAAGAAGGCTTCATTGGTAGGCCAATCTTCATCAGATGGCCTGTTGTAGACATCAGCCACAAGGTTCCCTTTATTGCTTTCTTGCCCATTAGCTTTCACCTGCTCAGGGTTGTTTTTTCTCAGTTTAACAATCTATCCGTTTCTTGATACAGAGGGCAATTCTTCCACCCCTCTGTTCTCTCCTGTCCCCCTGAATAGCACATGGGCATCAATAGCTACACTCCAGTCATTAATTCATCCACCAATTTTCAATAATGGCAAGTAGGTCGTATATTTCTAGCAGCATAGTGGCTTCTAACTCCTCCTGTTTTTTGCCCATAGGTATAGAGGCCTTCCTAGAAGAATACTACTGAAGTGCTATGAGGTATTTTACTGAAGTTTCTCTGTTGACTTCTATTTACCTCAGAAGACCCTGGTTCATCTCCATGACTTCAAGTGTGCTGCAGTATAGCCAGAACATCTCAGATCAAGAGGCATATACAGATGAATATGATGGATGTGTGAATCTCTGCTGCGTCAGTGCAAACTCCTGCAGCTTAAAATAACTGCAGGTTAAAGTGTGCTTAGTCTCATACTTGGCATGTTTTGTGCTGAAATAAATGCATACACTCTTGCTTCAATATCTCTGCTACAAAGGATAGATAGGCTGAGGGGTGAGAAGAAGTTATTAAATTGTTTAACTGCCAAATTAAGTTCATTGTTGATCATCTTGGACTTTGGACCTCAAAACACTGACACATGCAGTTATTTGCAACCTGTATATCAAATTTGGACATAGGCTCAGCTATTAAATATGTTTCTTCAGCGTGAAGCAGGGGACCTTTGTGCTGGACTCTGCTTGCATGTTCATGTGGCAAGACTCATTCTTTGCCTGGAAGATGAATAAGGGCTGACATAAATCAGTGATGGTGATAAATAGAAAAAGAAGAGAATTAACTTCTCCATGGTGATACAAGAGAACTAGAGCCAGTCTGCAGCAGTCCGTGTTGCCTCAGAAGTTCTTATATTCATGTACTCTGCTCTGTTTCAGTGTTATCTTCTGTCTTAAATAATTTTCAACACCATGTGAAGTAGTAGGCAATAAAGTAATTTGGTTGTTGAGGGCTTATTACATTCCTAGGATTTTGCAAAAAACCTATTAAGAGAAGGCAAGACATTCTTATTGATGGTTTTAGGATTGCTGCTCACAAGTTAGACACTGTAAAAAGATCATGTTGTTTGTGGAATAATGTTTACTGTGATTGGATTGAAATGCAGCTGCATACTTGTTTCTGAAAAAATAAACTGGAGATGACAGTTTGAGTTAAATCTCTCAAAAAGAAATGTTATCATAATCCTTGGGTGGGCATATTGGAAAGACACATTTATCTTTGACACTGCTTCCATGCTAAAAAAAGAGCTGAGAATAATCTGCACATCCCAAACAGAGTAAATGTTAATATAGTCAAGAAACTTGACAGTATTCACCAAAAAACCTTGCCTTTATGTGCAGGAAACTGCAGACTGGCAGAAAAGCACAGCATTAGCAAAGCTTTCCTGTGACTCTTGAAGGAAGCTGTTTGGCTGCTCCAGGTCTGCCAGAGTACTCCTGAGTCTGTAATGGACTCTGCTATGATGTTTGGCCAATGCTTTTCTATGAAGGTGTGAAAAGGTCCTTTTCTGCCATTGTGTGATAACTGTTCTCAAAATGGGGGATTCTCCTTTCTGCTTGGGAATCCTAAGGGTTTGCTTAAGTCCCCAGACTTTTTTCCCCTCAATAGGAAAAAAGTGCCCCTTGGTGCCCTTTTGCTACCAAATGATCGCTTTGACAAGGGTTCAGTTCATTCAAAAATATTAAAGGGTCACCAAACATCATTAGTTATATCATTACTGATGACCTGAGGGTTGAAGCTTTGGTTTCAAATCCATCAGTTTTTAGCTAATAATGATCATTAGCAAGTAAAGATAAATGAGGGATGTTATATGCTACATCTGTACTTCATCTGTTATATTCAGGCAGTACATCTTCTATTGCAGATGTGAAACTACAAAAATGAGGTGGATGACAGGACACAAAACTGTTTTTCAGTCTCCAAGAGACAGTTTCTGGCTAGAAACTCATTGACAGTAACCGCTGAGAGAAAGAAATTATGAGCTACCGGACAGCAAATGACATAAAATCTCAGCAGCAAAACTGATCAGTCAGAATTTACAAGTGTGATCTCCTTTCACAGCCTTGGCAACAAAAGAACCTTTGGGAGCCAAAGTGACATTGGAAGTTAATAGCCTGCTTCTTGCTACAACAAATAAAATTAAATCCTTGTTTTGATGAATCATTTTCAGCATTGTTAATTAGAAGACCTGACTCTAACAGAGATACAGGAGACTCTTTACTGCTTCCTGCTGGCTTTTGGAGACTTATTCAAATCCTACTGGAGGCAGTGGGTAGACTCAGTAGGGTTTTGAATTAGGTCGTTAAAATTAGTATCTATAAGCAAGTCACTTCATCTCTCTGAGCCTCTTTGTTTATGTGTTCACATGGGGACAGCTAATAATTACTTACAGTGGGATGTTTAGAGTGTTTTGCTATCTGTCTATAGACAATATTATAGAAGGAGAAATTAGTTATTTAAATGTGCATAATCTATTACTTATTCCAAACTATATGCAATAAATATCATAGTTTATGATGGAATTAATAACTAAATCTTTATTAATTGGCAGTTAGCTGTAAAGGGATCACAAAGAAAAGCAAATAAAACAAATTAACATATATGAAGTAAACAATTTGTGAGAACATCTAAAATCACAAAAACTTAATGAAATATAAAAAATAATTATGATACAAGCAGAAATGGCACTAAACTATGCTAAACCTGTGGTGTTAATAATTCTTAGACTTGCAGTTAAGTGGTGGTAAGTAAATACAAAATACACAGCAAATCATATTGTGCAATATAATGAACACCAAGGTTTAAGAAAGAGGATCAGTTAAAATGGTAACTAATTCAGGGCAGATTCTATCTTGGATTAATTCAGCCAGCTTCTTTCAGGCACTTCCAGAAAGGATTCTGAGTTGCTTATACTATTATAATTTACTTTGTATATAGCTGCCTTTTTCTAATATTTTATTTTATTATTTTGTGTAAATGATCTCACCATTAAATCCATTTGATTGCTTCCTTCCACTGGAAGTCTGATACCTGTATTTGTAGATAAGTCTTTAATTTCAGAAATACTAATCTTAGAATAGAATAGAAACAATAATCTTAGGACAGTTCATGCCCTTGATCTGTCTGGATTCCACCCTAGGCTGAGAATTAGACCAGTGACACTTCTTCTTTTTATCATCCCAGGTTTTATACAGGGAGGAAACATCAACCTGGTGCCACACGCCAGATGTTTTCTAATCTGATGATGAAAAAACCTCAAACCAGCATATGGGAGTGAAGTCCCAGTAGCCTATGTGTAGAAAGCATCAACTACAGAGCAAGCAAGTAAGTAGGGAAACCTCAGTCTTCCAGAAATCTACAGTAAAACTTCTGTTTGCTTTACTAGGAGTGATACCTTTCACAGGCGTGCAGTGTGCTTGTTACAAAAGCCAAGGAAGCTTTAAATCTTCCCTCTGTAGAACACTCCTCCCCAGGCTCCATGGGGCAGCTGCAGAAAGGGTGAAGGGGGACCTGCAGAAGTAGCTGCAGCCCTACACAAAGGAAATTTATGAGACAAAAACATGATTTTTATTATTTTTGTACAAATGCTCTTCAGGATGACTCTGGTGACTGAAAAAGCCAGGAAAAAGAGTGATTTCTCTCATCAGAAATAATTCTAAGGTCACAACTGTGGCAGGGAGAACAAATTTCTTTTTTATTTCTCTTGAGAGAAGCAATTATAATTTTTGTTGATGAAACAGAAGTGCTGTTAAGTAGCATCATTTAGCATAAGGTGTTTGGGTGAGTTCTCCCTTGGTACCAAAACTCTATTTTTGTTGGCACAGAACAGCAATCCTTAAATTGCCACTTAGAAACTTAAAAACATATGAAGATATAAACCTAGCAAATACTTGAAAATGGAATGCAAAACAAACTAATCTATCTCTTAACCATCAGCTAGTGTAACAACCATTCTACATGGAAAAAACAACCAGATCCCTAATGAGGTGTAGTCTGAGCTTCTGTGCAAATAGGTTTGTGTGGGCCAAGCTGTGTGGGCCTGAAAATTACCTGAAAATTTGTGTTTTCACTGTTATTAATAAGGTCAAAATGTTCTTCTATTTAGGGGAAAAAAAACAGGAAAAAACCCTCTTAAACCCTCTTAAAAACCCTCTTAAAATCTAAACAATGAAGTGAAGTGTGGCAAATCCAGAAGCCAATATAAAATCCACATGTCAATCTGTCTGTGGGAAGTATCTTTGAAAGCCAAAGGCAACTCAATAAAAAAGGCAGCAGAAGAAGCATTTCAATTAGGTGAGAAGAGAGCAGGCCTTGACAGTTCGTTACTGAACTGGCTCTTCCAAATACTGCCTTTTCTTTTTTATTTTGTCCCAGTTAGTTCATTAATGCTGGTCTCCAATTAGGAACAATATTTCTAAAGAGAGCTCTAGTTAGTAACCTTTGCTTTTTTTCTTTTTTCTTCCCCCCACACTGCCCATTTCATAAGTACAGCTGTAGAATTGTAGTGTAACTTCTGAAATATGAGGGCTGAATTGCCATTAGTGTCAATGCATTAAATCACTGAGCCCCA
Source organism: Sclerurus mexicanus (assembly GCA_013396755.1). Lineage (NCBI taxonomy): Eukaryota > Metazoa > Chordata > Aves > Passeriformes > Furnariidae > Sclerurus > Sclerurus mexicanus. The sequence goes on from VWZF01005801.1 coordinate 714,144, forward strand.
GAGTACAATGATGCTAAATGGCAAAGTTGCAATAAAAGGAAGAAAGAGATAGAAAGAGAGAAAATCACAGCAGAGCTGACCAGTCCTTGGTCTTGTCAAATGTCTTTCTTGCGGCTCTCTTGCCTTTAGACATCACATAAACTCTGGGAAGGTGCGATATCAATCTCAGGCTTTGATGAGGACTGTGGCAGGAAGGATCTTTGATTACTGTGTCTACAGCAGTAATTTCAAGCATGTTTGCTGTGCAGGCTGGAGAGATGTCACTGCCACAGCCAAAACACACAATCTGGGCACAGGAAGGAGGAACCTCATATGTTAGTCATCATAATGGCACCTCTGCTCATGGTGTGATGTGGTTGAAACTAGGTCCCTTGCAACCCAAGCCATTTTATGATTCTATGATTTATTCTGGATATCTAGCTCCCAATAACTTCCTATATGCTTCAAGTCCCTTCAGTGGATCTGTTTTACCCTGTTGCAGTTTCCCACTTCTTAGTTGTTTAGATATGAGAATAGAGCTGGGACAGGCATCAGATAAACAAGATCAGACAGCTTTCCATTCCCCTGTGCAGCGGAGAACTGCTTCCTGTTTTAAAGTTTCTGCTTTCTGTTTTCTTTCTAATCTTAAATGATGAAGTTCATGAGGTAAAAAACAATGCTGAAAAGATTGAAAGAAATTTCACTGACTGAAAAAATTAAAAATGTAGCATCTAATTCTTTGTTAATGAATCACCCTCTTCATACTATCAGCCAAAGTCTGCTGTCAGTCTTGAAAAATAGTCTTGTAAATAACACTTCTAAAAGCTTCTAATTCTTGATGGGGATATGTATTTTCTCAAAGCAGGACTAAAGTACTCAGCATAACACAAGAAACCTATCTATTCCCTAATCATGACAGTGTATTCCACTTTAACAGATATATCTATATCAAGGTGCATAGGAACTAAAAATTGAGCTTGGATACTTAGTATTTCATAGGTATATTATGCTAAATGGCTAACCCCTTATTGATTCAAGCCGTTATTAATAAGAAAAGCCTGATCATATAATCCCACCTGATCCTCAGGTCCTTGGAAATGACAGTTAAAGCTGGCAGCTGGCTTAGTGAAAGAATGGTGGGATGAAAAAAGCAAAGGAATATCATGTTGCATTATTCATATAATTCCACTAACAGGGACACAGGACTTCCATTAACTGTTGTTGCTCCAGAGCAGGACTCAGGATAAAAGTACTGCTGAAATTACTAGTATGAGGCTTTGCAAACCTACCACCAGGGTTTTTTTGTTGTTTTGTTTCTGAATTTTGTTTAGTATTTGTGATGCATGACAAAATATCAAGCTTTTAGCATAATTTCTGTCTGACTGAGACATGTGCAGCTCTTTCTGACCTTCCACGTGAGTTGTACAGACATATTTAGATATTGCATTTGGTCATAAAAAGCTGTACAGTAACAAAGAAAGAGAAACTGGTGTGGCAAGGGCATATATTGCAAATTACCACCGTAAGTAAAATGCTGCTTGTGTAAATGGCTGAGCAACACAGTGTTCTTGGTGTCCAGCCTGATCCAGACTTTTTAAAACACCATTATATTAGCACTGTTATTATAACAGTGTCTATACAACACAGACAGGAGCAAGGAGTTCTGTCATATTAGCTAGTTACAGTTTAGTTAAATGAAGGAAGGAAGCAGAAGAAACATGAATATTTGAAATGACTTGCCTACCTTCACCGAGTAAACCATCAGAGAAACTGGACTGGGCCTTGCCTAACCTTTTATTTCACTGTCTCATGCCTTTGGGATGGATTCAACTCATTTTGCTTCAGTCTGTACAAATTTAACATTTAATGCGAGCTAGACACCTAAATTTAGCCACAGTCTATATGGCAGAGTCATTTGAAGAGCTGCTCATTTTTTCCTGGGACAGCAAATATGATAAGGAGAGATGAACTATTCTCTGACAATGCCTCTCTTTTCCCCTTGACTACAGAAGGAATGGACTGATTTCAACTAGATGCCTAACTTTTAATGACGTTAGTTCAGATGAATCCTGACTTATTTTATTGGCTCACAGCACAAATTTCAATATCCTAGATGTACAGCATTGGGATCTTCAGATACATATTAGTCAAAAATCCTAAATACACCCAAGGACATCTTAATTTAAACTTTTTTATCCTCATATGAATGCCAAAATAGTAGATTTGATTTAAAATGTAGCTTGATTATGTTCTTTGAAAACTTTGTCCTCACCTAATATTTTATTTTCTCAGTTTTTATTTTCAAAGGACTTTTGGTTTTTCACACTGCTGTTTTCCAGTACAAATTTACACCAGCTAAAGGTTCATGACATAGCACTGCCATCTCTTTCTCTTCTTCATGCAATTATAGGACATGAATACAAAATTAAGCAAATTGTACCATGGTGGGTGAACCAGAAATCTTTGTTGAAAACAAATCCCCGTTCATTCCTTCAGTAGGCGTGTGAAACACGGGTCCTGACAGGTGGAGAATGTTGTTTAACTCAGGGCTCTACCCAAGTGACATACGACTGCTTATTTTTCAGGCTGCTTTCTTTTACTGTGCCAAAGAAAATAGCTTTCTCTTGTTCTGATAATGTGCATTTTATGTTCTATGAATAATATATGCTCCCTGTGTAACTCTTCATTTCAGCTTTTGAAGGCATAGGGTGCTCCAATTTCCTGTTTCATACCACGACATGGACCAGCAGTGATGAGAGTTCCTGAAGTTGCTCATTTATCCAATGAAATAACTTAAACTAATAGAAACACCTTTGCAGACTTCTGAGATATGCTTTTCTGAGGATTAACACAAAGCCCAAGCCTGATGTAAAAGACAGTCTCATGCTGTGAAGTTCTCTGTTTCTCAAATTCATTAATTTCACACAAACACCAGATACAAGTCATAGTTTCACTGATATATTTTTATACTACTTGCGAATATGAGTCAATTTATGTCAATAAATTAATGGTTAGTCAACAGGCAATGGGATCTCAGAATAACATATGCCATTAAAAAGATATGCCTCCTCATCACAATATTTGGAATTTTTCTTTTTGGTCTAGAGGGCAGATAGCTGAAAGCTATCCGGAAAGGTAGGTGTTGGTAACATTCCTGATGTAACTGTGTAATTAATTACCTGTGCATCTGGTCATTTCTGCAAGCAGATAAGCAGGGCTGGATGTAGGCACTAGATGCACAGTTTGTCACTGGTCTTCAGGAACTGAGCCTGGGGATTTTGAAAGGCTTAATAGAGGTGTTTATCATTATTTAGGGTTTTTACAACAATTATAATTTTGAATACAGAGAATTAGCTAGGGAATAGTTCTCTGCTCTCTGAATATTTCGCTTTGTGCCACTGCAGTAGCAAAGTGACATCCAGTTGTGGCTGATGCTTCTATAGAGAAACACAGCAACAGGAATAGAACTTGGGTCAAAGCTTCCAAGATGCTTCTCACCCCACACAAAACCGGTACAGAAACAGCAATTAATGAAGTTACTGTCTTCCTCTTTACTGTGCACCATCATCTCTGCTGAAAAAAGCCTATTTTTTTCCTACTTGATATGCTTTTTACTGCTTATGTAGTTTCCCAAAGCTAGAAAATAACGCCAAATAGAAGAAGCAACCAGTGCAGCACTTAGAAAAGGCCTTCCATCTAGAAAAACAATTTCTTTTTACTTCAGATCCCTGGCATGAGTGATGTGAAAATACAGAAATTGGTAGGACAGACATGAGAAATGAGTGGGCAACAAAGGCACTTTTGCTGCTAGACAAAGAAAATAATATAAAAAGACAGAGACAGAGATGAAGGAAGAAAAAGTTGGAATTTAAAAGAAGTAAAGGTGCCAGAAATGTATTATTGCAGTCCACCTGCAAATGAAGGGGAAATACAAAGAACGGAAATGGTGCTTAACATTAATCAGAAGCTGAAGTGTACAGGAATGCTTTAAGGGAACAGTTGAAAGAGGACTCAGAGGTATGGAGTGGGTTTGAAGAAAAAAAGGGTTCCCCCAGAGTGTGCAGAACTACAGCTGGGAATCAAACTGATGTGTGGAGCCTTCCAGAAGGTGGAGTGGGTGAAGTAGAACAGTGCAAGCAAGAGGGATGGATACAATGCCAGGTGGAGTGGATCATGTAAAATATCACTGGATTAAGCCACATAGGTCAGGGTAAGACTGAGTTAAGCAAAGTAAGCATATTATTAAATTCACTTATATGCACTTTTAAATTAATATTTATCCCTTACTAAGGTAGACTTACTAAAATGCTAATAGCAATTTTGGTTTGTCCTGTCTGAAACTCTTTAGTTGAGCTTGTGGAGCAAGGAAATAAATGCCCAGTGTAGAAGACAGGCTCAGGGTTGAGGTAAAACTTGGGCAGTCTTGAGGTGGAGGAGTCCCAAATTGATAACCTGTGAGAAATGAACTAAGTGGTTCCTTATCTTTATTTGTGTTCTTACAACACAGACATCTCTTTGCTGTTTTAATTGCTTGGACTGTGAATGATCATATTTAAGCTTTCTGCATGCAATACAATAAAGAACATTTTCAGCCATAAAATGGAACTGAACATTCAGTCTGGTTCACTCCTGAGGTTAGTACATCTTGACTAGACCCTGCAAGCTTTGATAAAACTTCAACTTTCATCTGAAAAGAAAAATGAAGAATGGAAGTTTCTGAAAAGCTGCTCTGACTAGAGGAGAAGCTTTCTTTGCTGAAACATCTAACACAGTATCAGAAATGGGAGGAAAGAACATAAGAAATATTTTTTATGTTGCCTTAAGGAATAAAAACCTGTTTCTTTTAAGAAACCATAGTGGTTGTTTCTGCATACAGAGGTTAACCCCAATTTTTTTCTTAGTATTTCTTTAGGTCTCAGTCTAACAAAGCCTTTAGGCCAGTTGTGAAGCAATGTGAAAAAAAAATCCCACCAGAAGCTATGACTAGGAACTCATCCGATGAAGAAATTGCTTAGAGGCTTTGCTGAATCTTTGCAGAAAATTGATTCGTTGCTAAGGTGATGTTCATATCAGTCAGTAAAATGGGTAAGGGACTATTTTCTTGGCTTGCTGAGGAATTGCATGGCACAGCTTGCAGCTCCTATGCTTGTGACTGAGTCTGTTTCTCCCCAAAAACTAGTGGGCGCAGCCTCAGGGCTGCTCTCTTCTGGCTCTCGGCTCACTGGGTGAGAATGTGGATGCTGGCATGGGCCAGAACTGTGTCAGGACTATGCTGATGACTCCTGGCTGCACTCATGTGCTATTTTGTTCAATGCTCTCATTATCCCCTTCTAGATTCTTCACAGACCACTTAGTGTAAAACCCTGAAACACTATGGGTTATTTTGTGTGCTTTTAGTTTTTGCTGTGATGAGGACTGGATAGTTGAGACAGGACTGCCTTATAAATCCATCATATTGCAGATACTGTGCTAGTAGGTATGGCAGGCACATCTAAGATGCGCAGATAATGCAACTGCATTTACAGAGTCACAAGAGGTGATGCAACTCTATACAACACTAGGGTAATTAGATTTGATCTCTGTCACTGCAAGGAGAGGAGATAAAAATTGGAAGGCTCTTTAAAAACCCTGAATAAACAAATTCTTCAAGTCATGTGGAAGATGTCTCAATAATAAACCTCCTGGCAGGTAAAATGCTGTCATACAAGGAAGAGTTAAATGGAAGAGGAGCAGTGTCTGGCTCAACAGGATATATATGCAGCCTTATAATAAAGAGAAGGTATGTTGTAAGCAGGAGCACTGTGTAATAACACAGACCCACTACTTTTCAAAGCTGCTTTTACCACATTCTGCCCTTTTATCTAATTTCTTCTCTTCAGCAGACTTGCTGGGAATTATTTAAGTATTTTTTAGGAGAGAAAAGAAGTTACAAACTGAAAAGAAAGCATCTGACTGTCTCCAGTGTTATGAGTTTAATGTTTTACTCATCCTACTTGGTGTAAACAAACTGCAGTACATATTTTAGGAAATAGTAGACTGGTGTTTGTATGGGTTAAAGTAAAGAACATAAGAGAAAATTAAAGTACGTAGTTTTCTACGGGAAAGGACAGATAGTACTGATGAACTTGATTCAATAATGGAATAATTAAATGTCACTTAAACTAAAATCAAACTGGATCTTAAAAGAAGTGGCAAATACAGTAAATGAAAGTATTTTAAAATTAAAATTCTAGACTCTGATAGAGGAGGACTATTTTATATTTTATATAGGAAGTGTTATTCTGTATGTATCTGCATTTATTTCCATCAAAGAAATGGAACATGCAAGAATAAAAAGATATTAAAAAAACCAATAAAAATGCATGTCATGTTATTGACTTCAATAGGAGAGGGACTGAATCAATATTCTGTGGCCTGGTGCAGTTACTCAGTTTGGAGTTCATATCATGTAGCTTTGGGAAGGGCTTTAGCTGTTTAAACACAGGTTTTAGAAGATAAGGATTAACAAAACATCCACATGGGACTGTCAGCTACGGCAACTTATCCTAGGCAAGTTGTACACAGTTCTGGAACGGCAGCTGAAAGCCAGGTGAGCTACCCTGCCACATACCAAATGTTGCTAGAAGCCTACTTTTAGTCAACTAAATTCCCTGAGAGATATCTACAGTGTAGCGGTGGCTTCCACTCCGGATTCAGACACCTACATTTACATGTCTGTATGTGGGTGTGTACAGGTGTGTTGGTAGCTAAGACTAGTAGCTGTGAGTACTACTAATAGTACCGGTACTCACAGTTAGCTGCAGCTACTGTCCTTGCTGCCAGAACTATCTTGTGTTTGTACTTCAACACAAGTTTTCTTAGGAGAAATCAAACTTAGGACTACAGTTCAGAGAAGACCAAGAAAACAAGCATTTTGCCAGTCAGTGACCAGCAGTCGAAGTTAAACTTTTTAACTATCACAGCCTCATCAATTATTTTTAGGACCTTCCTTGTTCAGTAAGCCCCAAGAAAATCAACTGGCCTGATCCAGAAAAATGATAACTTGATTTGATGGTAGGATCCATCGGTGAAGTGCCAGATGAGCTAGGTGCAGAGAAGACACTGCTGTTAACATAAATGTCAAGATAAGATTCTGTTGCCTGAACACGGTTGTGTAATATCGTAGTGCTGTGATCCCATCCAGCAGCCCAGATAGCCTCTAATGGCCACAGAGAAGCTTGGACTGAACCTTGAGGGGCCAGGCTGTGGTAGACCTGTAAATTCTACTGCCACACCTTTGGATTGGGGAGTAAAGAGACATGTCAGTTTACCTTTACTCTGGTAAGAGCTAAGCTGCCACTGAAGATGTACAGCTGTGTGTGATTGTCAGCAATTCTATGTAGTTAGGAGAAAAAAATAGCAGCTAGCACCCTGGATGAATTTCCAGGTGGTTGTTTACATTTCACCTATCTACAACAAGGTTTATATGTGAATAAAATACAAAAATGCATGCAGAAGTCTGAGAAAATTCCAGTGAAAAGTTACTTACCTAAGCCAGTTATTTTTTTAAGTCTGAGTATACAAGGATGTTATTTGGATGTCTGCTAAAAGAGGGTTGACATTTTAAAAAATGTTTGCGTGCTGAATTCCCACTGTTTTCAGTGAGAATTAGCCATTTAATCCCTTCAAAGTCTGGCTCCGAGTCTCAGGGTTTCAAGTACAGCCCCTACATGTTCTCATTTCCATGCTCACGATTCCAATTGTGTGCCAGTGTGGCTGTAAAGCAGTAGCCAAACCACACTATCCATCTCTGAAGGACACCAGTGCAGGAAGTGAGACAAATGTTTTACCTCCTGGTGGTGTATATAGATATTGTCTGCATGTGCAGAAGCAAATGCGCACCAGGGGCCTGGGGGGTGATTGTGCTTCCAGGAAGGGCAGGTTTGGGAGTTCAGACAGCCAGGTGGGCAGAGTTGTCTCTACTGATTGGTGGGTGGGGGAAAAACCAGTGTGGAACTCCTCTCCATCAGGTGCAGCCCTCACCATGAGCAGATATAACATTTTCCTTGGGAGAGCAAGGATGGTACCGCATGACTTCAGGCAGCAGTCTACTTTAGCCATATTTACAGAGGGATTTTAATGCCTAAGGATGTCTGGAGTTTACAAAAGTATTATTGATTTAGGCAAATTTTTTTGCTAAGAATATACTTTACTGGAGTATATGTTTCCCTGCATCTGCATGTGCCTAAATTACAGACCAGCTTTCAACAGGGAACTTCAGATCATGCTTGCTATTTTGCTGTGAAGCAAAATCATAATATGAAATATGGCCTCTGTCATGGAACAAAGTTTCCAGCATACTTAAGTTCAATTAGTTGCAAGTTTAATTTTTTTACAGAACTTTAATGTAGGAAGGTAGACATGCTGTACAATATTAATTATAATATAAATATATGCAAGAATGAGATTAACTTCAGTACAGTATGAAAGTTGAAGCAATATGTGAAGTACTTTCACTATGACAAAACAAACTTTTAAGGACAATAGAAACATTTTTTGTTTTTTCACCGGAAAAACGTAATCACATTTTGTATATTTCCACAGAATGTATCAATACACAGGTAATCACATTTGCTAATGGAAAATCCATTCTGCTGGAATAACTTGATCAGTCCCAGTGAGGACATTCAGTCTGGCCCCATAAATGCTTCCTTTCCCTCTCCTAACAGCTCCTTCATACCTGTATTGTGGACACAGTACATTCTTTGTAATTTTAAAATCTTTTTCAGTCTTTTTGTTGTTCCCTTTTGGCACATTATGTAAAGGATATATCTTTCTGTGCTCATGCTTTATGAAAGCTCAATTAAAATTAGCTGAGCTAGAAGAAAAAGAAAGAATTTTCCCTACATTTGGCAATATTTCCCTTCTCTTTGTCTTAGAAGGAGTTGGAAAATGGATCCCCTATTTATTTTTTAATCATGCACACTCACAGCTCTGTAAAAGAGATGATTGCTCACCACTGTTACTGGTTAATGTCACAGTGCCCTGCTCCTACTGTTCAGCAATAGGAAGAGCTTTCTAACGAACCCGACTTCGCCAGAAACCATGCTGGTTTTAGATAGTCTGTGAGCAATGTTTAATAATTAATTAATGTGATTAGCTGCCTTCAAAATATATTGTTTTATTTTCTGGACTTACCTTCTTCAAAGACTGTGGTGTGATAAATGTCATCATTAAGACTCTGTGACACATGCATGTTGTGTGTTCAAACCAGGAATCCCTTCAGTTAATTGTGTAGCTGTTATTATTTTTCCACTGGGATGCATTCCTTTAGCAGATAGAAAATAGCTGCTCATACCCCTCTTCTGCCTTTTTCTTGATTTCTTCTTGTTGTTCATGTTGTTTATATTGTTTATTCCCATTTTGGGGGGGAAAGTTAGCACAGAGCAATGCCTGGAGAGAAGGGGTTTGAGGTGACTATGACAGATGTAAAGGTCCTAGCATTTGGTGCAGAGATTTAGATGGAATAGCTCTACATGGAAAAGGCCATAAAAGAAGGCCAGGAACCCACTTTGAAGTCAGGGAGCTCTGAAGTTTTACACATGAAACAACATGGCCTTACCTCCTGTCTGAAGCAAACCCTCCTGTGAGCCTCAGTTTCCCCCTCCTGCAACAGCCTTGCTTGAAGTGGAAGGAACAGGCTACAGGATGAGTTATTATTAGAAATGCTAAAATTCTTTCACAATCGCTTACTCATTTCCTTTTGTGCTATGTGGCGGAATAACACACCTGAGGATATAAAAGAGCCCCTGTGCTCAAATGTATGGCTTTGTTCCTGCAGCTGCTGGACTGTATCTGGCTCATAGCATGGCAGGGCTCAAGCACAGTAAGGGCATGTGACTCCCCCATAGGTGCACCCCAAATCCATCTCGCTCAACACCCCTTCCAGTCATGGGCAGAGTATGACAACTTTTTTGTGATCAATAATAATTTGTTCCCCAAGTAAGCATCAAGATGTGCTAATTAAAATTAAACAAATAATTTGAGTTCTGAAAATGGAGAAAATAAAGTGGATTTTAAAAAATACTTCCTAAATTAAACTAACTGAATTCCTGTTTTGAAATTATATCTTTATAACAAACTAACTCAACTTTAGAAATAAATACTTGGAAATGAACAAAAAAAGCTTTCTTTAGAAAGAAACTGAGATATTTGTTTGATCCAAAATACATTATCTAATTTTTTGAGGAGTGGAAGGACGAAGACAAAAGAAAGGAATCTGTTAAGTCAACTTGATTGATTTTTTTCTTTACTTTTCTTTTTTTTTTCTTTTTGGCTACTCTATGAAAAATTCATTTATTCCCACATACATAAAGCCTTCCAAATCTGAAGGTAAATTACTGTAATTGCTAACTGACTCAGACCCTGGAAGGATGTACTGATAGCTGGAAAGAAAATCCATAATTCACAGACAGTAGGAAAATGACCATGTTATGTAGATTAGAAAAATAAGAAAAGCCCGGGCTAGTACTGATGCATACAGATAAAATGCTATAACAGTGGTCTCGTTTTCAGCCCTTGCCTTTTAAGGCATGAAATGGATGACTATTTTTTAGCAACCACAAAAGCTATTTTGTTTTCAGTTATAAACTTTTCATTAATTACTATGCCTGTTCCAGCAATAACTGTATGAATGAGTTGGGACCAAGGTGTTCACTGCACTATAAAATTAGAGATTAGAGAAGGACTGGAGATTTTTCAACCCAAAATAAACAGCAATTGATAAAAGACAGAAGACAAGGTTCAGAAATAGGTTAGTAACAGGAGTTCCTGGACTCTAACAAGGAAATGAGGAGTGGGAGGGAGATGCAAGGGTTCCTCTGAGGATGGAAATGAAAGAGCAGATGAAGAAACAAGTAGCTGGTAATTAGCAACGCATCGATGCTGTATGTCTACTGGAATGCTAATTGTACACAACAGTGAATCTATCACAACCCCAACATGGACCATGGACCTACTCTCCAGGAGATTTAATAGGTGTTGTAGGACTTGATGGTATTTGTTGCCTTTTCAATGTGCTGCTATGAGGAATCTTTATCCTTTACTACCTTCTGCAGGCCTCACAAATTAATACTTTTTCTGTAAAAAAGTGTAAATATGATACTTGTCATCCATGGGGAAGAGTGGGGAAATCCTGGCAATGAGGGTCTGCAGTGCTTCTGGAGGGGAAGGACCCCCCACTGAGAATGGGGACCATCAATTTTGCTTCTGTTGGGGCAAAGCTTCAGCCTGAGCATGGAATAGGCTGGAGGATGCTCAGCTTTGTCCATCACTTGGCCTGATCCTTTTGTTCTGGTCTGGCTTTAGTTTTTTTTTGTCTGTGCCTGTGTTTTATCATCTCTTAACAGCTGGCCTGGGGTATGCTTGATGGCAACAGTTGCGGCAACAGTCATTTGAATCTGGAAAACACCAGGGTGGGTGGTACATGTAATTTATGTGCTTTTTTTCAGTTTTGGGAACTGAGAACTAAGGCTTCCCTGGTGATAGGAATTGTAGAAATTAATAACAAAGAGAAAGGAGCAATACAGTACATGACCTAGTTGGGGATTTTTTTGTGTGAAAATAAAGGAATCCAAAGGAAACAGCAAAATATACGATCTCATCACACACCTGTTCCATCTGTCTCTGCCCCTTCTGACAATATATCCCTGGAGACTCATTGAACACGGAACTGCTAAAGAGTTCACCATATCCCAGTGGCTTAAAAAGCCACTTGCTCTGCAGGGGTACTAAATGTTTTATTTAGAGGAAATCAATGTGTTCTGGTAGTATCTGCCTTGAAATCCCCTATGGCATGAGGAGAAGGTGGGGTTCCAGTGCAGTGTCAGTACAAATAAAACACAAGATGCTCTTCTTCCCACAAAGATTGAATAATTACACAGGAATGTGTTCCCTGGATTAAGAGCTAGGTGGACAGTTAAGATTGCTAAATATACAGGACTCTGAGTAAAAATCTGTCTAACTTAAAACAGGTTAATGCAGTACTTTGGACTGTGTACATGTGATTTACATAGATATTTGATTTTGACTGGGTTCTGTGGTGTTTCATCTGATGCACCCACAGCCCCAGGTCTCTCAGTCCAGACTTGGTCCATGGCACCAGCTGCTATACAAAGACACAACACACCTCTCACAGCATAAAGAAAGAAAATAATCCATCAGCAGGACTGCAGATGGGGAGCTGAGGTAGCAAGAGATTAAGTGAAATGTCTGACATCATGACAAAAATCTTTGGCAGTGCTGTCAGCAGAACTCATATCTCTTCTGTCCTAGCCTAGTGTACCTAGTGATGGGATCCATCCGTCATCTTCTGAAACAGCTCCAACTTTATCTATCAGTCCAATGCAGCGTGTGGAATTTCTTCCCTTGTGTTATTTACAAGACCTGAAAATTAAAAACATTGAAACAACTTTTGTGCTACACTCTTTTTCGTTTCACATTTTATGGATATGTGACTTTTGTCTGAAAATTATTTTTTCCCTTCCAAACACAGTAGTGTCTAGAGCAAGAATATGCCACTCAGGCAGTCTGCTCAGCAGAGAAACGTCTTTCATTTATTTCACATGGACAGCTGAGATAATGGCACAGATCAGGAGGTGCCATCATGGTTTCAGCATGCACCATTACAATCATAATACATTCATATTCACCTGAATCCAGACCTTTTATCTTTTGACCTTGAAACCCACACTTTTAAGCATACTGGGGGCAGGATCTTAAGGTCATTTTCTGTTACTGCAGGTAGAGACCATATGTTTTGTTCCTTCTGCTTTGATAGGTCTAAGGCCTGAGGATGGAAGGGCAGTAGGAATTAATTGAATTAATCATGCTGTCCTGTGTGCAGGAGGACAGAAGTCAACAGAAATTGGGGAGGAGATGAGATATCCTTCTTTACGCTGGACAAATGTCTGTTAGCATGAGGGCAGCTAGAATGGTGATTCAGTCCTTTCCACTATGAAAAAGTGGCATTTTTCCTATTGATGTACTTCCTAGTATTTTTTAACATCAGTTATTCTGATGAAATGACTGCTGTTTAGGAAGATAAAAAAAGTAAAAAAGAGGCATCAGCAACTAATCAATTCCACCCACTTTTCTAAAGACTCTGTCAATTCACTCTGAGAACTGATTGTTCTCGGTTAAAGGTGATCAGGTTATTGCTTCTGACAGTCTCTCTAAAATGACAATAGAGACTTCTGGGGTTTTTAACTCAAAACAGTTCAGTGCAGATGACACTTAAAATTTTAGCTTAGTTGTGTCTTTGTTACTAAAGGCCAAATATTTTTCTTAGTGTTGAGTAGCCAAACAAAATGAGGAAAATAACTTTCACCCCTCAAAAGCTTTGGGTTTGCTCATGGCTTTGCTATGAGACTTGGATCAGGGCACTGGTACTGCAACCTGGTTTTGGGAGCACCCTGAAGGGGATGCTGTGTAACCAGGACTACATCTGTATGAGCACTAAACCCTGCCAAGCAACATATTTGAGGTACTTGAGTTCTGTCATCTGCATTGTTTAAATGTTCAATTTTCGGAATGGCTCTTGGAATGCTTTTGGCTCAGGTTAAAATACTGTTCTCCAAAGTAACTCCTATCTATTATTCAGGTGCAAACACAGGCAAAGCACTGTTTCCAGGAGACTGTGTGCATACTGCCAATATATTCTGAAGGGCAAAAGGGTAAAATATTGTAGAAATGCACAGTACTCTGCACATTGGCCTCGTACATCATGAGACAGGCAAAGATTCAGTTATTGTTGTGTTGGTGTTAGCATTTCCATATAGATCAGGAGCCTACTTTGGAACTGAATCTCCCTGTTCACACTTTGGTTCACATCACTTAGAAGGCTTGCAGAACATAAACTGGATTGTTCTTGGATGACACTAACCCAGAAAATGTGCACAGCTAGCACACTCCATCTGCTGGGTTCCATAGAACCATACTGGAAGTCATCTGCAAGGTGTCCCTTAGATGTGCACAGTGTGGATGCTGTGTCTTTGGCACCACCTCCTCCATCTGACACATCCCTTCTTGCTCCTTCTTGCTCATCGAAACTTGGTCTGGGGACTCATATTGGACTTACACACAGTTTTCCCAGTGTTGGAATGGCCACACGGTTGTGTGTATTAAAGTGGAACTACAGCTCTGGTTTACTGGGAGCTGGGCAAGGGTCCCCATGGATTCCCATGGTGAAGATATTTCTTATGTCCTCTAGCACTGAGGCTGTAGATGAATCCTAAACAGATAATGCAACAGTAGCACTGAAAATCTTCCAGAGGGTGTGGACATAACTCTTATATCACCACACAGAAGCAGTACTACACATCAAATTGTTATTACAGACTCTCTTGGATCTATAGCACAGTTTTCAACCTGAGATTCTGAACCTACAAGTGTTTCCATGACACTAGTTGCTGCTTTTGAAAAACTTATGGCATCAAAGTCACTGTGAAGGGCGAACTGAGTGGGCTTCAAACCCACCAAATCGGTTACAGCACAGGTATAAGTGACAGCATGAAAAACTTTCAAGCAGCCAATCAGAATAAGGGTCTGTAAAATGAATGATTTTGGTCATATGAAGATGCAAGTCAAAGTAGTGATTTCTTCTCTCCATGAGCAGTAGGAATATTTTGGAGATAGATCTAACGGAGTTAAGCTTAGCAAAATGATTATTTTTCTATCACCCTCAATGAAAACCCTAAAATATCCATCTAGGCTTGGGTTCATTTTAAGTGAGCCATGTCAGTGCCAGGATATGATATGTGCTACATGAGCCGCTCGAAATATCACTGAGACACTTTGAAGGCCACTGAGCATTTTCAGCTTGAAATTTCATAGGGCTGCTACTGTAGTCATAGTTCCCCAGGAAATTCAGTGTCCCCACAGGCTTACACCTCTTCCACAGCAGTGTGTTGACTTTGCACTGTTGCACTCCCATTCATAATTTAAACCATGAGAGTGTTGCCTGATCCAGGCTTGCCCCTGGCTTTTGTGTACATGGACATTATTTCTGTGGAACTGTTTCTTTACATAGGGTCTAGAATTGTGTTTGGAGGTTCCTCCTTGCCTGCTGAGTCACAGTCCACACATTTTTCCTAGAAACCTGACCCTTTTTGTGATTAGTGCTGTAATATTGCAGGTAAGGAGATTGGCAGAGGAAACATACAGAAAAACTGTGAAAGTCAGAAGGGATAGATGGGGTGTTTTTTACCTAGTGAAATAAATTAAAAAAGCAAAAACTCAGGCAGATTAACATACTTCAAGGCACGTTTGGCAAAGGTGATGATGCTGCTGGACATAAACAGAAGAAAAAACTGTTAGATGACATACACAAATGCACCATCACTATGATAAAAATAAGAGATTTATGAGAGATTAGTATATCTCATGCTCTTCCTCATCACATCCTGCTCGTTTAAGTGGCATGAAGTGTAAATATTGAAAACCCAGATGACATGCTATTTTGGATATTAGTCCAACCTGTTTATCCTATTATTACCATGGCATTTGCAAGTGTTATCTTTGGGTACCAGAGCATGGATGAATAACTATGAGTGATATTTCATAGCTGTCCTATCACTAATGCAATCCACACTAGTAATTAATTTCATCTAAAGAATATGAAGTTTCCTCACTAGTCATTTATGGGTTTTATTCCTGATTTGTAATATACTTATTGACACAGGAGTTAACAGATTAGGTTGCTGAATGCCTGGAGTGATCACACAGACAATGGAAACAAAGCATCTTCTTAATCAATCATCTTGCTAGCTATTTAGCTAGCTTTGCTCCTAAGAGATCACTGGACAGAAGACATTATTCAAAAATAAATAGAAAAAAATCAAAGGGAAGAAAGTGCATTCATTATTATTTTCTAACTATGCACACATACATAGTCCCAGCTGCTTATGCAATGTGAATGACATTATTTGTATTTCTTGAAGAGTCCCTAATCAGGTTCTATACTGCTGAATGCCTTTGTTTGGGAGGTAAGCATGTCTCTGAATTAACCTCTCTAACACTTCTCTTTCCCTCAGTGCTGCTCAGTGTGCACGTAATCCTGGGAACCGTTCATCTTGGATTCAGTTGTCCATTGTCTGAACAAAAGATCAGACATCACTTAAGGCTCTCAGAAAATGACTGACTATTTACAGTATATCAGAAGTGCTTTGGGCTTTCATTTCAGGTTTTAGCAGGGATTTGTGGTGAAATTTGTTCACCTTTTAGACCTTCATGTGATGCTGGATATGCCATTTCTTGAATTCTCTAAATCTATTTAACTGCCTAGGACATTAGTGCTCAGCCCGAAACAATGAAATTATATAAAAGATGTTTTCTGTAAAAGTCTACTTAATACAGTGTATTAAGATTCCTTTTGGCCCTTTATAAGCAAGGTTGTGGAGGGATGTGTGTTTTGTCCGGAACCCAGTATTGTGCTGTCCAAGCTATTTCCGAATAAAGACCTCCATGCGGGGTCTGCTTTGTCTGAAATACTATTCACTCTTTCCATTCAGGTTTTCTTCTCTTCATAAATTTAATCCTCAGCCCTGGAATTCTCTCCTTATTTTCTTAGTTATGATGAGAGTGAACAGCTGGACCATTTTGCAGACTTTGTTGACAGTGCTTAGTTCTTACTTTTTCTTCCCCCCTCTCCTTGTTTTTCAGACAGTCCCTGGCTCACTTTGTCTGGCTACTGTCTGACATGTCAGCTTACACTATTCCAGCTCCCAGCTGTTCTTTCCTTTCATGCTATGGATTGTTCTTTGCATTATAGTCAAACACAGGGTTTTATTTCCAGAGGGCTAATCTGTTTCCACAGCAACCCATAAAATGGAGAAATCTGATCCCAGAACTTTTCTTTAAAACTTTTAAATGTGTATATAAACACGCCTCTTTTTGTCCATCGTAAAGTCAATTGCTCCATCTATGAAATGGAAGTTGTTACGAACACTCAGTAAGTTCTCAAACTGCTGAAGATACATCATCACTTTGCTGATTCTTATTATCTTATAGATATTGGCAGAAAAAGACCGGAAATATTTACCATTAAACATGGCTGCAATTACCAAATTCAGTATGTTAAGCCAAATTATTGGGATCTCCCTGTTTACTCAGTGTCACATTTTTCTGTGTAAATTTCGCTGGTCACCTGCTAATTGTCATTGTCAATGCCATTGCTGCAAACTGACTTGGAACTGAAAGGCTGAGCTGATATCCCTCTGTTTTGAGCTTTAAGTGTTCCATAATCTAAATGAGAATCTAAAGGAATACTGTAAGGAAAGCAAGATTATACCTTCTCCTTTTTGAAAAGCTGTCCTTTGCAGCTACTGAAGGCTAGCTGCAGCACAAGCTTTCATTCCTGTTGATAAGCTGAGTAAAACAGCAAATACCTATCTGTGGCAAAGTCTGTGTCTTCTCTGTATTTGTGTGAGTAGCTTTGAATGAAGGTGAACATATAACAACGAAGCAGACTCCATGGAGAATCTGTTCAGATGTGATAGTCAGATCTCGTCACCTGGAAGTTCAGATAAAGGTCATTTTTTATCCTGATCTAAAACTGCTGACCCCCAGTGAAGTTTGGGCAGCTCCAGCTTGCTAGCTGTCATGGTGTGGTCAACACATCCAGGTCCTCTCAAGCTGGGTGCCATAAATCCTTGGTTTTCATTGTGCACTGGCAGTTACTCATTATTCAGGTTGAGCCTTCTTCAAAACCCATCAAAGCCTGTTCTGCCCTGCCTGGGCTTGGCACTCAAGCTTACATGATGTCTCTTAGGAGGTTAGACAAAACTTTGAATCACCATTCACCCAAGGATTAGCTTCATTACATTAAAATCAAGTCAGTGACCTGATACCTTCTGGGCTGCAAACAAGAAGGCTAAAAGGTTGATGAGCTCAGCCTAGTCAGGGACAAAAATTCTGGCTGCCTCTAAATCCACGATCCAGGAGTGTCAGTCATGGCACTTTTCTGATAATACTGAGAGCTTTTCTTTACAGAGTTTTTCACCAAATACAGAACATTAAGCATGAAAGTATGCTAGTAAAACACCTGAACTGGAAGTGAGTTACTGAAGACTTCTGAAAATATTTTTAAGTGCTTTTAAGAATGAGTTAAAATAAACTGATATAGGATGGAATATTCCTGGGACACTAGTTCACTCCCAAAACACCTCTTGTTACAGAGTAGTTTAGCTTCTAACTGATTTTTTGTTTTAAGCAGTATATATTATAGGAGTAGACTGTAAAGATTTCCATCAATGTACTGCTTAGAAAAAGGCCTTGATGAACACTCTCATGGCACTGGCAAGAAAAGCCTTGATTCAAAGATTACCCATGTAAACATTCATGTACATTGTCCATGTGTTCATGCTCATCTTCTGATCTATCCCCTATTTCTATCCAGCTACACACAGATATCTTGTGTACCCTTGTGTGGCCACATATAAAGCCACTTGATAAAGACGTAGATTTTCAAATTGTCTGAACATGAAAGGTGCTATCATCTATGAGTAGAGCCTTGACAAGACTTCCAAAACAAGCAGTGGAGCTACACTTAAGTAATACATTAGATTAAATATGTTGCTGGAGGATCAGAGCACAGCTTGGTTTGACCACTGCTTTTAGCTGCTATCTTCATCCTCGTTTTTCTTTCATAGAGAGTCAAACATATTCCTTCCTTTATCCCTGGTTTTTTTTGTTTGTTTTTCTTTTTGTTTGGTTCGTTTTGTTGTTGTTTTGGGGGTTTTGGGTGTTTTTGGTTTGGTTTGGTTTGTTTTTTTTTTAACTTCTCTTTCAGCTGTCATACCCACAGTATAAAATGTGATAGTGTCTGAGAGAAGTTTTATTCTTGAGCATTCCTTGCAAAAATATTCATAGCAATGTAGGTTGCTGATACAACACCTCTGGGTGACACTAGTGTTTTAAACACAGTTTGAAGAAACACTCCTATTTCCTAGCACAGTCTAAATCAGTGGCTCATGACTAAAATCCCAGGGCAGAGAAATAATTTGCTATAATAAGGCTAATGAGGTACTGTGACTCTTATGATTAAAATAGGGGAAATTTTATGGTCCCTGAGGATTTGTGAATATCTTTTACTAGCCTTGGAGGGATGCCAAACTAGTTTGATGTTTTCTCCTCCATTGTGCACTCCTCATCCTTCACATCTGCTTCCTCAGTCCTTTGGTGATTTGAACAAAACAAAACCCATGTAAACATGCACACACACAAATGCACATGTGCACACACACACACACGTATATATATATATACACACATATTTTCTTCTACTTTTAAGCTAAACTTGTGTTTTCTACTAAGAGTTCCACCTTCTGTTGGAACTTCAAGGGAAATATGGTGATTATATTGACAGTGTTCCTTCTTCTTTTGCCTGATCTAATTTTAATTTTCTCTCAGCTGGATTCTTCCCTCTGTCTCCCCAGCCCTTTTCAACACAGATTGCTTATCTGAGACTGTTCAAAATAATAATTAATTTTTTAACATCCTTGGAGTTTTGAAATTGAGGCAAATCTCTCATCAGTGCTTCCAAGGGCATAAGTCACTACAGTATTAACAACAAGTTGAGGAAATGCAATTATTGTTTTTTTTCATGTATGACCTGTGGTAGTAGAGCCCAACAAATTGTTCATAGGGAGATTAATGACAAATTGCATGAGTAAGTAATTGCCCATCTGTGGTCCCTCTGCCCACAACTTGAGCTGGTCAGACTTCTTGTTCTTGTCTGTTTTCTGGTTGTTACATGAGTTTGCTGTCTCTGTGAAGCACCAAGATGTCTATCCATGCTCTGGTTTATTCACATGTAGAGTTCAAGGGTTTTCAAAAGCAGTAACAGTGATTGCACATGCACTGACCACCTGCCAGAGGTTTGATATTTATGGAAGCATCAGCTTTAGCACAGGTGTCACAAAGCAGGTTTAGATACTCCTGGCAATTAGGTAGTTGATGAAGTGCAGAGATTTGCTTTTCTGTATTCAGTGAAATACATACTGCGCTGTGTCAAGCACCCCTATATTTTCTTAGATCTTCCCCTGAAAGCCTGGAAGTCCCTTACTTATTTATACTGAAAAAATCTTACAAAAGTGTTAGTAAGGCCATTTCATCACTGAAGAGGTAAGGGACATGAATTGTAAAGCTCAGGCATCCATAGCTCATGCTACACATTCACCAATAGCCACACAAAGAGCTACAGCTCTCCTCCATCCTGGGCTAGCACCATGACCACTTTGACAACCATTCTCTTCCTCTTGGGCTTAGTTCCCACTGTTCATGACTGACTTCTTACAACATAAAGCACTGCAGAAGTATGGGACTTGTTCTGTCTCTCAGCCACCTGTACAATTTTTTTTTAAACAACCAGTGCAGACAAATTTCAATACTCCTTAACTGACACCAGAAAAAGTGTTTGAAGGTGAATAAAGGGCTGCGTCTTCAAAGTGGTTCTTTGTGCTTGTGGAATAAATGTCTCTTCTCTCTACCCTTTGTGGTCTTAGGTGATAAGAGCCACTTTCGGACAAAGGGCACAAACTGAGATATATGGCATGGACAGCTCAGTAACTTGATGGGCAAATGTGGGTATTCCACCCCCAATCCTCTTTAACAATTGCACTTTCACAGTACAAAGCCTCCTAGAGTCTGGTTTTCTAATTAAAGCAACTTTAAGGAGAAAAGGTCCAAACCTTCACAATGGCATTTTTTTCCTCCCAGGCTGTACATTTATAATAGCAGCCAGTCTCAGCTTGTCTGAACACAGTTCTGATATAATGAGCCAGAGGAATTAACTAATTTACCAGAGCTGGCCTCACTCCTTTGCCTTGAAAATTCCTGTACTTAAGTAATACAGCTGTGAACTTCCCTCCATCACAAAAAGAGACTGAGGAACTAGAAAAGAAAATAAAAAGATCGTAATATCTCTGGCCACTCTCTGTCCAAATCTACCTTTGGGGTTTGTACATCCTGTCCCAGGGCACAAGGATTTTGCCTTTGAGGCTGTAGTTGAGGCAGTCCTGAATATTTTGATGTATTCTCCTGTCACAAATGCAGTTCTTGCGCTTCAATGGAAAACCCTCCCTTGTGTCCAGTCTTCAGACAGCATCCGAGGTCATCAGTAAAATGCTTTTAACTCACACAATTACAGCTTGAGCTTAAGCTCCACTTCACAGAGCAGGAGTGACAGACATCCACACTTGCTGTGTTTCAAGGATGCCTCCCTAGATTACACAAAATGGCTGGAATTGGAGTTAAAACTCCTATTAAAACCATGAACTATGTAGATTGATATTTAGGATTGATCCATGTTAATATTGGGGAGCATCATGAAAGCCATCCCCACTATGGTGTACAAGCCTTCATATACCTCTTCTTTATGTCACAGCAGCTGCCCCCATGATGTATGAGTCCTTCAGAGAAGTCCCAGGAATCAAGCTTGCAAGTTCTCTAACTACAGAATATATAAGAAAGGGGAAGATGCACTGAAACAACAGAAGTAGGGATTCTGGGGTAGTTTAATAGCTGGCTTTCTGACAGCTGTATCTGATGGACTACACTGGATGTATACTTCAGGGGACCTGGGGCTGGGACAAACATTGTGATGATACAGAATCTCTCTCCCCTTTGGTTCAGAAGCTCAGAGACATACCACCTGTGTTATGCTGGATGATAGATGTCCTAATCAGGGACTCACTATTTATGGGATCCCTGCAGCCACATGGGAGTATATGAGTTCTCTTGAATATGGCTTGTAGTGGGCAGACACGAGATGAGAAAAAATGTGAAAAAGCCTGGTCCTGTATGCCTCTTGTGTACTACATAGGAAGAGGGTGTGGTAGCCCGTATTTTATGATGTGCATAGCACTTTTCACCAAGACATGTTTGATACCATGCATCTTCAGTCATCAGCATTTTTTGGTCCAGAGGTGAGAAACTTCCTGTGCAAATGGCTTGTGGAAACATTTTGTGCACTTTGCCAGAAGGCAATGATAAGGTTGACTCCAGCCACTGGTGTAGACCTATGCTGAAATTCCCAGACTCCAGAACAGGCAAAATTTCATTCATGCCTGTTCATCTGACACATTTTTTATACATCACGCATTAACAATTTGCACGTTGGCTGTTTTGATGGTGTATTTCTGTGAGCTGATTATAACATAGGGTATTTGAAGATAAAGTTGCTCTTAGTTTTTCTGTTACACTTTGCATAAAATATGAAAAACTAAAAGGAAATAAGGAACATGACTCACTATGTGGCATATGAAAAATCCAAGCACAAACTGACCTTGTGATTCAGAACACCAGCCTGAAATGCAGTTGTCTGTCTTTCAGAAATTGCTAGTTTTAGTGGCATTCAAGAATAGGAATATCATGTGTTGTCTCACCTTTAGAAAACCTCTAATTCCTCTGTGAGATATTAATTGCAAGTTTTATATTTTTCATACATTCCCTAAGTAGCAAGTTTTCCTACAATCAGTCTTTCTGTTGGTCTCCCCCCAACAGCAAAATTTTTTTATATAGAATTATTCAGCTCAAAGAGAAGTGAGCATGCCTCACAGAATTTCCTATTTATGTAGATTAAATAATTTTTTGGGTCTTCATATTGCCAGAGAAAAGAAAGAATCTGGACTACTTCTCCCATTCCTGAGGAAATGTTGTTAAGAAACACTGCAGGGATGATGTTCTGTAAGAGTCTCCCTACTTACTTCATTTTGTTACAGTTTTAAGCCAGAAGCATTGGGCGAAATTCAGTCTGAAGTTTCAAATTATTCTGGGCTTTTTTTCTACTGAGAATGTAAGTATGCAAACACATACACATAGGGAAGGAAAGAAAAAGAGAAAGAGAGAGAGAAAGAGAGAAAGGGAAAGAAAGAGGGAAAGAAAAAGAAAGAAAGAGAAAGAAAGAAAGAAAAAAAGAAAGAAAGAAAGAAAGAAAGAAAGAAAGAAAGAAAGAAAGAAAGAAAGAAAGAAAGAAAGAAAGAAAGAAAGAAAGAAAGAAAGAAAGAAAGAAAGAAAGAAAGAAAACAAAGCCTTTTCCATGACCATCTTTTATCACTTTGTTTCTACAAATGAATATTTGTTCAACACAAACCCTTTCCATACAGAGGAAGAAAGATTTTAAATATGGATGTGCAATCTTTCTCCCCGCTTGCTGGGATTATGAGACTCAGTGCTTCAGGACATTGCAAATTCCTGACACAGAGGAGTGATTCCCTACACAGAACACAAAAACCTCTCCCAGACAAGAGAAATACTTTCCCTCAAGATGGAATTTGCAAAATACCAAAAACATCAGACAAATTTAACATCTGTTTAATATGTACCAGTCTACCAACTGCAAAGATTTACAAATCTATAATCAGAATCCTCAAAACATGTAATAAAATTTTTTGCCATATTTCTCTGCTTTTGTATCATCTCTGATGTAATAATCATAATATTTGGGTATTTTTTTATTATGAACAATTTTACAAGCATTCTAAATCAAAAGCCACACGTGATCTATGCTTGCTCACACTTATTCTAAATGTAATAACCTTAAATTTTATTATTAAATGGCACCTTTATCTGGACACACTCTTGTACTGTGAGGACTTGACACAAACAAGGATTAATAGTGATTTTTCTTGGAGAGAAAAAGTGCCTCAGGCAATAGATAAGATGGTATGAAGGCCATATAAGTACTTAATAAAAAGGACTAAGCTTCATTTCAACTGTAGCAGTCAATGAGAAATATAATTTCTCTTCTTATCATTTTTATAGGGTTCTAAATTGAGAACAGTGCTTTCTGGATAAGTGACATGACATGTTCCTGTAATATTAAACTTGATTTAACTTAGTAAAACTATAAACTAAAAAAATTTGTATGGCTACAAGTGGTGAAGAGGTGATGCTGTATGTTCACTAACATATAAATCATGCTGACTCCTCCTTCATTCTTTGGTATTATTTATCAAGTGAAATATGGGGAAATATGAGTGTGGACTGATGCCCAGGAAAGTCTTCATTGGTGGAAGTGATAAGAAGAAAGTCTCTGAGCTGGGCTTTAGGCTGTAGCTCATGGTAGTTGGCATGAATGCACATTATGATATGTCTTATAGATAGACCATGAGCTCACGGGATAGGACTTCATTTTATCTCTGGAGTGCCAAATACTGGGAAATTCACAGATACTGACCACTGAGTAACAGAATATGTCCTTGTATGCAAAGGACGCAAGGGATGACTGTATCTACAGTAATTGGGGTGGTTTGTGGTGTGGAAACTGAAAGATGACAGTGGGAAACAGATTTCCTGGTAGCAGTAGTAGAGAGCTAAAGACTTTTTCCTTTATATTTTTCTTCAGTTTTGTGTTGCAGAACAAAATAAGTAGTTTGGAAGAGACTCGGACATGGCCATGAACCTCTCTGCATTTGGGAAACTTTGCAGGCTGCTGCTCACTTACATTAAACTATGAAGGCCAGTACCTTTTAGCTGTGAGAGCCTAGTTTTACAGGTATTTTTCAAACAATAAAATTAGTTTTTTTCCAAGATTAAAAATGCTTGCAGCTGTCAGAATGAAGAGTGTAGGAGAAGGTCCTTTTAATATACGGCAGGACTAAAAACCTAAACATTTATCTATTTAACAACACAGTTGCCAGATTTACACACACATTGTATTTAACCTGGTAGTAAAATTTATAACTTTCCTTTTGGACAGCATAATTCTTTCCTTCTGCTAGGAAGAGGCTATATCCAGGAGAAAAGGCAAATTTCTTTTAAAGTTTTTCTGTGAAATGTTTCATGTGTGTTTAAGGACATTATTAATTGCAATAATAATGTTCGTTTGTCACTAAACCTGCATAGAGCCTTTATCTGCATTGGATATTTTTATTTTGTATAAGGGTATTTGGTCTATATTTGGAAAAGGAAATCACATGTCTTATGTAAGACAGGCATCTAGTGAGGTTTATAAGAGCAGTGAATGTTTTGAAAGTAACAGCAGTAAGAACCAGTGTGCTTTGGTGCTTTTGAATGAGCGCTACCAGGTCCTTGGAGTTGTTACGCAGCTACATGTCTTCTAGAGCACTTCCTGTGTCTTTTCTCTAGTACTCTGAAATCAGGCATTGTATGTTGCATCTCATGAGGGATGTAGACAGCCTGTATGACTGGGCTGTTTTGGAGGAGAAAAAGCTCAGTGAGGCATGTGGGAAATAGATTTCTGGAACCAAGGGCAAAGGAATAAAAAATCTGAGACTGCAGATCTTGATTCCTAGGAGGAAAGGTGAAGAACAAACAGCAGTGAAATTTAACAGTTTTTTTGATTTTCTCTATTTAAGTGCATTGGCTCCAGAAACTTCCTGTAAGTGCTTTTGGTACAATGAAATGTGTAGCACTTTTGCAGAGGTAGGTAGATCTACTTCAGCTCCTCCTTGGATCCTCCTGAAGTAGTGTAGGACAGGGAGAGATAGTGCTAAAAATTGACCATATTGGAAATTTAAATACTACTCTAAAATTTGCTGTAGGGAAGAGATTGCTGGGAAGGGTCAGCTGGTGCTGGGGTACACCAGGCATACTCTAAGACACAGAAACCCTCTGGTCTCAACTCCATGTTTAGAAATGCTGACAAGAGAAGGGTTACTGGTCTTGGTGGTCTTTGCCTCTTGTCAGCTTTCCAAGGAGAATGCAAGGAACTGGTAGATGAGTTGTCAGGAAGTAGGGTAGCTCTCTGATGTCTGGAGCTTCAGTAGATCAATATGTTTCTTCTTCTTGTTTAATTTTCAGTGAGCCTTGGCATCTGATGAAAACCCAGCTTTTAAATGGCACAGACAGGTGTACAATGGTTTAAGGAAATAGTCACTCAGAGGCATAGTAAACAATAACCAGCTCCCTTTCACTGCAGAGGAGAACAAACTGGCTTCAGACAGTCTCTGGCCCTAGCCAATGTTGCCTCTGAACTTTGTACAGAAAATGATAGAAAAATGGGTACAGATAATATCTAGAGAGGTTTTAAAGAGCTTCTACTTGTGTGATTTTCATTTTAAAAGGAATTAGAGGACCTGGGCACTTATGGAAGTCTCATCAGATGTCTTCTAGTCCTGCAGGGCAGGGGACATTTCACTCCATTCTTCTTTGTCCACTTGAAGTTATTCTACTGTTACACTGAACAAAATGATGCTCCTGGAGCCTGGTCCATCAGGAGATGCTTGAGTGCCACTGTCTTTCATAGACATATGCTTCAGACAAATTACAACTGCGGCTTCAGTGTGTATCCAGGCATCACTCAACACCCAAGTTTATGTACAATCATGTCTAACCCTGCTGAATTCATCCTTTTCATAACTGATTTAATAAAAAGGCAAAACAAACAAACATACAAGCAGACCAAACTGCTCTGTAGCCTTTTTTTCCCTCTCTATTGACTTCATTGGTTAGGTAAACCTGCATCATGCTTAGCCTGCCTGGATAGCTGAGTGAGCAGAAATGTTAACACTGGCATCATGTTTGCTGTGATTACTCCAATCTTTCCTTCAGTATCAGTATTTGCCTTGGGCTTGCACTCTCCTCTGGAAAGCTGCAAAGATGTCTGCCCTGTGCTAAGTGTGTGTATCAAGTCTTGTTGATTATTATTCAGTGTGACAGTGGGATGACTGATAAAATAAATGAGGAGAATAAATAGCAGAATTAGTTTTTAATTTCTTTTTCCCTTGATTGCTCTCACTGTGTGTTTGAAGAGGCGTGAAATTATGGTAGCTCTCCTGTATTAAAAATTGCCAGGAATTTGTGTGGATTCACTTACAGAAGGGTGATCTCACAAGACGTATTACAAAGAAAGAAGGAATGAAGATAGGTAACTCAGAAGCAAAAGAAGAAAGTTTCTTTTTTATTTTTTGAGCATTTTGTTTCTAAGCATTCATGTCAAACTCTCTTCTGGCAGCATAATGCTAGTAATGTTTATATGTGTAAGACTTTCATAATGATTAAGTTCTGTTCATTAAATTCCTTGTTTTGCCTGAGTAAATCCTACAGTATTCACAGTCCTATAGGCATTGCAGGAATTGTGGATGTATTTATTACTTCATATAATCAGAAACTCACAAGTTTTCATTTATCTGCATTGGTAATATCTTCTCTCCAAAGACGAACTGTTTAACATCTTTGTTGGTGTCATGGACAGTGGGGTTGAGTGCATCCTCAGCCACCCTGCCAAGGACACCGAGCTGTGTGTTGTGGTTGACACACTGGAGTGAAGGATGCCATCCGGAAGGACCTGTGAATACTCATACTTAGCATGGGACAGACTTCTTCATGAGTTTTCAGAGAAAACTGATGAGAAGCTCTAAGTGAGTCACAAATGTGTGTTTGCAGCCCAGAAAGCCAACTGTATCCTGCTGTGCATCCAAAGCAGTGTGGTCAGCAGGTCGAGGGAGGTGATTCTGCCCCTCTACTGTGCTTTCAGGAGACCCCACCTGGAGTGCTGCATCCAGCTCCAGGAGTCTCAGATCAAGAAAGATGAATACCTGTTGGAGCAGCTTCAGAGGAAACCACAAAGATGATCAGAGGCACTTCTATGATGACAGCCTAAGATAGCTGGGATTGTTCGTCCTGAAGAACAGAAGGCTCCAGGGAGATGTAACACCTTCCAGTACCTAGAGGACGCTACAGGAAAGCTGAAGAGGGACTTCCTACAAGGGCATGTAGCAACAGTCCAAGGGGGAATGACTTCAAACTGGAAGAGGGTAGTGTTAGATTAGGTATTAGAAAGAAATTCTTTACTGAGAGGGTAGTGAGGCATTGGAACAGGTTGCCCAGAGAAGTTGTGGATACCCCATCCTCGGAAATGCTTAAGATCAGGTTGGATGGGCCTCAAAGCAATCTTGTCTAGTAATAGAAGGTGTCCCTCACCACGGCAGGGAGGTTGGAAGTAGGTCCCTTCCAACCCATATGGTTCTGTGATTCTATGATACTGACTTACATAGGGCCAGGTCATGAAATTGTCAATACTCGTATAATGAACATTTAGCAAGTTCTCCTGCTCATCAGACTAGTCTAAGAGCTGATCCACAGATAACCACATTGCTTTATCTAGTCCACAGGGCAAATTGGTTGTGAATATATGTACCTGCTCATCCAATACTGGCCTCCCTTGGTTGTGCTGGTCTGACATGTGACTCTAGGGAACCAGTGTCACTGTTTGCCGCTCTTGCCCACATAAATCAATGCTTATTTTATTTAATTTCTTACGTGAATGATTGATAAGCTTCTGAGTAATGTATATTGTATATTATTACTGTTACATCTGAAATTCAACATCTCCCTGCTGGGTTTTACACTTGTGATTTTATAGCAGTTTCTTTTCCACAGTATTAAAGTATACCATTTTTGTTTAATCTTACACTGAAAAGGCATCAGCCATTTTATTAGATATATTCTAGTTTATTTGAGAGAAAAGAAAAATTGATAACTTTACAGATCTTTCTTGCCAAAATGTTCCATTTCTATTTGGTGAACTTGGCTCTTATGAGTGATTTAAATAATCTATATAATACAATCTTTTTTTCTTTCTTTCTTTTTCTTTCTTTCTTTCTTTCTTTCTTCTTGTAAGAGTTTCTAAAATCAATTTTTTTTTCCACATCACATGGCCAGTAGGTGGCTGGAATTTGGTCACTTTTGTTCAAAACTGTCCCAGCCTTAAAATCCATCTAATTATTTTATTCTGAAAGCCTTGGGCCACACCATTGATAGTTTCTCATGCTACTTAGTAGTCAGCATGTGCTTGGTTTACAAGGCAATATGGATCCAACAGACCATATTGGCCTCCTTGGCTGTGTGGCGGCCAATGGAGTAATTCAGACTGAACTTTCTCTACCCATCAGTCTTTCTTTGTATTTGTACATAATATTCATGTTTGTGAGTGAGATGTGTTCCCACTGAGTTCTTAAAATGTATAACTAAAAGTAAAAGAAAAATATAAAAACAATCTTGTAGTCTGGGTTAGAAGACTATTTTTAAACTTTATAGCTTGCCTACATTTTTTTTAGTTAATAAAACATAATAATAATAAATTCAGCTAGACTACATTGCTTAGCAATAGCATGCATCTTGAATTGTAAGCCAGATACAGCTTGTATTTCCTGTGCAAATGTTTGCAATTAAAAAAAAAAAAGACTTCCAGACGCTTATGTAGATATCAATTTATACCTGGATCTGAACTTTATCACAGTGAAATGGTTGATAGTTTTACATTGATACTGTGAATGCAGTACCATGCACTAACATTTTTATTAAACTGCATTCATCAACATTTGTGCATAGAAATCCATGCTGCTTTCAACTGCCACCTCCTATCTCAGGCCTTTGAACTTTTAACCCTAAAAAGTTTTTGACAGACTGTCAATTCCTGAAATAACAAGAGGCTTTCTTGACACAACAGTAGGCATGTGGTTGAGGGGATGAGGGTATCAGCATGAACCTGATTTCACCGTGACATGGAAAAGAAATATGGTTGAGGTGTGTATCCACACTTGGGAGCTCAGCAGGGTGCACACAGGCACAGAATCTCATGAGTAGAAGAATGCAGAGAAATACATTTTTTGTATTTTTATATGATTATTATGATTTCTCTGGATTCTGATAAAAGCAGCAGCATCAGCAACACAAAATGGAAAACCTATGCCCCATATTTGACCTGAGGATAGGTCTGGTTGCAGTGAGTTGCAATGGAGGATGCATGATAAGTGTGTTACTTCCCTTAGCACAAATTGAGTGAGAGATTTGGGTTGACAGAACAGAGGAGCAGCTCTGTGGGAGGAGTACCGGCAGCTCGGGATTGTGAGGACTTTCTAAATATCATCCTCAGTTCATAAGGCCTTGCAAAATCTAAATATTTCTCTTTGGTGGCCTTTGATGGCTAGGAGATGTGAGAGGTGCTGAATACCTACCCAGTGTGAAGTTGCAACTTCTGGCAGCAGTTAGGGGAAGGTGAATCCTGTGTGACACAGGCTAAGCCGTGGATTTACTATGGAGGTATTCCAGTGTGTGTCTGTAAGAATTTTCAAAAGAGAGTATATATGGGCAATTTTCAGTAAGTTTGCTCATTTCTTGTAAAAAGTAGTAAATATTCTCTTTTAAGGTCTAGGTTATGTGTTCTCTCTTGTTCTTTTCAACCTTGCAGTTAATACATATGTGCCACTTACACTTTAGAGGCACTTACATTAGAGGTCTCATTTTTCTGACAATGACAAATGTTTTTTACATTTAATAAGAAAAAATTGTTGATTTGCAACACTGACAAAGAAAAAGAAACATTTATTTTGTTTTTCACACTGATTTGCAATCATCAACTATTCCAGGGCAATATTTAGATACTTAAAGAAAACATTTTGCCAGTGACTTTAGCTTCTCCTAAAAAGGTAATTATGTGAAATTCTGATTTCTGAGCTAAGAGGCCAGTCCTAAATTCCACAGTAGTTGAATGCATGTGTTTGCTATTACTTTGACACATGTTTGTTTAATCACATCAGTTAATATTACATTGCAAGACCACTCTATGTTCATTTTATTTGGATTTCACTATAGTTTATTTTTGCACATGTTCCATTATTAATGAACCTCTGAGTACTTTGTCATGTATATTGCATCATGTAATTATTAATTTATATTTATTTTTTCTGCCTGTTTCCATGTATGTTCAGCATGTACACACAAATTCCAACATTTTACTCGAGCAATAAAGGAGATTATGTTGCAGATTATGCTAAGCATTATTGTGAATGCTCTTCTAAAGACTTGTACAGAACTTCATTCCTGGTTCTCTCTATGGCTTTTAGCTGCAGTCTTCATGACCAGCAAGTTATTTTTGTTCCTCACAGATTGTCTTTATTTGCATTTCTTTTCCCTTGGACCACCACTCTTGATCCTGCTGCCTCTTCATGAGATTTGTCATCCAGATTCTCCTTAAAAGATGCTGAGATCCAGCAGACATTGCTGCTTGGGGGTCAAGGGTCCATACTGACCCATAGGAAATGCCCTTTCCAGGATGATTATGACTTTCCTCTTCTAAATAAGGCTTTGAGTGTGTTAGTCATCCAGTACCAAATAAAAGCTGTGACTGGAGATAGATCATGCTCAGGGATGGTGGTGTCCTTCACTGCTAAGTCCTGAAGCCCCTCAAAGTGAGTTTGTGTGAATTCAGATTCATTAGAAGTTCTGAGCTTCTGCATGCCTCCATGGGAATGTCAAAAGGCACATTCTGGATAGAAATTTCATTTCTTGATGAGTTCCTACCTCAATCAGAGTTGATGCTTCACAAGGAAAGCAGATGCAGATTGTCGTCTGTCAGGGAAAGTTAGTACTGTCCATGCCATCAGTGGTTCAAGCAATTGCTTGCAGCTTGGCTCTCATAAGGTCTCCTGGGCTAGCCTGCTTTCCACAACAAGTGAAAACTATGTCATCAGGGTCTCATCTGAGCTGTCACAGCCATTGGCAATATGGCATTTTCACGCAGGAGCAATGGTGTGGTGCTGTTCAGTGTAGAAAGTGGCAGTTTGGCACACACTTGCATCGAAACTCCATCTCAGGCTCAAATATCTATTAAATGTCTCTGAATTCACAAGGCTGCATAGCATCAGACCCAGGCCCTGGCAAACTGCTTTCAGTATGGTGACAGATGGAAAAAAAAAAAAAAAGGCAAGCAGTAATGTTTCTCAGCTTGAAAAAAGCAAAAAAAATTTCCCATTCTCTACAGAGAATTCTAAATCCACCACACAACTCAGTTCTCACAGTATCTGCTGTATGTGCCAATTCAGGACATTGACAGACCAAAAGACCCCATCTACAGGGGGTAATACTGAAGAAACATGACCATAAGGCCTGACACTGATTGATACCAGCTGACACTTTCATCCAGTGTACCTCAGTTTTTATGTGCTAACCTTGGGAGGATGAGCAGAACACTGAACTGAGTCTGTCGATATCTCTTTTGCAGTTGCTGTACAAGGTTACAGTAAATTGAATTATAAGATCTTTCTGAAACCAGAATTTTCATTTCATTTTAAACTTTCTCCAATATCTAATGCACTTCCTCTTCTTTCCAAAACAATGAACAATAGATCCTCATATATCTTCTAAAGGTTTTGAAATCCACAACTATTCAAAGAAAATCTCTAAACCATCCTAAAGCTTATCCTTACTTTAATGGCCAATGTTCTCAAATAATTTACCCCTGACTGCATATTTAATAGGAGAGATTTATTTAATTTTATTTGTATTGGGTTGTGGCCTGTGCCACATTAAAGGCTGTGTGTTAAAATGTGCAGCCAGGGAATTACCTGCAACAATTGTGGGCAGAGATCACAGAATCACAGAATATGCTGAGTTGGAAGGGACCCACAAGGATAGTAATGGAGAGTCAGTTTTATTCTTTGGAGGACTAAGTAGCGACTGTAATGGTTGCTGAGGGAGATGGTACAGATCACAGCTGGAAAAGATTATTATATTATTAGGAAGGAAAGAAGACATGAACTATGACAGGGAAAGGTAAGAAATCTGGCAAAGAGTTTGGATTTGTGAAGAGAACTGAATTTACTGTTTTACTAGTGTAGATAAAAACTAGGAGCTAAAATGGAAAAAGATAGGAGAAGATTATGAACTTTTTCCTGTGTGTTAAAAATGGGATGATGCTGTGATACATGAAAGGAAACATTACTAAGAGGCATGAGAGGGAAAGATGGAGAATGAAATAGAGAGTGCTTACAGGGTTATCAGTGAAGAGATGAAAGTTAAAACTAAGTGAGAGTGTAAGATTACTTGGGGACTGGGATTAGAACACCTCAGTGAATTTATCACAATTTGCTTTTGGGGTCTGCTTCTTTCTTTCCTGATTCATGTAACAACTTCTTCAGACTACAGGTTATCTCTTCTCATAGTGAGGGAATAAAAAGTGAAGTGATCCAGGTCATGCCTGCTCTTGGAAAAATCATCATTTATGCTCTTCAGGTATTATATTTTCTGTGAAATGTGTATGCATGCCTGGGCCCATGAGTATGACATGGTTTTCTGGAATACGAGTCAATTTTGTGATAAGTGTAGCACAGGATGACTGTTTCCTTGATGCTAGCTTTGTAAGAATTAGATTTAAAAACATATTATTTTTAATTGACTCATATATCAATTTTAATGAAAACATTCAATTTTAATATGAAGGGTACCTAGCAATGGTATGAAAATGTTCTGTTGAGCTGAACTGAACAGTATTAGTGCTTCAGAGTACTTGTCTTGGCAGCTGTGACTAAACCTAAAATCAGCACTACTCCAGCTGACTGTTTCAGCTGGAAGACCCTGTGAAAGAAACACCCAGCTGACCCAGAAGAGATCCCAGATATAAAGAGAATTCTCAATTTCTTTAGAAACAAGAGCAGGAAAATGGCTATGTGAGAAGCTAGGAATCATACTTAAGAAGAACCTAATGCTTTTGTGTATCCTTCTCATAGTTTGTCTCATCCAGCTGCTTTCCCATACAAGACTTTGAGTTCCACATTTTTCAATTGTCACACTCACCTTGCTTACAGTACTAACATAAAACAAGGTTAGGCAAAGGAACAGGATGACGTTTTTCTCAGCTGAGGAACTCAACAACTAGATTAAGGATCAGGTATCTATTTTGTCTAGCTTGATGGATCCCAAAATATTTCATTGCTGCCTGCAGAAAGGGCCCTAACAAGAAAAAGATATTTACTCAAAAATCCCATACCCATGTGACTGGTGTTTTCTCCTGTAGGATGAGATTGTTATTTCCAAACTGTTTCATGCTCCAGCATTTTAAACTTGAAAAAAGTCCAGAAGATTAGATATGCTCTGATCATGCCCAATATGTTTCATCATCTAAGGGACTTCCAACCAAATATTTCTTGATTTTGGGTGCCAGGTGGTCTGAAGGCACTACATGGTCAGTTCATGAGACATAGCAAACTTTTAGAGGCACCTAAGGAATTGATTTTATGAGCCTACAGAAAGTTTTCACTTCTGAGATGCCTCAGCCATGTACTTGGAGCTTTCCTTCATTTTTTCCTGGATGTGTTTAAATTTTGCCTAAGGCTCCTACATGCTTTTTAGTATCTGTTCCATGAGCTTCAGATATGCAGTACAGTTTAGAAGGAGCACCTATGTAAGAAAAAAAAAATCAATCAAGAAGGTCCTTGTAATGTATTGCAATAATTTCTATTTTCAGTGTTCAACAATCAGTTTACATGATTTGTGTGGGGCAGAGCCCTCAATAAAGAAATCCCCTCAGGCTTGATTTCAAAAACCATCATTGCAGGACTGCTATGGATTTCAGTGCCTCAATCACTAAATGCTCTTATGAGAAATACTCAAGGAATAAATGGTATTTGCTTACCTAACTGAGATAAGAACTGATCCCAGAATGCAAGTTAATAGAAAGCTGAAGCTGAGATATTGTATTAATAAGATGTTGTGTTTGCTCATATGGACAATGGTGGGTTGACAGCGCCTTATGATTTAAAAAGTCCTTTGATCTCTTCCGTATAAGTACATGGGTACATTCCAGCTTTAAATATATACCACTTATAGCTTCCATGCAAGACAACTTTTAAAATTTCTTGTCCTCTGCTAATGGATAATGTTGCTGTAAGAGACTTTCTGAGTTCAGCTTCATTTACAGAAACACAGATATGCCACTGGTCTATTTATTAACTCCTGCAATAAAGACTAATTTGGTGACCACAGCTAAAAAAAAAAAAAAATACCTGAGAGGTCACTGGACCAGATCTCTACTTTCTAAATCCAGTAGAATAATATGTAAATACTTTGGTAAACTTCAGTATTAAACCCATCATGGAAATGAAAGATTCTTATTATTAATCTTAAAAAAAAGATTTAATTTATACTAAAACATAACAGTGGAGTGTAAGTAGTTGTCCATTATCTGCTGGTTGCTAAAGTGTGTTCTGCCAGAAAATAATGCTTCTTTTATCAACACTTTCTACTTAGTCACCGACCTTTAACTCCTGTAGGAATAATTAGGATCACTGACAAAAGTTATTCATGTTTTCAGAGTCCTGTGAATAACATGATGATGTGATTTCCTGACTAGATATAACCCAGGAGCATTTATTTATTCATGCACTGAAGAATAGCTGATAG
The DNA here is from genome assembly GCA_013396755.1 of Sclerurus mexicanus. Taxonomy (NCBI): domain Eukaryota; kingdom Metazoa; phylum Chordata; class Aves; order Passeriformes; family Furnariidae; genus Sclerurus; species Sclerurus mexicanus. The sequence continues at coordinate 749,301 of VWZF01005801.1, forward strand.
TGATTAAAAGTAATTTTATAAGTTTTTTTTTTCTTTATTTCCTACAAGGCTCAACCCACTCTCTGTGTTATAGCAGTTACTTAACTGTCCTGTAGACCTTTAGATACCCAGGTTATATCGGGGGTGGGGGGAGTAATTCACACTGAATTGTGGGTGCAATGATAACACAGGCAGTTTATCTGCCCCTTCTTTTCAGTGTTTTTAAGTAAACATCTTTGTGTGTGCCCAGGTCAAGTAATTCTCTGTTGTAATTCCCTGCAGGGCTGTTCTCTAACCATAAAACACCAGGCAGAGGACAAATCTTTTATACTAAGTTGCACTGTCTGTACAAGGCAATAACTTTGGTCATTGATACACTCTCAGAGGACATGAGCAACTATTTCTTTTTGTATTATTATACATTAAATGAGCTGTTAATTTTATGATTTTTTTTAAATTCACATGTTTTGTAGCAATCATATTTTATATTTCACCTTTGCATTAATACGTATCTTGGTGGTAGTTCCAAAGTTAATAATAAGAAGTTGTTTCAAACTCTTTGCACTGTTAAATAATCCTTTTATTTTTACTGTAGTTTTCCTCATAAGTCCCTATACTCTGGAATCCCTCCAGTCTGAAACACCCCAAACCTCTTTGCAATTTTACACAGGAAGGGCTGGATTGGCTTAGTGGAACCAGTTTGGGAGTATTTGAGTTTCTATATGTATCCGTGCCAGCACATGTCTGTGTGGACATATTATCATCTGGACACCTTCGCTCCAACCATCCTTCAATACAAAAATAGCCTTGTGTTTGTACATGCATATATCTCTCCTATCATACCTATATCACAAACTTTATTAAACTTCTAGACCCATTTGAACTTTGCCAGTTCATAGTGTGAGGCAATGGCTCTTCAAAAATGCAGTTATGAGAACAAATATTTTTGAACTTAACAAATAATACCTGTATTTGACATTTTATTCATTTCTGCAGTTCTAAAAATTTCTTAACCTCTTTTTTCTCTAAGTGTAAGCACAAAATTGATACATGTCATAACAAGCTCAACTACTAATAAACTCCTTCAAAACATCACTAGCAAAGCTTGAGCTATTTTTGCTCCATATTTGGGTTATTTCACTCAGCAGGAAATACTTTTAGGACTCTGGGAGCAATTGGAGTACATCACCCACACATCTCCTTGCTAAAGTCTGTCCAGCTCCTCTCTGCAGTGGTACTCACTGATCTCTTTTAACCCTTACTGCAATTACTCCACCTGGATTAAATTTTCAATGATTCTTTGTTTCCCAGACCCACATTGCATCCAAACCCTAGAAAAATCTGCATCCCCTGGCTGTTAAACAGTGTGGAGAATGAGATGCAGGGTAACTGCAGAAAACAGAGGATGAAGCATTCTAAAACATTTTCTCCCCTCCTTGTAGTCTCAGTGGCATTTGGGCAAACACAGGTGATTAAGAGGGTGTGAATCCCCTACCACAGTCCCTGGGAGAAAACCTCAAAGTCCCTGAAAGAAACCACTGCCACCTCTGCATCTGGGAAATACCTTTGCCACCAGAGTATGGAGAACTTGCCACCTCCGTGGTCAGAACACATGAACCATCCTCTTCCTAACTTCTACGAGGTTGAAACTCAGACCTATCTTAACCATCTCAGTTGAGTCTGCTTTAACTCAGACCTATCATAACCATCATCTCACTCCCACCTTCCTGCAGAGAAATTGTAGATTTGTGTCCAGAGGTGAATTAGAGTGTGTCAAACATGTAAATTTAGACACATCGTGGCAGGCAGATAATTTAAATCATCCTATGCATTACATACATATATAATGTGAGTAATGTACATTCATACACAATGAATCAAAATTCATGAAGTAAAGCATAGTCAAAAACTTAATCAGCAGAGCCAGTTGATGTAAGAGGAAATCATTAACCAGTGGTGCATCCTCAGAGACATTACAGTTGTTTTTTGGGCTGAACTTGCAAGACTGTGCATAGTGTCGGCAATGTTTAAACTTCTTGCTCAGCTTGCTTGTCCAATGTGCTGAAAAATGTCTTTCTTTCCGACCTCTACCCCAAATAACTTCTTCAAAATTGCACCCAGAAAGTCTAACAGAGCTAATGATAGTGCAAGCAGGAAACCTGCTCCTATAATAATTGGCAGCATTGTCACAGAGAAGAACAATGGATGAAGGAAAATGTAACTAGAAGGACAGTACATTGCATGGAAACAGAATGGAATTATTCAGCTCAAAATTAATGAGTAACCAGCCACAGTTGTTTCTTCATCACAAAGCTGTTCTTTTTTACTGACAGCAAACTGCAAGGCCATGGGTATATGTCATATCTTAAAGAAGCTGCTGTATATCTCTAAGGACCATAAATGGCGGAACCTTGGTTTTATGTTTCAAGACTGATGTCCATTCTCTATACATGATTAATGGGTTTCACAAATAGTACTTTTGCCACAGAAGCCATCCAGAAGTGGGAGAATAATTGTCAGAAAAGTATCTGAAGAGCAGATGAAAGAATGGATCTGACTAAGATTTGGGAGCAGATATTGCATCCTCATGTGAGTGTCTGTATTTGTCTTTCATGTGTTTGAAGGCTAGTGTAAAACAAATCAGGAATAGTAATAAAGGTGTTAACCAACTAATACATGTAGAGGTCTTTGAGAGCAAATTGCTTCAGAGTGGCATATAAATTTCTGTGCTTTGTTCCAGGTGAATTAAAAACTATGCCTTCGAACATGTTCATTAATTTGTATACCCCTTGTTCTGTAATGTTCGTTCATCAATATGTCAAATGAAACAAAAACGGATTATGACCTGGTCAGATGGTTTGCAAAGATTGTCTTCGAACTGTAGGTGCCAGAAGAAAGAGAACAGGAATCAATTTGTTGACGGCTTAACATAGCTCATATTCAAAATTATTGAATTAATTCCTAGTCACTTGTTTTGACTGACTTAAGTAACTGCTTTCTGAACTGAGTTTAGAAAATGTCTCCTTTTTAGCCACTCATCTTCAGCTGTCAACATGTACAGGAACAATTGTTACTGTCAGAACTGACATGAAATATCAGCCACAATGGTGAATTAACTTCCTTCTGAATGTCTCTCAAACTGTTTCACAAGCAGCAATAGTTTCTTTCTTATTTCCACAAGCTTAGTTCTTGATTTTTGTTTTGGTTTTGGGTTGTGGGGGGTTTTTTTGTTGGGTTTTTTTTTTTTTTTTTGTGGCTTGGGTATTTTTGTTATTGAATTTGTTCTTTATTTATAGTATTGTTATTTGTCATTCTCTCTAAAATAGTTCCTAGTCTGCTTGACATAAGTAAATTCCTTTTTGAGCCTTGCAGAATGGGAAGAGAGATGTGGCATTTATCTGGAAAATCTCAGAGAGCCAGTGCTGAGAGACTGTGAGAAGAAGGAAGGGATAGAAGCAGAATCTGTTTTGCTCAAGCAAGCATTAATGCCATTCAACTTTACTGTCTGAATTTACAGTGAACTCTTCACTCATGGTCTCATACATTACTTCTACTGCATTCAGATAAGAGCAGGAATGTTTCTCAATCCTGACATCCCACAGATGAGCTGTAATGAAAACCTGCATCAGGCAGGGCAACCTGCATGGGATATGACTGTTTGAAAAGTTTAACTGAACCGAAAGAATCACTGAATGTAACCAGAGACAGCAAATCTTATTTCATCTGCTAATCTTGCTCTTAAAACATTATACCTAAATGTAGTTCAGCAACTTGTGGCCAATGAATCTTCATCTCTTGTTGGGATGAGACCTGGCATGCAGCCCTCTTCTGTTCCACCTGTAGCTGGGGCTTGGAAAATAGAAATCTAGATGTGGGAAAAGGTAGGGAAAAGTGGTGCAATCCCTGGGATGGAGACAGCATGCCAGAACATATGTTCCTACAAGTTAAATGCTGCCAGAATGACCAGCTTGATTGTAGGATTAGAAAAGGCTTGGTTTAGATTTTTTAAGGATAACTTCAAGCTATCCATTCAGTCTAATAAGGTGATAATTTTATTCTTAAATCTGTACACTGAAAGACCAGGGGCTCAATTTTTTATAGCAAATCATATCTGAGTATGTTTGCCAAGTTGTTTCTTTTTAGTTGGATAAAATGACAGATCCACAGCTTGTGAGTTTAGGGGAAGTTTCTTCATAGATTACTATGGGTCTTGGATTAAGAATGTGAAATTTGCTGGTTTGTACAACATAACATTCTGGTACTTTGGAAGGGTGTATTCACAGTTAAAAGGTAATGAAAACCTAAAGTAAATTGTTATGTTTCACAGTCTCTTTCTGATGCCCTGACAGTTAAAGCAGAATATATACAAGCATATAAACTGTTGCTGTAATTTACCAAGAGGACAAAATACCTTTTGCTTCTGGCAGAAATTGAGGCGCACCTCAGACAAGAGACTAAATAGCACTATTGCCTAAGATGGCAAAGGAACTGCAGGAACATTTCATTCAGTCCATGTGTAGTAATTTGGGGGTTTTGTCCTTCATGTCCTCGCCCCTGCTGATCGAAATTGGGCTCATGCTCACTGAAAGCAAAGGGCTAGATTTTCATCTGGTGATACTTAAACAGCTCTCCGATGAGGTACCTGAGCCTGATGGAACAACTGCTGTAAGCCTCAGTTAGTGACAGGAGAGTCCGAGCTATTCATGATGGTTAATACTAGTTACTGGCAGACATTCAGTGCACACATATTACATAAACACATATAAAATCAGTTTGCATGATTTTTATATATATAGATCACACTCTAAATTAAACACGTACAAATCATAGGTCAAGCTCATAAGAGGCAGTATTTAAGTCAGTGGAAGAAAACTGGAATAAAGTCTCCTTGCAATAGAGACTTAAAAAACTTATTTCTGCTTTATTCTACTTGAATGTTGCTCAGAACAGAATTTGGTTCAGTAAGAATAGTTTGGTAAGTAATGACTGCATACCTAAGGAAAATATTTGACAAGTGACTGCATCAATAAGAGAGCAATCTTTAGCTCTCTGAGTATACAACCAGAGAAAAAAATGAAGCAACTATGACTTCTCATGCACTGCATTTTTGTTTTTTCGTTTGGATGAACAAGCACACATACTTAAAAACTATTTGCCAACAGCAATAAAAGACTTTTTGCCAGACTACTATTGTTTATATTATAATATTACACTGTGACTGGAGATATATTTATTGTATTTGGTACTTTTTGTTTGTGCACAGTTAGGTTTGGCTGGCTACAGTACTAGTGTACTCAGGGCTGGCAGATTCTTTCATTTATTTTGCAGTGTAAATATTCATTTTCACAAAGAAGTGATGCTTTTTTGGGCCTCATGAATTCAAAATCTCAGCTATGCCTTATACACAATGGTTAGAAGAGAGAAAGAAGGGAGGAGACTCCTGCTAAGATTTTTTTGTACCTATAGTTACTGTATGAAATGAATGCAGCTAATTAGAGACCAGCATTCTGATGTCTGATGTAAGTATAGGCCAGACACTTTATGGGAAGAAAACCAATACTGAATAAGCAAAATTTTTTGATCTTTTTCCTTTTTCTTTTCTTTTTTTTTAAAAATTCATTCTGGAGTGGAAAAGGGTTTCAGCTGGCAGAAATCAACACAGTTTTATTAATCTCAGTGGAATTTTTCTGGCTAACAGGATTTACAGCTGACAATCCTATCCAGAACTTAAATCTCTATTGTGTGTTTGTTTTTTTTTTCTTTTTTCATGAGAAAGCAAAACAGTTTTGTCCCATTTTGTCCCTTCTTATGAAACAAAAACACAAGAACAAAAAGTCCTTAGCAGTCTTTTCCCTAATCGTCTAGATCAGAGTTGTGTCGTCTTACATCTATTTCACCTCAATAATTCCTAAAAACCTAGGCACCACGTCTTGGAGAGCCCTTTGTGCTTCTGGCATTTCTTATAATCTGAGGTACATTTGAGTAGTAAATGAGACTCAAATTTCAGAGAGTTCTATCTCCCTACAGAGTTCCTGCCTTGCAATATAAAAAGATCTGCATTTCCTGCTGTAGCTTGTTATCCTTTAGAAAGTTTCTTCACTAGTAGGTTGTACCATCTGTTGGGCAATTTGCCTAGTACCATTTTGCAAGCAGCACTCCTGTATTTAGTCATGTTGAAATGTGCACTAATAGAGAAGGTAGGCATCTGTCTCCCTCTTCCTTGTGTTTGATGAGGTTGGGGGAAAAGAGCCTTGAGTGTTTTTCTTTTCTCTATTCTTCTTAATAATTTCAAGCTCTCTTTTTTCCTTCCTCCATGTAAAACACGGAGAAAGTTCTGAGACTAAGCATCTAAACAGATCCTTTAAGTTTTTTTTTTCCTTTCTGAAGTTTTTAGTTGGTTTTTTTT
>VWZF01005801.1:755718-962444 GCA_013396755.1 Sclerurus mexicanus
TTTTTTTTTTTTTTTTTTTAGGAAGAGAAGAGGGAAGGGAATGATAACTGGAATTTCAAATTTGCTTTCTTTCCCTTAAAATACATTCAGTCAGTATATTCAGGAAAATTTCTGTTAGGTGTGGGGCTTTTTTCAAAAGTGTTTCCTTAGCATCCAATCAGTTCTATCTAAATTCACAAGGATCAGTCAAACTGGCCTCACAGAGAATAAATGGACACCATAGGCTTATTGCTGAAGCATTAAGTCTGAGGGCAGCTGCTGTCATTACACATACCAGCTGGGTCATAGCAAAGGTGCTCCCAGATCCATCCAAGCCTTGCACACTTGCAGGTTGAGGGACTGTCCATCATTCTGGGCAGTTGCCATGCCACATTGGTGCATGTCTTCTGGATCTGTGATGCTGCTGGTATCCTCTGGAGGATAACCCAGTAACCACCTCTAAATTGGAGATAACCTGCTATGAAATACAAGGTACTTCTGGGTGGTAACGTCCACCACGCCTGCAGTGGAATATGCTCCATGAAAATCCTGCGCCCTTGCTGAGTAGCTGAGAAAAGGGTGCTACGTAGCAACTGGAGGAGAAGCCTTGCTGGAATTTCATCCCCTTTTGTCTTTCTGGATAGTTTTTATCACACCATGCTCTTTTTATCTGAGGAAAGCAAAACAAAAAATCATTTAAACGTCCCATAATAAAACTTGGAGTTAGTAGAGTGAAACAAAAGTACATCAGGACTCTGAGATTCTTACAAGAAGCAGCTGGAAAGACAGAAAATGTCTAATTAGGAGAAAGTGGGGCAGATACAGGACAGAGGAGCACATGCTTATTGTAATCCATTCAGGGCAGTTGCCCCAATCATTCTTTCTTCCCCTCCATCTTCCATCAGAAAATACTGCTTTAAGCAGCAAAGCAAACTGTAGGTTTTAAAAACATAGTACTGCTCCCAGCTTTGAGAATCAAGACAGGTCAGGAGGAAAGTGTGGTACTTGCAGCTGACCTTTCAGAGCACTGTATGGAAAATGATTGACAGTTCTTGTTTGGCTTAAATCTTCAAGGGCTGTGAGATGGTATAACACAAAGTAATTTCTCATTCAGTCCCTATAGGCACATTAAATGTTTCATATTCTTTAAAAAGTCACTGAAGTTACAAAACTCATTATATTCTATTTTAATTATATCCACTTTTTTCCTTTTCTTCACTAGGTAGCAATTATTGGTGAATACATATATTCAAGTTAATCTGCATTTTCTTTCTAGTCTGAAATCTAATATGCAGTTGCATTAAAATTAGTCCGTTACCAAGAGAATATTCCAATAAAAGCTGGTAATAATGAAATAATTCTGTTTGGATTTAATATAATTCCATATTAAATATATTAAGGGTTCTTCCATAACCTCTTTCCTCCTTTGATATTCTTCTTTTCCCTTTTTTGGTGCTGTTCACCAGCACAGCTCATGAAAGTAAAATATTTTCAGAGTCCTCAGAGTGCAAAGAACATTGTTGCATACAGGCTTCCCAAAAATGGGTTGTACTTTTATACATATCTATGCAGACATCTGTGACTGACCAATAAACCTCTAAAACAGAAGAGGGCTGAGAAGAGATGGAGAAGGGTGATGTGCCCATGAAGCTCAGAGAATAACACAGGGTGTGACTGACCACAGCTGCTGTCAAGAATGTGAGTTTTATCTCAGCACAAAAAGGGTTGGGAAAGGTGGCCTTTGTTGTAGATAAAAAAAACTATCAACAGCACAGTGGATCAACTGGTGTTGTAAATATTTCTCTCTGTGTTCATTAGAGTGGTTACATCTCCCTGAGTTAGCCAGACTAGTGTGGGGAGGACCAATATGTGTCTCAGGCCAACACAGAATATAAAGACTGAATAACTAATAAAAGAACTTGAAAGAGAACAATGGGCTTGAGCTGGCTTCAACCCACATATTCCTTCCTGGCCATTGGGAAGTGTCATGATGGTGAGCATATTACAGGAATGAGTAATGTGAATCACAATGGTATCATGATTGAACTGTATAATGCAATTGCTATACATTTTGCGAAGTGTACCTTATATTTGTATTGCATTATGCAGCATACATTTATCACTATTAAATCAGGAATGCCCTCTTTAAATTAGTAATTTGATATTACACCTTCGCCTCTCTGGGTAGGGAAAAATCTAAAAAAAATTGATCAGAGGGTATTGGACTCTAACCATGCTGTGCAACAATTCTGTAATCAACCTGAGACTGTTGAAGTGACACTACTTTGAAAATCAAACCACAATAATGGGCAGAAGAATAAGCCAGAAGGAGATTATGTCAAAATTTAAATCAACAGAATAAAATTGTCCATGGTAGAATTTGGTTGGAATGCAGAGATAAAATAGTAATATCTTAGAAACGATCATGGTGTTTGTAAAGATAAGGACTATTTAGAAGTTTTTCTTTTGGATTCACTGAGCTGGCACATATGTCTAAACATTACCATGATTGACTCATGGCAGAGAGGAATATCTCTGGAACTGTGAATCACTTCCCTTATTGGAATTTTCTTAGTTAGTTCATTTGTTTGTTTGCTTGTTTTATTCATTTCCACTTCAGAGACTTTAGTCCCTCATTCTTTGCTTCTTTTTTCCAATATTGTCAGAGAACAGGATCTCAAACTCACTTACCCAGTCCTTGCTGACATGAGTTATCATAGCAGCCAAACACCACCAGCTTGTCCTGTAATGGGATGGTATAGCCTGGACCACTGGCCAAAACACAGCTGTTGCCCACTCTCTGCTGTGGACTACAGTAGCTCTTCATTATTGTAGACACCTGGAGAAAGTTGCAGAGCCTGCAGACAGCCTGCATTTTGGAAAGCTGGTCACCAGTGAAATGCCATTTTCTGATGTTTCATTTCTTAATTTAAACAGTCTATAAATTAAAATTACACATTTTTAAACTTAAATATTTTTGTGCTTTAAAAAGAACAATGTAGCCCTGTCTTTCTGTCTGTCCTCAGATGTTGAAGATTCATTAGCACTCACTGGAACGATGTCTTGTAATAGTATAACTTAAAAAATAGATTTTATTCACAGTAAGAAGACCTCAGGGAAAAATGAAAAAGAGGAAAAATATAGGGCAAATAGGTGTAACCCACACCTTGTTAGCCAGTACCTTTCATGGCAAAGGCTGAAATGGGAAAGGTGCCAGGCCACCTTCCCTTACATGGACATGTCCCACCTCCTTCCCTCTACTTGCAAAATGCAAAATATCTTTTGCTTCACCTGTACCCTTGGTGTGACTGTTCTCTGAATTGTATGTGTGTATGTCTTAAGATCCCATGGAAACCACAAATTCCCACCGTTTTATTACCATTATTATCTCTCTTGAAATTCAAGCTTATATGGAATAGCTCTGAGGACAGGGCTAGAAAGTAGAACTACTTGGAAATAGAAACTGATTGAACCATTTTTCATCAATTTAATCAGACTGAAAATGCTTTGTAACATAGTGTTGATTTCAGAGGTATATTATTTTGGGGAAAAAATTTAAAAAATTCTACAGTATTGAAGTATCCCCTTTCACTTTGAGAAAATTCTACTGTATTTTTGTTTAGGAGTCACATTTAGTTTTAATTTTTTATTTCTGTGTTTAACTATATAGCCTTTTACATTAGTATGTTAGATGAATAATATGTTATGTTATATATTTCTAAACACTTTGTATATATGATGTAGTCTAAAAAGGTGAAAAAAATTGAAATGCTTTGATCTGGACAAAGCATTTCCAGTCATGCAAAATATAATACCAGAGATATCAGAATTGTCCTTTTAGATTTTGTCAGGTCTTTCACAAAAATGAAATTTCCATGCTCTGATATCCTCCTTTTATAGACAAAACTTGAGAGCTCAGTCAATATTGTTCAGAGTAGTCGTATGGAAAGAAATTAAAATACTACTAGTATAATACTAGTATTTTAACTCTCTATTATACCTGCTAACAGGATACATAGAAAAATCATCAAACACCATCAAGATTTTTAAGTGAAGGTTATATTTGAAAAGCAGAATATTGTATAACACTCTCTTACTAAATGTTTTGCTAAGGTTCATTTCTTTGCACACTTCACAGCAGATGAGAACATCTGGGTCCATTTGTTCCCATGCCTTCTGTTTTGTCTTTAAGCTCCCTGAGAGAGAATCCATGCTACAATCTGCTTTTGCACAAGGAATCTGGCATGGTGGGTCCTGGTTTGTGACTCAGGGCATATCTACACTGGCAGAGGCTTGGCCAGCATTACCTGGGCTTGCCAAATCTAGTGTAGTGGTGTAGGCCTCCTGAACTTAGTCTTTCAGGTACAGGGGCTTGATAGCCCTGGGCTTAGTCTGCAGCACAGATGTACTTGGTGTGCACACACTCCTATGAATGAGACTAGGCAAGTGCTGGAAGGGGTCTTTGGCTTAAGAGGAAGTAAATTCTTGTTGCCACAAAAGCTGTATAGTCCCATGTCTAGTGTGATTATAGAAAGAAGAGACCATGAAATTGTTTTTCTGAATATTTGCATCTTTCTTTTCCTTGTTCAGGGGAATGCAAGTATCTTGCTCAGCTTGGTGGCACTCATTTTTGGAACTCATTGGAACATAATCGAAGCTGCCATCCTTGGCGCTTTTCATGGAAAGGCAGGGTAACAAAGTCCCTGGGTCAAGGCCCTGGTCTTACCTGACATGGGAAATCATTGAAGGAGGCATGGAACCCCAAATACTGACTCCTAGTTCCTTTCCTTGACTATGGAGACATTTTAATGTGCAAGGTCTTTGTCTTTAAATGGTAGAGATAATTTTGACACTGTTCTCACCCAGTGTAACCCAGAATTACGTTTGTAAGTCCATAGACACTCTGATGTAGTGCTAGAGATGCTCTCAGCTTTAATTATCTCTAAGTGTGAGGTGCTATATTAAATGGCTAGCTCGATTTGTCATGAGGCTTAAAAAAAAAAAGTATTATGTCTTTAGATATAGTGCCTATTCCTTTTTTTTTTTTTTAAATTTTGCACTTAAAAATACCCCAAAAAACCACACACACACAGAGATTTTTCAAATAAAAAATAATTGGTTTTTGCTTTAGAAGAGTAGTCTGAATTACTCCATAATTGTACTGATGGAAAAAAATGAGTTAAGACTGTGGAAACTGTAATTAAAGCACAGCCTTAAAAGGATTGGAAGTTAATACCTCTGAATCAAAAGAGAGTCTGTAGCCTCCACAGTCTTGTCTTTACCTTACAGCCATTAACCCTGAGAAACAGTGTTAATAACAGTAATTACCCTGTGTTTTTATTCTAATGTACCTATGTCTAAATTCTTTTGAGTGCATGGCAGAGGTGCAGCTGTAAATAAACCCTGCAGCTTCCTCACCAGAGGCTGTGATTTGCTCTGTGTCTTGTGGTTGGTAGGTGTATTCATGCAAAGCTCCCTTCTGTCCAAATGACACAGCTACATACTGACAGAAATGCCTCCCCCACAGCAATGAGGTGCGACATCTAACCTGTGAAGTCTCACCTTTATCAGAGTTCCTGCTATTTCCTGGGACTTGAATAATGGTGCCTTTTCATAGGGAACATACATCCAGAGCCATGAGGGGCAGGACAAAAAGAGGTGCAAGAAACACTTTTTCTTACTCTCCCTTGCTCTTAGAGAACAAGTATCAGGAGTGAGCCTGAGGAAGGAGGTTTTATAAGGGGAGAAACACACAGAGGAATAGGCTTGTAAAACTCACAGAGTGACTGTGTTTGTCTGCTTGTTAATTTATCATCACTCTTCTCTAGCCCTTCTCCATGAATTTCAATGGTAATGCTTCTGGATAGTCAAAGACTATTCAATGTCCTGTGAGCTACTGAGCACATTTCACATGCTGGATAATCAATGCATTGATGGGAAAGCATGGAAGGGCCTTACTGGGACAGAGCATTTCATTCAGGATCTTCTGTTGTCCTGCTGGTGTTATGATGAGGGTCCCTTTTTTCCATCCTGGAACACAGCCCCAGAGGCTGCTCTTTATATACTTTGAAAATACAATGGAATTTTTTGCTGCACTCTCCAGTAGTGTTGATCTCTCCATGTGCTTTCTGAGTAATCACGTCCTTCCAACATTTTTCTAGCATTCTCTGGATATCAAGCTGCTATCCTGATCATAGCCTTAGTCATAGCGCACAGGGAAAAACCTGTCTGAGCGTCTGAGGGGTGGACCAGAATCACACCAACCGTCGGAATTACACTATTTTGGCCACTGGAGGGCTCACAGTTTGCTCATCAGCTCTGTAGAGAGACATGGAGAATGGGGAAGAAAAGTGAATAAAATGCTCAGTTCCAGTGACCTGTAACCTCTGTGCATGGACTGCAAGATCTTTATGAACTTTTTTTACAAAATCAGGCTTTACTTCTCATGTTCTACTCCTGCATTTTATCACATGAGGAAGTCAGGAGGGAGATGGGTCATCTTGAGGTAATGTGCAGTTTTTACAAACCTCTGTAGGAAGTTACCTGCTGCTAAGTGAATCCTTCTGTGCCTTGTTTTCTCATAGCTATATTGCTTCTGGCTCAGGAGCTTGAACTGTTTCCTGCATTACATTGTGTAGACATGTTTTGTGCGGGTAAAGAGTTTCTCAAGTATCTTGAATCACTTGGACAATAAAGTTATTGGTAACTTGGTATTCTTATTCTCTGCAGTCACCTGAGAAATTGCCTAGGAAAAGTTATTAGTGTAATATTTGCAGGGAAGGAATATAACTGGCTATTATTTGGATGGGGGATATTAGTCTGTGGCCATGTTTCTTCTGTAGTCCATCACTCTGGAACCCTTAGTCCATTGCACACCAGCATAAGAAAGAGAGAGTTTTCTGATGGTCTGTTGTGCCATCTTCATTTTGCTCTTGTGTTTCACATTGCATTCCTGGAGCAATCAAAGTTTGGGTTTGGCTCAGATGCAGTTTTATGGACTCAAAGCAGAAATCCCAGTGGAATATCTGACAGTTTGAATAGTGGAGAACATCCAACTAGATGCTTAAAATTACCATAAGCAGCTACAAACTCACCAAAAAAATAGCAGAATGAAGAAAGCCTACTCTCTCCAGGTTAGTACATTTCTCTACCAGTCAGAATTCCTTTCTCCTTGAGATTTTCAGCTGCCAAAGACAATACAATCTCCTAGTAAGATTATATTAAGGTTAATTGTTGCCATAAATTCTAGCTTATGATTCCAGTCCTCCTGAAGTCAACCTGCATTTTTTCCCCTGACATCAAGATAAACAAACTTTTATTGCAATGGTTACCATATCAACTTCCTCTTAATTTGGGTTGCACTCCCTGAATATTTTTCTTCTTTTATGGTAATATATATATATAGATTTTAATCTGTTTGTGTAAGAAGCTATTAAAATATCTCCGTATTCCTCTCTGTCTATCAATCACTGACAAGCATAAATGCATTGATACTAAGAGAGCTACAGTGGCATTCAATTAACTTATTAATATGACATCAAGATGTTTTAAAGCCTGTTAGTGCTGTGTTTTGGGCTATGATCCACACTCTGATAAATCTTCTGGAGTATGTAGACAGTGAGCAGAATGTGTCTCCTTGTCGGCAACTTTGTGACCACGGACAGAGAAATTCTTCTCAATGCATTATAAATGGCAGTTGTCATATTTCTTGCTTTGTCGAGATTCCCAGTGCAATCCAAGTTCACATCCCTTCATGTACATGAGGTGACAGAATACTCATATCTTCTGCCCTCAGTCATTTAATGGAAGTTCTCTGAATTGCCCTTTGGAGACACCTACCACTCTCCAGTGTTTTATGAGAGCACCGAGTTACCCATAATAGACTTAAAGCTCAGATATCTGAGCTCTGTCTCAGCTACAGCCTCGGGTGTCACTGGTCCTACCTGGACCTAAGTCAGGCAGATAAACTAGATCTGTCAGTCCCCTTTTCTAGTATGGAGAGCAAGAGGCAAGACACAGTTTGCACCCAGACAGTTGAACTCACTCCTCACCCCAAAAGTAAGTTGGCCTCATTCATGGAGCTTCCTGGAAAGAGTTTCATGCCTTGGTGATGTCCTGAGCCATGCCTGGGCATTGGCTGGAGGACTGCAAGGTGGATAAAACTCTTTCAGGAGCATGTTAATTGTGAGAAAATGGGGTGCCATGGGACACGGCCTGAGGTTTCCCTTGGACTTGTTTCATTTCTTGCTGCATATGTCGCTCCTAAAAGCAGTGTGCATGTCAGTCCTTAGGGCCATTTCTTAACTAGTTATGCTTACCTTTTTAACATAAATGTTGTGAAGTGCTTTAATTGTGGAGAAATATACAATTCAGCAACTAGGAGTTAGGATCAAGAATTCAAATTCCAAAGGAAAAAACTTCACCTTTGAAAAGTATGCAAAGAGCCCCATACTCTTCCTCTAAACCAGCAGGGAAAGGTATGCACACCTGAATTAAATTAAACAGAAAAAAGCTTTCCCTACAGGTATACCTGTTATGCACCTTAAAATATACACTGAGATATAATACTATCTTAATTGTAATTAAATTTGAATTCCTTATGGGACAATAAGTTTGATTTCAGAAAGAAGTTCTTTCTCATAAAAAAAAATAATCTAAATCTTCTGAGAGAAGTATAGAATGCAAGTTTCTTCATAAGATTTACTCATAAGAGGAGTAGTTCTCAGAAATTAAATCAGCAATGCTTTGAATCATGCAAGAATCTGCCTAGGGTATTGTTGTGCAAGGACATAAATCACTTAAAGTTTCCACAAACATAATTCATATTTGACCACTAGCCTTTCAGGTTACAGAGGGAAAGTCCCAGGGGTTAATATGAAAAGCAAGTTGAAGGGAAAATGTAGTGAAAATAATAGAAAATAATAGAAAATCTGCCTGGGCAGATCAGGTACTGTTTAGTAATTCTCAAATGGTTTCCTCTTTTATGAAATTGAGATTTCTTGAAGAGGGATTAAATTAATACAGAACAACATTTCTAAGCATTTGAGAGGAGAGACACCCAACTGCTGCTTCTTATGAAACCAGGGAATTTGTTTGTGTATCCAGAGTTTCCAAGCAGCTGTTCTAAAGTTACAGACCTTAATTTCTGTCTAAATTACTTACAGTTGCCTATGAAAATGGAGAAGGAGATCCTCAAATTTATAGAACTAGAAGTTCAGAACCTTGGAATAGTTATTATGGTTTAAGCTTATAACATAACTTCTATTGAACTCCCCAAAAAGACAAACAAATCCTGCTCAACTTAGCTGTTTAGGTTATTTATGTTTTCTGATGAGAACTGCAGAGTATTTTACTAAGTTCATTAACTACACAGCAGGGGACTGGCAGCTTGTTCTCTGTAATTTGAAATTACAGAACTACAGTGTAATATATTGTAAGCAGAAAATAGGCGTTCTGATGGTGTGAATAGGGTTCGAGGTTTAGATTTTTTGTATTCTCTAATGTAATGATTGACAGCCTCTAGAGACACTAAAAAATCATAGAATCACTTAAGTTGACAAAGACCTCTAAGATGATCAAGTCCAATCATTAACCAGTACTGTTATTGCCACCACTAAACCTTGTCCCTGAGTGCCGTATCTACACAACTTTTAAACCCCTCCAGGGATGGTGACTCCATCACTTCCCCAGACAGCCCTTTCCAATGCTTGACAACCCTTCTGATGAAGAAACCTTTCCTAATATCCAATCTAAACCTCCACAGGCACAACCTGATGCTATTTCCTCTTGCCTTATTCCTTGTTACTTGGGAGAAAAGGCAGCCCTCCTCCTTGTTGCAACCTCCTTTCAGGTAGCTGTAAAGAGTGAGAAGGTCCCCCTTGAGCCTCTTTTGCTCCAGACTAAATAAGTAACTCTCTTGAGTTGTATCAGTCTTTAGAGTACTTTAGGCATCAGTTTTATAAACACTGTCTTCACTGCAAGAGAAGTTTGAGGACTTTGCTGAAGTCCCAAATTATAGATAGGAAATCATTACACTAGAAATGCACCAACTCTACTTCACCCTTACACAAACTGAAATTAAGGAAGATTTAATTCAATTTTATATCAAATTCAGTGTTGATTAGGATAGTATTTGCTTAGAAAGGAATCTGAATCAGTCTCACTTCTATAAAGAGATACTCTGCAACTAAAGTGGAGGTGAGGGAAAGTGTGGAATTAGGATTGTTTTGTTAGCTGCTCTTTTATGCTGTTTGCAAACCAGATGCTTAGTTTGTTTTAGCCAGTTAAATCAGTATTGCTGAAATAGCCAATCCACCTCAGGGTGTTGTGCGTGTGTGCATATTTGGGGAATAATCTTTTCGTTTTGTTTGAAATACTACACAGTACATTTTGAACTCATGTTCCTTCAGGTGTAATCCATACTCTACACCCCAGGAAAAATCTCACTAAGGATACCCTGAGCAGCTTAGTGCCTTCTTGCTCTGATGCTCATCTCTTTCTTCTGAGACGCTCTGCTAGCCAGAACTGGTTGTTTGAGAACATCTCTATAGTGCTCTTCTCATGTCACTCAGTCCCTAAAAATATTTCTGCAACATATGGGGAATGGTGTGGTGTTACACTGGTACTGGCACCTATTGAGGTTTTCTCACCTCTGTCATGTCTTGTTGGCAAAAGGCAAACCTGAGTTATAGGAATGTGGAGACAGAGGAATGGTTTAAGTCAAGAAGATACCTTTTAGTGCATTCAGATAGGACCTCTGTCATATTTTTCAGATTGCAATCGGTCCTCTTTTCCCCAGAACAGTAACAAAGGTATAACTCAGTCATGTGGTTGCGCCTTCATGCTGGATGTTAACTGAGGAGATGTTGAGTAGGACTGATCCTTAAACAAGTTTAGAAACTTTGTTGTTTCTGTGATACTACTTAAGCCTTGAAAATCTAAAATTCTGGATTATAAATCATCTATGTGGAAATTAAACGTGTGAGTCACTCAGCAACCACGTTATTTAGTTATAGCTGGCTTTGACAGACTTTTCTCTGGTATTTATCTCATTTGGCTGCAGATTTCCTGACTTCTGGGGAAAAATGCAGTCATTTTTAACTCAAAATGGCATGGAATCTGTAGACAGAATTCCTTTTGCTGTCAGTGGAAACAGGATTAGGTTTCCATTGGTTACTACATCAAATTTTCTAACAAAAGATTATTACAGTCCCTTCTTAACTATTTCTCGTTCATGATAATGCAGATATAGCTGTTCATCTGCTTGTGAAACTCTTAAATATCTTCAAATTCATCTCTGTCAATCAATGACAAAGTGAGCTGCCTGAATACTATGAAAATTACAATGGATTCAATTAACTTATTAATAAGATATTGGAATATTTTATAGCCCAGTAGCACTGTGCTTTGGGACATGATGCATTCACTGATAAATCTTGTGGAGTGCTGAGCAGAAAATGATTCTGAAGTCACACTTAATTGGACAAGATCAGATATATTATTCTTAGCTGCTGCCTTGTGGAATAGTGATGGTTGAAGCTGCAAAGTAGCAGAGATGAGATATTTTGAAGTACTGGGCACTTTCAACTGAAATTTTGCTTGGTTCATTGAGAATTTGAGTCTAAACCCTTCACAACATGAACTTCATTTTGATTTGTGTCTGTATCTATCAGTTGCAGCAGAGATACTCTTAAGGATATTTGTGAGACAGTTACCTAGGCTCACGTGAATCTCTGACTTTACATAAATGCTTATAATTGATTGACCTAGTAATACAGTAGTAATTCAGACTGACAAACACCACACGGATGAGAAAGGTAATATTCATAACTTGCAAATTCTGAGGAAAGTGGAACTTTGTTATTCTGTGCATGTTTTTATACGTAGTGATGGAACCAGTAGTTTTGTATACCATGCATTAATCCTAAATGCACAGGAAATGTATTAATATTATAGAAAATGGATAACTGGCATCTTATTTTCTCTTTTATTGTTCAAGGTCCAAGGTTTGCCTTTTAAGCTTCCTACCAAGGTAGAGCCGGAAGAACTATTGCTAATTCTCAAATATGGTGACTGAGTTATCTGTTGTTTGAGAGACTGAGCAGTGTTTAGGCCTGAGGAGGTTTTGTCAGCTACTTACAGTAGAAAAGGTGAAATTCAGGTAAAATGTTATTTTGAATGACTGGGGTGGACATGAGGTTGGGGAAGGCTACTAATACATCCATAGATATAGTATATATACATTTTATTAGTAGTACCCCTGTTTGATTAATTAGAAATGGGCACTTACTTCCTCTGTTTGATTGTTTTAATTTGTGAGTTCCTAGGGTGGCGGGTTTGCTTTTCTATGCAAACATACATTGAACTCTTGCTCTCCATCTGTTGGAAAATATCGGTGACTGCCTGTACACTTGAAATAAATGGAATCATTGTCTACTCTTCACCAGTGAGGTTTATGCCATGGTTTATGTGCATATGGTTGTCTCTTATCCTAATGATTTTTGGGAATAGTTCCTCATTTGTGCTGTCCTTCAATTGTGCCTACATATTGTCTGGGAGCATGCTAGTTAACAGGAGCAGTTTCATGCCTTTACTCTAGCTGAGTCCCCAATTCTTTTCAGAACAGGGTAATCAATAATTCCATATGGGCTGATCTATCCTTTCCATTCTGTGTAGTTGTTGTTTTCACTAGGAATTAAATTAAGGATTTTAAAATGTGATATAAAAGAACTTAGAGTTTGTCATTATTAAGGGAAATTAAGTGGAAAAAAACCCACTTTTTTTTTTCTGTAACTCAAGGCATTAATTTATTTCCAAAAGTAATCTCTGTTGACTCTTTAAAGAAAAAAATCATATGAGAAGGTTTCTGAGAATTTCCAATGCAATGGTAAAGATCCTATATGTAAGAATTTTTGGAGCTTGTGCAGGCAAAACCTAAGAATCAGTTCTTGATTTGAAAAATGTCATAAAGACTTGTACAAACACTTAGTGTGGTCTTGTGTTCTGGAGAAAAACTGCCGTGTGAGCTGGTCCAAGATCAGAAAATCTTAGAAAGGACAGTAAATTATAAAATGGCATAGGCAACATTGGTTTTTCCTGATGGAAGGGTTTAAGGGGAGGAACTGTAAGCTTTGTAGACTGCAAAGCCCAGAAACCTTGCAGGTATATGAAAGAACCTGTCATCAGCTCCACATCTGCATGGGAACCTTCTTGGGTTTATTTGTTGCCACAAAGCATTGCCTTTCTACCAAGAGACATGGTTGCTGAATCCAATCACCCAATGGAGACAAGGCTGTTGCAGCCTTTTTTCCCCAGAACCAACCAGCAGTGAGCTTGAGCCTTGGTCCCCAGCAGACAGGTACACGAACAACACATGTACACAACACACACAAGCACACACAGTCACAAAGAACAGCATAGACAGAAAACCCAGTGGTCACACAAATACAAGCACAGATGCCTTATTCTGTTTCCTTCTTAGGCTGATGGTGAGGACATATATATGTGTATATAAATACGTATACTTCTAAACAAATATATTTAATCTATATGCTCATCCATTTGTATTTATACATATATAGATATTTATGCAACTTGTACAATGTGGAACCCTCCAGCAGCTGCACTCAAACATGTAGTTTTTCTGGATTTCAGTAAGGCTTTTGATACTATTCCCTAGAGAATCCTTCTGGGAAAAGAAATTCTGAAGGGCAAAGCAAAAAGGGTTGTAGTGAATGGGGCTAAATCTGGCTGTTGGGGAACTGGACTAGGGTGCAATTCTAGGGCCAGTGCTATTCAACATATTTATTAATGATCTGGATGCAGAAGTTGAATGCACCATTAGCAAGTTTGCTGATAATACCAAACTGGTGTGTGGTGGTAACTCTCTTGAGGGAGAGGAGACCTTGCAGAAGGATCTGATTTGATTGGAGCATTGGGCTATGATTAGTGGGCTGAAATGTAACAAGTGAAAATGTTGGATTCTGCATCTAGGATGATTAATTGGGAGACAAGTGGCTGGGGAGTAGTCCTGTAGACAGGGATCCAGGTGAGCAGCAGCTCAACATGAGCCAATAGTGTGCCCTAATAAACAAGAGGGCAAACCCCATTGAGCGATGCATCAAACACAGCATCACTAGCCAGTCAGAAGAGGTGATTGTCCCACTGTATTTAGCATTGGTGTGACTCACTTTGAGTACTGTGTGCAGAGCCGGAGCCCACAATCTAAGAATAATATGAAGGTCCTTGAATGCATCTGGGGGAGAGCAACAAATCTGGGGAAAGGGCTGGAAGGAACATCCTGTGTGGAGTGCTGAGGACACTGGACTGTCTAGTTTGAAGAGAAAGAGGCTGAAGGTGATTTTCTTTTGCTCTTTGCAGGTTCTTGAGGAAGGAAAGTGGAGAGGGAGATGCTCATCTCTTCTCTCTGGTGGCCAGTGATAGAATCCATGGGAATTGTTCAAAGCTGCACCAAGGGAGTTTCAGACTGCACATTATGATGGATTTCTTCACCTTGGCGGTGGTCAGACACTGGAACAAGCTTCCTAGGGAGGTGGTCAACGTCCCAAGACTGTTAGTGTTTAAGAGGACACTGGCCTCAGGAACACACTTTAGCTTTTCGTCAGCCCACACTGATCAGGCGGTAGGACTAGATGGCCATTATAGGTCCTTTCCAACACAAATATGCTACTCTGTGGTATGCCATGCTATGTCATGTTAATTTGTCTGCCCAGTAGCCACCCCTGGACTCCAGTCTCCCCAGTTGCTGGTGCCTGGGCACATGACCCTTTGCAGTTGCAGCCTCACTGCAGTTGCTGATACTTTTCTCTCACACACACATGCACACACACATGCAAACGGGTCTCTCAGACCACACCCAGACTCTGTAGTCTTTCTAGAAGAGTTGTCCTGGACCCTGTTATTTCTCTAGTAACCAGCTTGGATTCATTAGTCCTGCCCTCTTGTACCCATCATGCTCAGACATGAAGTTCTGATTTTTTGTTGTAGTTACAAAACAGTTTGCTGAGCTTAGAAAGAAAAGAGGAAATGAATTCAAAAAATTGAAATATTTTAATCTTTGGCCTTTTTTTTTTTTCCTTTCCTTTTTTTCTTCTGCTAGATGCAAAACGTTTTCTTTGTTTTTCTTAAACTTGTTTTGGAGAAGGAATAAAAGGACAGGCAATACACATGAGATTCCTGCTCTTCTAAATTCAATGGCAAGACTTGCAAGGAGAAAGTTTTCAACCGTGGACATTTTCCAGGTTTTCCATATGCATTTTCGTTCATAAAATAGTGAACTAGCGCCAGAATTTAAGGCAGTGCAAGCTGGATTAACAGTATCTAATCAATGTATCAGTATCAATTTTCCTTGACAGAAGACCTGAACAGAAGTCTGTTTCAAAGGCAAGTGATAATTTTAAAAACATTAAGTTTTATGTGTATCTATTCTGCTCTTATTAAGGAAGGTGAAAGTGTTACACAGGTGGGAGTGAAATTAGCTTTGAAATGATTTTGCATGTAGCTACTTAGATTCCTTTCCCCTGTCCTTCAGCAGAAAGAACATGTTTTCTGTGTGTTTTGAAAAAGTTCAATCTGAAAAAGACCAGAAGCTGCTGTTTCACTCTGACAGCTATGACGTACTCCCTGTGTGCTCAATCCAAACACCACAAACTGCCTTCATTACCTACCTCCATTCCTGTCTTTCCCATCTTGTGTTACTTTAAATATAGGAGCAGTGTTTGATCACCTTTGAACTGAAGCTGTGTGCTTATTACCCATTTCATAGCCACAGCTGGGTAACTGCTTTCCAGAAGGAAATTAAGTCTGCCTGGAAGAAAGGGAAAAATTAAGGTAGTTTAAATAAATAAGGTATATTTTATCTATCTGGTAGTCTTAAGAATACAGAAATTGTTAGACTGGATCACGTTCCAGTTCTGTCCACCCAGCATCCCGCCTCTAACAGCAATCAGGACAGGCTGCCTCAGAGGAAGACACGTGAACCCTAGCATATGGAGACATGGCATAATTTGTTCCTTTGCAATGTCTCATTTTTATTCTTTGGAGACTTATATTGTGGTAATTACTTTAGTTCTGGATCTTGTGTTACCATATAAGCTTCCTTTTCTTTCAAAGTTTTTTTTCTCCTTTTTTTTTCTTTTTTTTTTTCTTTTCTTTTTTATTTATTTTGTCTGGGACAAAATAGATGCAATTATATATCCATATAACCGCAACTGAAAAGGAAATACTATTTAAATCCTTAACTGAATGCTATGGACTTTTCAGATAGATGAACAGCAAGTATTATGGGGACCATTAGTTAGCTCCTGAGACACAAGTGAATCAAGTGTAGGTGTTATGGCAGGTTTCTGTCACAGATCTGGTGATGGGACCATACTGCCATGGTGACTTCAGGGTGCTGCTGTCTTCTGTAGGAGCAGGTACATGTGGGCCTGCTCCCGAAACAGGCTCCACACTAAGCCTGTATCATCCTGCCAGGTCCACCTCAGATGTCCCCATTCCATACCATGAGGAACCTGTGATGTGTGTCATGGCTCACAAAGTTTCTGCCCCACTTACAGAAAGATTGACCAGCCTAGCCCTATGGAGACAATGGTTGCAGCACAGTGTCTTTTCTTCTAAAAATCAAATAAATAGATATGCTTGTTGATTTTTGGCACACACGAGAATTTCAGTCTTTCAGAGTAATGCCATTTTCTTTAACAGGCAGTCACAACTAACCCTATTTCAGGAAGGCAGAAATCACAGTTCTCTAATATCAGTTAATTAGGAAAAGTGATCTGTTGTTTTGAGAAGTCCTGCCAGAAGAGACTGAATAAAACTTCAAGCCATCAAGGCAGCCTGGACATAAGAAGCACAGGGGATTTTATTTCCCTTACTACAGGCTGTGACTCTTTTTTTAAGATTGATGAACCGAGACGCATATATGTGTCTTAAGCTATCTAAAGCCTTCAAAACCCACTGCTCAGCTGCTGATTAACTCAAGAGGGTTAAATGACTAAATTTCCACTGTTGCACATATACAAAGCAGCTTATGTGCTGATCCTGTTCCATATTTGATGAGCTTCTTGGATCCCTCACTCAAACAGTAGTCCCAAACCTGGAGTTAATTCCCCTTGTCAGTCTCCCATAGTCCTTCTCAGAGCACTTCTCAACTGGACACTGTTCCCAGCATGCCAACTCATTGGCACAGTACTTCAGGCTTGCTGAAATCTTCCTTCCTATTCAAATTTTCCACAAAGCTCTCACTGAATAGCCTTCTAAAAAGAAGAAACTTAATTTATTCTAGTTAATGGGAAGGTAAGCTCCCTTTTTAACTTCAGTCTAATCCACACTCTTTTTCCAGACTACTTTCAGGCAAGTTGGGAAAGGATTTAGAACAGGTACCCTGCCTGGAAGAATTGTCAGGGCTCTGACACCCAAAAAGGAATCAGAGCGAGAAAGATAGAAACATGTTCTTGATTGTAGAAGGAGCAGAATGAAGATAATATGTTGATTGTCTTGAGGAAAAGCCATGCAACAAAACTTATGATATTAAAGAGAATGCAGCTGACACTGCCAGCAGAATTCTATTCTTTTGACAGTAAATTAGTAGTGAAAAAAAACCATAAAAACTTAGAAATCTTTTTTCTGTTTTCCATACCTGATTTTATTTCACAGGTGTCAGTATAATAAAAAAGTGTCTCTACCAAGTATTTCCAGCTCTACTGTACATGTAACAGCTTCCATGGACTCCTAGCTCTACTGAGAAATTAAAGGTGAGGTGGTGACTGTATAGATATTGCAGCCATTCATGCATGGAAACATCACCTTCCTTTGTAGTCTTTTATGATCTTTGCTGCACAGGGAATGAGAATTGCTTCATGATGTGTATCCCATCCACTTCCAAAACAAGTGTCACTCTAGAGCTGTCTGTTTCTCAGGGAGTCTTATAAGCTTGCAAAATTAGTTAATCTGTTAAAAAGCTCTGTACTTTTCATTCTACTTCTATTCCAGTGTCCAAAGACTCAGAGCTTCTGGTCATGATAATTTATAATGACTTTCTTCTATATCACCAATTTGCATGCATATAACCTTTAGGCTGTTTGCAAAAGGAGAAGTTGGGAAACTGTTATACCCTAATAGTCTCCCTACTGATTTCCTGTACACTAGTACTTGTCCCTGTCTTCTCCTCTTATTTGCCTTTTCTTTTTTTATTTTTATTTTTTTTCTGGTAAATGAAAGGAAAAGTTTAGCTGAGATTTTATATTCAGGTTCTTGTAAGGAATAATAATTGTAAGTAAATGTAGTACATAAGAATACATGGTTGTTACAAGCTCTGCTGATGTGAAGTGCAGCTCTTTCAATTAATACTGTTTACCTTCAGTTAATAATTTCTGTTTTCAGAGACAGGACTGCCAACCCCCATTCTCTGTCGTACATACATTTTCCCCTTTTACATTTCCATCACAGTAGCAAACCTACTCATATTAGCCTCATAGCCCCAAGAACTTAATGACTTCGGAGAAGAAAACTTCATGAAAGAGTCAGTTGGAAGTTCAAGCCTCGAAAACAGCTAGAGAACCAGCTGAACCAATAGACAGCAGGCAAAATGGTGTCAATGTGGAGCTATCAGTACAGTGGTGCCAATGGACTTTTAGTACTTACCTCAGGCTCTGTATCCCATTCTGAATCTTCACTTACCTCTTCTGCCAGCCTTCCTTCTTTATTTTCTCTCACTACCCCCTCCTTGTATAACTGTTTCCTTAATTAGCAATTTCTTTGTCTCTGCTGAATTCTCTTCTCTGGGGTCACCTTGTTCTCTTGACAGGGCAGAGATTCTGCAATGCCCAGCAGCATCAGACTTCCATGTGTCATTTGTCCCCAGGCACCACTGTGGCAGGAAAGCTAATAAAAATATGACAGGTAGAACCAAGAAATCACTTTCAAAACATTGCTGCAATTATACCAAGGAGCCACACATACTTACTAATACAACAATCTGCAAATGACCAGAAGTCAAAAATTTCAGTGTTCTGAGTTGTTCTGTAAGCATAAGAACATGTACAATGGCTTTGAATGAATATTAATGATGGCACACTTCAGAGGACCCGTCTATCAACATTTAAACTCTTTCCAAGGGTTCCAAGGTCTGCTCTGTGGTTCTCATGAAGTGGCAAAAAGCTGTTTGATTACCTAAATTCACCAGTCCTTGATATTGTGTTTACAAGCTTGCCACCTCTCTGAAGCAGAGACAGCCTGGGTGCTCCTTTGCTGTACCCTGCTCACCAATGAGGAGCTGTTTGCTCATTGAGGACATCAGTATACCTGATTTTAGAAGTCAATTAGTACCCTTCTAGTCCTCAGTGTTGAGCTGTTCATTTTCCAAGACATCCAGGTATATGCAGGACTTAGCAGCTGTGAATTAAGTAAATTTGATTTACACCAAGAATGAAACCCCTGGTGGCCTTGGGAAGCCAGTTCAGCCAGAACATCACCCGTGCTGCAAGTGTTGTGCCAATGAATCAGAGCAGAGGAGAAAAGGATTGATGGGATGGCATTTAGCAGCAATGACATCAGGTTACAAGGATAATTTTTTTTACAACACTTGAAAACTGGAACACTTTATCATCTTTCCTCTAAAAATCACTGTTTTGTAGCAAGATCAATATTTTCTCTTGAAATGTATGATCAGAATAACAGCTTTAGAATATGACATGTCATCATCATTGAACCACATAAATCTTGAAAAATGGAATTATTTTGAAATTTGAAGTCCTGAGCTTACCAGTTAAGAAGTCACAGAATCATTTATTTTAAACTGTAGAATTGTAACTAGAATCCTAAGGGGCTTTTAGTGAGAGACAGTTTTTTGAGATTATAAAAACTGGTACCTCAAAAAAATTAGTTTTCAGCAACTGGGGACTGAAAATAAAATTCTTCACAAATTTTAATCGCCAGACTCTGAAGAACTTTCACTATAGAGATATTTGAAAATAGTCCAGATCTTCCAAAGGATGGACTCAGGTAAAAGTGAAATATTTAACCTATTTAAAACAGCTATATTTATATATTTCTGTGAATAATAAAATTTTATATTAATAAAAGTGTCACATGCCTTTGAAAGACAGTGTTTCCTAACAATAATGTGAAATTTGGTCTGGGTAGCATGGCACCTTTTAAATTGACTTAGTCTTATATGTTAAAGTCAGGTACTTACTTGCACCCTTCTCAGCTGAGGTTTTAATAGCTGTCAACGTAAGCACAAGGTACTGTTACAGAGCATAGAGGTGTCAGGTTAACAATGGATTTTATGCTTGGGACTAGTTACCAATGCTGAACTTCTGTTTCTTTTCCAGATAAACTACTAGCAGTTATTCTATCCAAAGTTTCTATTCATAAGAGACCTGGTAAAAGATGGTTAGCTTTTGATTTGCAATTTAATATATTTCTATTAAGAATTAACAGTCTTAATTTACAGTCTTATACTGCAGGAAAATGTCTCTGTAGATATAGCCTGGTTTTGTTCTGTTTCTCCATAACATTTACTGTTGACCACTGCCAGAGGGAGGTTAATGGGCTAATTGGATCTTAGGTTTGATGCTGTTCTGCTTCTTTTATGTTCCCAGAGTTCTTGTACTTGTTTTATTATTGTTGTCTTCTTATAAATACATAGTTTGCAATCCTGTAGTCCTTGGTTTTTTTCAGACTCTATGTTTTGCAACAGGGAGGGGAAGATTTTGTTGTGTAAATATAGGAAGTTAGCATCATTGTAAGCACAGAAGGGCATCCTTTCAGGCTTCCGGTTGCTGTTCCTAAGTGGGGCAGGTCTTCAAGACCTGTCCCACTTCATCTGTTTTTAGGACACTCTTGGGTGTCCCACATTGCTCTAGGAACCTGTAAAAAGGCAGCTGAATCCTGCCCAGACAGCTTTACATTGTTTTACATGTTCACAGTGTCTAGCACAATGAATCTCATATCCTGACAAGTGGCTCTGGGTGCTGTAAGCAATACTACATACTTTGTGAGACAGCCAGAAATGTGAACTTAGGAAAGACCATGGAGACATCAAATCTGTGCTATAAAATATCTTCAGATTGGAAAAATTTCTTTTTCTTGTCAGAATGTGGCAAAGACAAATACTTAATAGGAACAAATGCATTTTAATTTCATTTAATTTTGAAAACAAGACAAAATTTAGCTCAGTAAAGGACATTTTTATTGTCTTACTTCAAATGGCTTTATTTTCATTTTAAGATGTCATTTTAGATCTAAGTATACAAAATGACGTGCCCATCTGTCTGTATTATATCTAAGTGTAATGTATACCCATAATGCAAGAGGTAAAGTTGGAATGGATATTTTGATTTCTGTTCACAAGGAATATTTACATCATCTTGGAGTAAATTTGTTTTCATTTAATGTTGTGGGAAATTTTATGAGAAGGTTCCCTTTTGTAACACAAAGAATTGTGTTGGGGGGGTTGTTACTTGAGAAGAAGGTAAGCTCCAGCTTCTCACCAGCTCCATCACTATAGAATGAGTGATATTTTTCCTAACCAAGCAATTGATAGTGAACAATTATCTCTTCTAACACATACATTTTTAACACTAGATAGAACTCTCCCCAAAAGCTTAGGTGTTTCCTTCATTTAAGAAAACTTGGCTAATGCAAAACCAGGGAAGTATCAGTCTCTACAAACAAAAAGAGAAAGGAAACATATTCATACACTTTTAAGATTTGAGTAATCTCTAGATATGTCCTAAATAAATGTCACAGAAAGTACTAAATTAAAATCATGTGTAAAAAATGATTCAGTGGCCCCATTAGCTCAACAAGGTGTGAAAAAAAAACAAGATAGGCTCATTCATTGGATGTTTAACACAGAAAAGACTTTTCTGAGATGCTGGAGCTAAGTAAGGCAGGGCAAATTGCTCCCTGGATAACAACTAGCACAATTAAGAAAAGGTGACGGGTGACAGGTAGTAGGCGACTCTCTTCTGAAGGGAATGGAGGATCCCCTTTGCCAACTTGATGTGCTATATAGAGGGGTGTGTTGCTTATTGGAGGCTCCTATTAAGGCTATCACTGAGAGCCTACCAAGTCTTGTACGGTCCTCTAACAGTTACCCACTGCTATTGCTTCATATGGAAACCAGTGACAGAGCCAGGAGCAGCCTGAGGAGTATAAAGAAGGATTACAGAGCCCTGGAAGTGCTGGTAAGGGACTCTGAAGAATAGGTAGTGTTTTCATCAATCCTCCTGGTAAAAGGGAAGGGGTTTGAAAGGATCAGTCAAATCTGGCAAAACAATAAATGGTTACAGGACTGGTGCCAGACCCAGGGGTTTGGTTATATAGACCAGGCTAGGAAATCTAAAGCCCTGATAGAATTGAATCTGACCAGGCAGCGAGAAAAGCTTCCATAGGTACATTAGCGATAAAAGGAAGACTAGGAAAAATGTGGGCCATCTCCAGAAGGAATTAGGAAGTGTGTTTACCTAGTATATGGAGAAGGTTCAGGTACTCAATGACTTCTTTGGCTCAGTCTTCACAGGCAAGTGTTCCAGTCATACTGCCCAAGTTGCAGGAAACAAAATCGGGAACTGGTAGAATGAAGAAGCACACACTGTAGAAGATAGGATTTGAGCCCATCTAAGGAACCGGAAAGGGTACAAGTCCATGGAACCTGATGAAATGAATCCACAGGTCCTGAGGAAACTGGTAGACAAAGTGGTTAAGGCACTATCCATCAAATTTGAGAGGCCTTGGCAGGCCAGTGAAACTCCCACTGACTGGAAAAGGGAAAACAACCCCCTCACTTTTAAAAAGGGAAAAAAAGGAAGACACGGGGAACAACATGTCAATCTGTCTCATCTCTGTGTCCAGCAAGATCATGGAGCAAGTCCTCCTGGAAACTATGCTAAGTCACATGGAAAATAATATTCAGGAATACATTTAACGCTTGGTGTGTGAGCTGCAGGATGAGGTCTGGGGAGCAGAAGCCAGAGCTCGAAGCAAGAGGCCGTGAACTACTGACCCTTTACATAACAAAGGGTCCAGGGTGACTGGATGCTCAGAGACACAGGAGGAAACAATGACCTCTGACTTTTCTGCATTTAGACTGTAAGTGTATATATGCCCAGGGGTTCCTTTGTCAGGGGTCACTCCTTGGAGGCACCAGCTTGAGCTGTTATTTTGTTACTTAGTTATTGAACCATGATTAAATTATTTTAAGGATCTGGGCATCTAAGTCTCTGTTATGGGAAACCTGGGGTCGAGCTGGTATGGAAACCTGGTGTGACTGTGTGAGTGTATGGGGGGAGTGGAGCTGTGAAGGGGCTTCAGTCCCAGCTCAGGTGGTGTGAGAGTGACAACCAGAGTGGCTTTTGGATAGTTGTATAGGGATGTTTCCTTAAAAATAAGAAGGCAGTTGATACTGTCCCACACAACATCCTTATGTCTAACCAGAGGGAGGTGGATTTGATGGATGGACTGTTCAGTGGATAATTGATTAGATGGTTGCATTGAGACAGTAGTGGTCGATGGCTCTATCCAGGTGGAGACCAGTGATAAGTGGCATTCCTCATGGGTGGGTATGGGGACTGGCATTGTTTAACATCGTTGCTGGCAGCAGAGACAGTGGGATTGAGGGCATCCTCAGCAAGTTTGCTGATAGCACGAAAGCCTTTGGTGCATTTGACATGCTGGAGGGAAGGGCTGCCATCCAGAGGGAGCTGGACAAGCTTGAGAGGTATGCCCATGTGAACCTCATGAAGTTCAACAAGGCCAGGGGCAAGGTCCTGCTCACAGATCCAGGCAATTGCAAGCATAAATACAGACTAGGCAATGAATGAATTGAGAGCGGCCCTGAGGAGAAGGACTCGACGGGTCCTTGTAGGTGAAAAGCTGAATATGTTGGCAATGTGTACTTGTAGCCCAGAAAGCCAACCCTGTCCTGGGCTTCATCAAAAGCAGCATGGCCAGCAGTTCAAGAGAGGTGATTCTCACCCTTCACTCTACTCTTGTCAGACCCCACCTGGAGTACTTGAATCCAGTTCTGGAGTCCTCAGCACAGAAAAGGTATTGACAACCTCTTGGACTGAGTCCAAAAAAGGGGCTTGAAGATGATCAGAGAGCTGGAGCGCCTCTCCCATGAGAATAGGTTGAGAGGGTTGGGCCTGTTCAGCCTGGAGAAGAGAAGACTGTGGAGATTTATATAGCAGCCTTCCAGTACCTAAAGGGTCTACTAGAGAGCTGAAGAATGGGAATGGTCTTAAAGACCATTTATATTTAAAGACCAGATTTATATTAGATATTAGGAAAAAATTCTTTACTGTGAGGGTGGTGAGGCTCTTGAACAGGTTGCCCAGAGAAGGAATGGATGCTGCATCCTTGGAAGTGTTCAAGGCCAGGATGGATGGTAACTAGTAACCTAGTCTAGTGGCAAGTGTCCCTGCCCATGACAGATGATCTTTAAGGTACTTTCCAATCCAAACCATTCTATGATTTTATGAGCCCTATATGCTGAATAGTACTATAGGAAAAGTACACTGAATTTCACTTTAAAAGAATGTGACTATTTGGTTTATCAAAGAGAAATCAGTTTTGATAGAAATCCTGTCCTTCAGCTCTTTTGCTTAACACAGCCGAGGAAAAAAATATGTCACGAATTTTGCATGATGTCACCTTGTCCACACTGAGCTGTAATTTTATCTGCTTTGGGAATTAAATATTTTTCTCTCTCATCTGGTTTTGCAATGAATGCATTTGACTCATGCAAAAATAAACAAGAACCACCATCCAGATCCTTTTTATGAACAGCAAGAACATTTGCATTTACTTTCAAAAGCTTTAAAGGCAATGGCCATAAACACATGCAAGTAGAGCAGAGTGGTGTAGCTTTAATGCAGAACTCATTAAACTATTTTCCCCATTTTTTGAGTGCAACTGACCTGTGATTACATTTGTGAATATATATCTATGTCTGAAGTGATTCCCCAGATGTTTTACACAAATGACTTTCAGTTGATTTAGTCTCAAAATGCCTTTTTTATTTTATTGTGGTTTTTTTTTTTGGTGTGTGTGCTGCTGATTTTGAATGCATTTTTTCACAAATGTTGTTGGTTATCAAAGGGATGTGTTAGTATTTCCCCTCTTCATATGGTTCTATGAAACACATATAAGCAGGACAAAAGCTTAATTGAGTTGACTGTTATGTAAATATTCTAAGTGTTGTAGAGACTGTCATGAAGCTTTCATTGTCTGCAGAAGAGAAGCAGAAGGATAACCTCATAATTAAACTAGTGGACTGTGACTCAGGATACAAGAGTTCAATTCCTTCATCTAAATGTATTGTAATACAAAAAAATCTAAGCCTCATTCTTTAGTTTCCATTTATAGTTGTCTTTACCCATCATCCTGTTCCTTGGTTCAATCCCTTTGTGCCACATGAAGGGGACACTGCAGGTTAACAGTGAAAGGTTAACGCATTAGGGAACATGCTTTGAAATCAAATGACCTGAATTATTGTTGCGTTGATTAGTATGCAAGAGATATTGTGTGTGAGACAGCATCATCCTGAAACAGTCTCATCTAAGTGAAAGGACATAGAAATATTCACCTCCTGGGCATTCTGGAAATATTTTTAGCTTCATTGGTATGGAACCAATATCCTCAGGAGCTGGAATTGAATGTTCTTAACATGAGGCAGAAGAAGCAAGTGCAGCACAATAACAAAATGTGACATGCCATTAGCAGAGTCCCAGTGATTCTTGCTCTTCCTTGTTCCCCAAATAAATGTGCATTAGTAACAGAAATCTTCCTTTTAAGACCAAAAGATTAAAAGTATAGACTATCAGGCCTAGAATTCACTGATTTCAGATGACATAATGGAGTCACCTGACGGAACTGAGAAAAATCCTGTGTGTGCAGCAATCATAAATCTCCCAGTTGTAGGGTGTCACTGTTTTTTCCTATGGGTTAGTGAAAAAGTTAGAGAACAAAGACTGCCATGGAATGGACACGCTTGATGGCTGGCAAAGGGAAAGTCATAGCTTAGCACTTGATTGCACACAGGCAAGAAAGAAGAGGAAGAAACCTGTATGGGATGCTCATTGTAATGGCCATCACAAATTTTAGCTAGACAAGGACTGAATTAATGTATAAAAGAGCAAATTCCATCCTCACTGGATAGAACAGCAGTAGGCAGTGCTGCCAGGGGGGAAAAAATAAAGAAAAAGAGAAAAAATATTTAAGGAAGATAGAAGGAGAACCTGGAAAGATGGAGAACTAAATATCTCATCTGCCCCAAAGAAGCACAGTCTCAAGCATTCTCTGACCTAAATCCTCACTACTTTGTCATGGCTTCCATTTATTTAGAACAGGAATATTGGGTATTTTATTTATTGTGTCCCCCAAAACTGGTTTGTTTTGTTCAGAAATGGTCAAATCAAAAGTACTAACTCCTTTTCTCCATTGGCTCTTTAGCCATTGTTACTACGGCAATGCCCCTTCAGCTTTCCAGAGGTGAAATGAAAGCTTGCACATCAGAGAGTGACAGCTTGTTTCTTTACTGCTGCTTATCACAGCTCAGTGAGCCTCAGCAAAGTTGTGCTTTGCTGTACTTGACTTCCTTTCTCTGCCTTAGCATGCTGAAAAACACCCTTGTTTCCAAAGAAATTTGGCAATTTGCCATAAATGGAGTTTATTCTTTACTGGCATTGGTGTGAGACAGGGATTAAATGGATTTCTTACAGATGCCTCTGGCCAGCATGGCATGCACTCTCATATCACATCACTGTCATGAAGACTGGTAACCCCATCTCCAATGTGTACTAGAGTTGCAATTGGTTCTGTACTATATAACTGACAAATGAGAATGACATCTTAAGAACAGAAAAAGAACCTAGATAAAGTTTATTAAAACTTCCTGTTGAAAAGTTTTAAAAATCAGTTTACTTCTCATGCTCATTTTGAAATTGAAAAGAATTGTTTTTTATAATGTCTTCAATCTTTTTCCTTGTAGGATTTTTTTTTCAGAGGTGGTAGGTTTCTTTGTTTTCTTTTTGTTTGGTTCTTCTCCTGATCCTTCTTTCTGCTGATTATATCCCAGAAGGCTTGGATGTGAAAATGACCATAAACCACTGCTGCTCTTTCACACATAGCACACAATCCATAAAGTTCTAAGTTTTTGAACAAAATAACGTATTAATTTAGTAACAAGGAAAAGTGCCTTGAAAATTTCTTAAGCAAGGCAAGGTATTTCCTAAGCATTTGTGTTCTATGTGGTGTTTCAGATGGATAAACCTACTGTGAATATTTAAAGATTTTGGAAAAGAGTATGAACAAGAAAATACACATGTACAAATGTAAGCCAAATACATTGCAGTTTCACTAAGCTAATCAAAAGTGGCACAAAGCAATAATCAAATTGAGGGCACAACCAAGAATGAATCAATGAGTTCAACTGTTCAAATTATTAAACTTTCAAACTAACAGTGCAGGGAATCAAATCAAATTGTGAGTTTGATGCTATTTGAATTACTTTCAGTTTTTCTTGGAAAAAATTAAGGAGGAGATGGATTTCTTTCCTTTATGATCTGTAACTGCAAATATTCATGGGGAAAGAATAAAATCTCCCACAAGATGGTAAAGTACTTAATCTAAGGGCAACTCTTTCTCTTAACTTTGCTCATCTGAACGTCAGACAGCAAGTTTAAAGTAGTCATGTAATCCTTGTGGAAGTGACAAAGAAAGGCGCAAAGCAGAGATCTATTCTGTTACTCTAATCTTAAATGTTTAATTTAGGCCAAGGTGAACTGCCCACTGGGAATCTCTCAAAGAGAGATCTCTGCAAAGAGTATGTACATTATTTAAGGCAAAGAGTATGATTGTTTTGGTCTGGACAACTCTTTAAGGTATGGAAAAATCCTGCTTTATACATCTAATTTTTATTTGGTTTTTATGGTTGGTAAAACTGATCTGGGCCTGAGCATTTGTTCTAGGCTTAGTCCTTTGACAACACAATTCAGAAACTACAAGTGATGAACTCTCTTTGTTTGTCTTAGCAGAGTGTGACTAGATGAATGCCATTTGAATCTCCTCCTTAAATCTTGCTGCAATGCATTACTGTGGTTGTTCTTATTCCACCCCCTAACTTTAGAACAAAAGAACCTTTTCAAAGACTTCACACAGAGGTGATGGATAAATCATACACATTAACTGCTTTTGAATAACACCATTTTAACCTGAAAAATCTATTAATTCTGTGCTGTTTACTTTAAGAAAATTATTTAAGGCATTGTTTATGCAAATGCTGGCACATGAATATAATATAATTGAAAAAAAATAATAAGGAAAAAAGATGAAGGCAATTGTCATCACACACAAAGGGAGTGAATTCTACTTCATTTCTTCAGAGCTTGTGCTCCAGTGGTTGTTCTTTGTTTTCTTTATGTGGACAGTAGATTAACGGTCAGGACTGGTAACACATTCAAGATATCTGATTGGATGGCAGGCAACTCACGCCAGCTCTACTAGTGAGTCAAGTCTTTAATTTTTCCCTTTCACATTTAAAGAAAGGTGGGCAACTTTGACTGTGATTTGTAAGAAAAAAGAAAGACTCATCATTCTAGTGCAAAGATTTTTCTTTATCGGGATGCTATCCTGTCTGTTTTATCCTGTGTGTATGTATGTGGCTTTTTAGCCAGTTAGGTAGATACAAATCCTCATGGCTCAATCGTAAAGGAGCAAATCTTTAGTGTATGATAAAGAATTCTGTGACTGAGTAGGTCTAATGTTTGCAAAACCAGCAATATTGATCCCAGATATAGATACTCAGAGTGGATTTATAAAGGGAAGTCATGATGTTGGCCACCTATCTTATCATGATGGATGTTATACAAGCAGTTGACAGAAACTCATCCTTTACACAAATACTTAAAACGTGCACCTACTGAAAAGAATTTTCACATATTTAACACCTAGGGAGTTGGTGTTTATTATTTAATAATAATGGAAAAGTCATGTAATCTTGTTCAGCATTAGCCAGCTAAACATTAGGTATTTAAGATACTTATTTGGTTTCCTTCCACAATCTGTAGATAGTTATAAACAACTCTAGATGGCAATTTGTCCTGTCTAATTTAGACATCTCTCTTACAGTGATATAAATTGTCATCTGAAGGAACCTATATTTGTATTAACTGTGGAGTAGGTCTAAGTAATTAGCTCAGGCTCGGTAGTTATTTTTTGATGGCAGATGTATCCAAGTGTTTCTGGCCAAGGCTTCTTTTCATTTTCCTGAATATACCTGCATCACACTGAATTTTCCTGGGCATGATTCAAACCTCATCCTACCTTCCTTATCAGACACATTGCTGAACCCAACTAACTGTTTAGGCATCTATAGTACAGACATGTAGTCATTCAATAGCCTGGATGCAGAATTCTAGTGCCATCTGAGATGCCCCAGGGTATTCCATGCAGCTCTGAGTAGTGCTCCTGTAGTTTGTGTCATTCTGTCAGCATTTTGTGGATGATTTGGACACTCCATAGCGTTGCAAATTGCACCATATGTTTGGGCAACTGAACAGAGCCTGTAGGGTGGAAGTCAGCTCCAGATTAAGACATTAAAACTCAGATGCCTGCATGTAGGTGTTTACCTGTGAGTTAAGTGCCTAAGGTCCTGCTTTAGTCAATGAAAATTTAATCACTACGCTGGAGTCTGAAAAGCAACACTGCTGACCCTCTGGCTTCAGTCAGATTTAGGGTAAATTGAATTGCTCTAGACTCTTCTTCATATTGACAAGGGACTTGAAGCCTGGGGCTGGAGGCTAGACAGAAGGCTTAAGGTCATCTCAGATAGCACTTAGAGGCTTGTGTGAGGACAATTTAACAGAGGTAGTCTCTGCTGCTATAATAGGTGCTTGGGCACTGCTTCACATGCAGACACCATGTAATATACAGGCATATTAAATTAGTTTTATATCAAACTGAAACACACCATGAAGCTGGAGGAGACAAATCCTGTGCTTGATATCTGGGCACATGGCTACAGGTATTAGATATGTCACCTTTCTCATGATGAACAAAGAATTGCATAAGTATAAACATAATTTCTACAGCTTCAGACAAGATGGGATAGCACATCACTGGCAGAGTTGGAGTTTGTGACTCAAGAAACCCGACACAGACTTTCGAAACAGTAGACAAAAATCTAATAGACATCAACACAAACAAAAATGACAGCGTGAAGCTGAAGGCAATTACTGACTTGAGAAAAGATATGAATTTAGTGACTGCACTTGATGAGGCAGACCCAGCAAAGTCTGTGAGCGGCAGACAGATTGATGCAGATGAATGGTGTGATGACTCTGTGTTGCGAGAAAATGTTGAACAAAGAGATTAGGAGGCGGAGAAAGAAGCTGAGTAGAAATACATCAGAAAAAGTTATTTTAAAAAGAAGAAAGGTGCCAATTTTGGCACTGTGGGGGCTGAGGAAGCTCTATGGACTAAGTCTACGAAACAAGGAAACAATTCTCTTCTATCACCCTCAGCTCAAACAGAGTGAAAAACATTCTCTCTACCCAAATATATAGATCTCCAAGTTTATTGCCAATGGTTTTGCTACTTGAGAGAATTTTGGCAAGGGAGGTTGACAAATGCAATTAGCAACTATAGCATAGACTGCTTTATATCAAATATTTTGAGACAATTGCCCTTAAGGTTAGTGGGGAGAGTCTTGGCTCCCACTAGTAAAGCTGGCTGGAGAAAAATGAAGGAGGTGAAAATAATGCCAGTCCACACTAGCGACCCATCAGGAGTGCCGTATGCTCCATACCGTGAGCTGTCAGGGAACCTTTAATTCCAAGGAAATATGGATATTCATTTATGTCTTGCATGTGTCAGACACATTGGAGCTGACATTAAAAAATCAAACTAGGCAAGTGCTGTAGTGTTACATCTTACATTTAAATCATTGTGCTGGCAATAATTTTTTATTTGAGCCTATTGGGGTGTGAAAAAATGCCTGGCCAGAAAAGTCTTCCGTGTCAAGGCTCTATTAATAAAAGGAGATGGTAGGGTGATTAAGACTGACAAATTCTGTGCTTTGGTGCTTTGTTTGTTTTCTGGGGGTGGGGAGGAGTTAGAATTTTTTGCAGGGAGTAGCTCATGGTTCTTGCCAAAGAACCTAAGAGAGAACAAATGTTTTTAACAGGCAAAGCAGGGAATTAATTCACTGATTTTTGTTACGTGATAGGGTCATTGCATCAGTGCTGACTGAAAGCATAGAGAATACCTTATTCATGCTTTTCTTGAGAATTTTCTCTGCTGGGAAACCATTCATGAGAACCCTGCACACCTTTCTAATCTCTTTTCCATGAGTAGAACTGGACCAGCACAGGAAAGGGGATTATCATCCAACCCATAGATTTACTTGCATGTTCTCCATGGCCACTTAGAAGTTAGAATTTACAGTACTATCTTCAGTTCTAGGTTGAAACCTCAACTTTCTTTTGCCAGATTTTGTACAGATACACATAGTATGCTAATCCAGTCCAAAAACTAGTGAGAAGAAGGCAGGTTTATTACACTAACAGTTAAGAAACTGTGGTATACAGAAATAATTCTCTTGGGCCCTGGCCTAAATCTGCATCAAAGAAAAGAAAAAATTATGTCATAATTGAGTCTAATCACTAAGACTGCTTCTCATCGTTAGGTAATATAAATGCATTGGCAAATCAGTATATCTAAGGTATCATTAGTCAATCACGATTATCTTACATGTGATGCTGTCTTCACATGGTACTGTTAACATGTCTCCTGTTGAGATGAGACTGGTGGTGGTTTGTAGGACATTAGCAAGGCAGGAGCCAAAGGGCAATAGTATAACTTAAACCACACTCATTACAGAGATGTAATGCAACCTCATTTGCCTAATTGGACTTTTTCAGTCTGCTTTTGGCTATTAGCTTCTCATTTCTGTAACCAGTCAGGTGTGCATGCAGGGACTAATTTTTTCTGACCACTGCAACACAGGGAAGTAAAAGCCACTTTGAACTCCTGCCAGGGCACTTCTTCGTGTTTGAGTTTTGCAGAGCCTCAAGGTCATTCCTTGCAGAAGAAATACAAGCTCAGATTCCTCACCAGTGCATGAGGGATGGCTTCCCACATATATCAGTTGTACTCTGCAAGACTTTGCTCATCTGACAGTAAGAGGCATGAAAATACTGTCTTTAATGGGCATAATTTTGTCGCCAAACTCTCCATACACTTATTTTTTTGGCGGTAAGAGAGATCTCTGCTTAAATAGCTCATGTCATTGTGGGGAAGGACTTAGATACACTGAAAAACATCTGCTTTCCTATGCAACTAACTTAGCATCTCTTCTACCTAGAAGTGTCCTGGGTTTGTATCAACCCAAAGGCTCTTGTGCACAAACTGAAGCTGAAGAACAAGGAATATGAAGGACTAAAAGATTAAAGAAATAAATCTAAATACCCTCCAGACTGTTCTATGCATAACAGCTGTACACTTACATGGTTTCATTCACCTGTTCAATTCTCTTCCCCCTACAGGCCTGGTAACTAGGAGTCCAGCACATCTCATTAGTATTTACATTCTCTTGAGTGCTTCATTAGCCTTGGCATTGTATTAATGATAGCTGGGGGGAAATAACCCAGAAAGTGAAGTTTTGAAATGGAGACTGCTTAGGATGCGATCAATCAAATAAATATATGATTTCATCTAAAAGATTGGATGAAAAAATGACCTGAATGTTACTCCCAATCAACAAAAAAACAATAATATATGGAAATGAATGGAGGTATCTTTGATTACTGTTGCCCTTGCTGTTTTGCTAATGGAGTGATGATCATGCTCATACCACCTTTTTGTTTTGCTGATGGAGAAGATGTTGCACTGTTATCCCATTTATTGATGGGAGTATCTACTGAACTTTATGCCTTCCCTCAGCAGGTGCTCATTCTTAGTCCGTAGCACACAACCATGTTCCAGGAGTGCAGAAGTACCTGCGTTACTATTTATATTGCGGGTCTGGCAAAGGCAGCAGGGGGTTGCACAGGCAGACTATCCTATATAATGCAATGCACACTGACCCAAGGAATCTTTCATACATATTCTATGTGTGCAGGGATCTACGTATTTCCATTCGTTACGTGTCCCTGATTCCCACTTGTGATGTGCTCCAAGAGGGGAGGTCTGTACATGGTGTGTGTGTCCATTGTAGGACATGGGCTCTGTAATGACAGAAGCTAGTACACATTCACATTTAACTCATGGTGTAACTGATGTGTTTTTAGAGCAAAATTTAAGGTTTTAGTCCCTGCTGACATGAAGAAATGAGGGAAGCAGGTCTGAGTGCACTAAACCGGATCTTGAAGACCATAAGATTTGTCATTTGTGATCCACTGTGAGACTGGGAGTCTTTTCATCTGTCTGCATCAGTTTTCTCCTTCCTCCCTCCATTCTTTTCCAGAGGATCTCTGGGAATTGGAACTACATCTTTGTATATGTTTGTATCTTTTTTTTTAAAAATTATGTTGGTTTGAACTTGAGTAGAATTTCACAGCCTTGTAATTCTAGTAATGACTAATAATGGTAACAATTTCAGTGTGCAAACAAGTAGCTGCTGAAAAGAGCTGCAGTTACTGATTTGTGACCGCATATGTTTAAACATGAATTTTTTCTTTGATATTTGAATATTTCCTGCAAATTACTAATATATACTTATACTTTTCCCCCCCTTGGACAGCTTAGCTGAATTTCGGTCTGCAGGGACTCCATAGATAGGCATGCAGTTAACTTTTAACAGTTTTTTTATTCTACATTGCTCATGATGTACGGCTTAGCTGGTTAATGTAAGGGAACGTCTGGGAGTTGCACAAGCAACCTTTTTTTCTCAAGAGTGTGCCAGTTGTCACTGACTGTTACTGACATGAAATACTGTGTATTTCAGCACTTAATTGGTGGCTTAATACATTTTCAGTGTTCAGCACTCTGCAATTCTGAGATTACTTTCACTTTGGCAGTGTAGAGGAAAATGGAAACATTGGGGACTGCATGTCATTCTTATATCAATAATAGCTGGAAGCTACAACACTAAGGTCTTGAAACAAAATGATGACACATGAAGGGACTTTGTTTTCTCCTCATACCATGCCTTGAACTGTCATGAAATCATGTGTTGTATGTGTATGGGAGGTATTGCAAAAGCAATGAGGTTCCTGATCCATGCACTCTTCTATTGATTTTCCTGATGTGGGAAGCAGAAAAAAAATAGGATACTGTACTTCCCTGAAGTCCCTCTGGAGGAGAATATAAAAGAGCTCACATGTTTCTCAGTTAAAACCTTCTGTTTTCTTTGTAAAGATTTAACACTGGATTTCCACTCATGTATGCTTTTTGGAAAGGACAAAAAAGCCTAGATGAATTCAGAGGGATTACTTTTCTTGAATGGGATATTCCATGTACAAGTTCAATATGACCCTTGACATAATTTTGCAAGTCAAACAGAAATCACAAATTAAAGCATGTCCTCTGCAAGCCTGGCCTCTGCATAATGCAATCAATAATCTTTAATTAAAGGATGATACTATTGATTCTAATTAAGCAAAATTGCCTACCTCATTCATTTACAGTTCATATGTGTTCCCAGAGACAAGATGATTTAGTGCTCTTAATACTACTTTCCATATACAAGAGAAACACTTATTTTTTTAAAAAATGGCAACTCCAGCACCTAGTGGTGCACTTGTCATTTTTCGCTTGATGAATGGACAGTTTGATGTGTATAAACATACTTTTAAAATAATAAATTATGTAAGTAGACAATACAAATGTGCAAACATAGGGTTTTGGAAAATTGAATTTTAAAATGTTGGAATCATTAGATGACTGAAAAAGCTCTGTAGCTATTAATGGCACACTTTAATACATCTTGGAGATAATATTTTTCACTCTAAATAATCTGTCAGGAAATCGTTTCTGCTAGAAGTGTGCATGTGTTGTATGCTGAGGTATGCTAAAGAGAAAATCTTATGAGCATATTTATCATTTAATTTGAAAAGAGGAATCTTGGTTATATTGACACAATATGCAATTTAATACAAACCATGGAATGATTATTTATATTCTTTTTTTTTCTTTTTTTTTTTTTTTGTGATGGGAACCAATATGTAAGCAAGGATTAATGAGCTCTGGTTCTGTGAAAAGCTATGTTTTAATTTTCATTGGGTGATAATTTAAAGAAATTCGAATTCACTATGTACATGTACATGAATATCCTAGTGTTAACCCCCAGGATGGGTATGCTCTTAGGATACTTTGCTTAATTACACTTTTTTGTGTTTGTTTTTTTTTAGTTTGTTTGTTTGTTTTCGCCTAGGAAGTGCCATTTAGAATATTATTAGTTTTGTGGAGAAGATATACTGTGTATCGAAGACCTATGAAAGTAATGGATTTGGAAGACATTAAGAATAGAGCATTTATGAGAAAATTTAAAATGACATAAAAAAAGCAAAAGCAATGAAAAGCCTGCTGACATTTAATGAAAGCAGTGAGGTTTGTAAGTGTTAGATCTGTACTTGAATTATTCCTGAGATAGATCTGATTTGATCTGTTTTCCTAGTAACACCAAAAAATAGGCTTAAAAGAATGGCTGTATTATAATCTACATGGAAAATTTCAGTAAAGCATACGTGGACATTTCTGACAGTGTTTTACTGATATATAATGTTTTCCCTACACAGCTGGAGTAACCATCTGGACCTGTTATTTGTGAACAAAGGACTGGTGAATGATCTCATAGCTGGACTTGTCTTGGGTACAGTGCTCATGAAATGCTTGAGTTAGCAATTCTTGGAGAAGTAAGGAGGGGGATCAGCTGTTCTGCCACCTTAGACTTCCAGAGGGCAAATTTTGGCTTATTTAAGACACTGGTTGAGAGAGTCCTAAGCAGTAAAGGAGTCCAGAAAACCTGGGGTTGCTGGTCAACAGTGGCTGAACACAAGCCAGCAGTGTGCCAAGGTGGTCAAGAAGGCCAATGGCATCCTGGCCTGTATCAGTAATAGTGTGGCTAGCAGGACCAGGGCAATGATTGTTCTCTTGTACTTGGCACTGGTGAGGCTGCACCTCAAATCCTGTGTTTAGTTTTGGACCCCTCACTGCAAGAAAGATATTGATGTGCTGGAGTAAGTCCAGAGAAGGATAACATAGCTGAGAAAGGGTCTTGAGCACAAGTCTGATGAGGAGCAGTTGAGGTAGCGGGGGATTTTAGTCTGCAGTAAAGGATGCTCAGAGGGTACCTTCTTGCTCTTTAATGAAACTGCCTGAAAGGAGGTTGTGGCAAAGTGGGGGTCAAGTCTCTTCTCCCGTGTAACAGGTAGGAAATGGCCTTAAGTTGTGCCAGGCAAGGTTTAGGTTGGCTATTAGGAAAAATTTCTTCACTGAAAGAGGTTATCATGTGCTGGAAAGTGCTGCCCAGGGTAGTTGCAGACTTACCATCCCTGGAGGTATTTAAAAGGCATATGTAGATGTGGCAGTTAGCAATATAGTTTACTGGCATCTTGGCAGTTGTGGGGTCACTGGTTGAACTCCATGATCTTAGATGTCTTTTCCAACCTAAGTGATTCTATGATTCAGAACAACACAGTTACGACGGGTGGGCAATGTCATGGCAAATATTACAGCAGAGATTGTTTAGGCAGATACGTGGAGTACTGAAGTCTTGCCAAAAATATGCTTGCCATGCCAGGGGAGATGGGAAAGTGTTTTATACAAGCCTGCTTGAATTATTGATTGTTTGAAATAAGTCTTGATCTTACAGCTAATTTTGTTGAGGGCAAAACTAATAGCTGTATGGTAGTCAGTGGACTACTGCTGAATGTTTCCTGAAGCCAACCATTCACTGAGGGAACATGGTGAATTTTATGATTCATGCTCTGTAATTTTAAAAGGAAACCAGAGCAAATGAAAAGCTATATAATACAGTTAGTATATTCCAGCTTCTTCTTTATTGCAAAAAACTGCCATGAGATATTTTGCAGCCTTTCTTCAAGCCCTAAACCTGCAGAGTTTTTGGTGGATTTTCAAAATAGCCCAGGACATTGGAGGCATGCCAATATTGTCAAAACTGATCAATCTATTTATATTACTGCTTCTGTTCTTTGAAATGTTGAATGGATAAGTGGAGAAGATAAACAAAGTTATGAATGATAAAGGATTTTTGGGCCTTTGAGTTGAAAGAACACCCTTAGAGGTTATAATTAGCTCTGTTTGAAAGTTCTGGCAGGCTGGGGAGGAACTGATGAGCAGGACTAATAGTAGTCATCTGCACTGGGTTTAAAATGTAAAATAAACTGGGCTGGTTCAGCAGCACAGGGCAACTCACATCAATCTGACTTAACTCTTTCTCCTAGGGGCATGACTCTTTCCATATATTCAAGTGAAGGGAAATCGTCACTGAGTCAGTCTGTGCTATCTTTCACTGATACAATGGATTTTCTGAGAGCGTGGATACTGGCCATGACTGTGCCAAGGAGCTTGCCAGCAATTATCTGTGCTTGAAGCTGTATGCTTATCCTGTTTACTATTTTTTTACCATAGGAATAATCAGCCATCATCTTCTAGCAGTTTTGTCACTTCCTTAATTCAGGTGGAAAAGCGTTGATTCTGTTCCCTGTAATACATTGGACAGATTCAAAGCACAACAGATAACGTGAAGCCATTGGAGAGATTAAAACTACGGAGCTATTACCAAGACATCAAGATAAGGGTTAAGGTACTTTGTTATGTTGCAACATATATCTGCAAGTTTCTAGTTATATATAGTCAAATTGTTTCCCCAGATATAGATAACTGAGAAAGGCCCTTTTATAGGTACAGACCCACACAGAAATCAAACTGCTTGGTACATGAACAGTGATCAGTGATACAATCCCTATAGAAAGTGAGAGCATTGGTTTGGAGGAGACAGGGATATGCAGTAAACTCCAAGCCATTTGGCTGATGGATGCATTTTGCAGCATAATATGTACCTTATCTCTGATTCCACCTATTATTTGTTTGTTGTCCTTGCGTCTCCTGATACTGCAGCCAGCTATCTGATTAAGTTGATGAAGAGAGACATGTGGCACTGAATTTCAGTT
The DNA here is from genome assembly GCA_013396755.1 of Sclerurus mexicanus. NCBI lineage: Eukaryota > Metazoa > Chordata > Aves > Passeriformes > Furnariidae > Sclerurus > Sclerurus mexicanus. Next base: position 793,860 of record VWZF01005801.1, read on the forward strand.
GTGCATTGATTTTGCTGGGAATTAGTAAAAAAAAGAAAAAAAAATCAATTGGAGCATCTTGGTCACCTGCCAAAAAAATAGGATGTAAGTGACTCATAGTTTCTGTATGATGGGTCAGCTTAACAGGTGCTCTGGATAACTGACATGACAGAACATAATGGTTTTTGTGGAGAGGCAGTTATAGTATTGACAGGAACACGGAAGAATTTAGGGGAAAAAAAGGAAGCAGATTGAGACATCAATGGTGATGCCAGAACCAGTGATTTTTTTAACACTTTCTGAATAAGAGTCACTGTATTTTTGTCACTGGTCTGTAGAGTTAATAGATACGTGATATGCTGCATTTGATAACCTGGACCAAACGCTTGTATGTAACCAGGCTGTGACAATTAGAGGGTAATTTGCGTATTGATACTAAATGTAGAGTCATAAAAATAGTAAACCAAGCTCTTGGGCTAGGAAAAAGCCTATTGTATTTCTCATTAATTCAAAAACTTAGAACTTATTAATCTGTAGATTCAATATATCAAATAATTCTGCAATTTATACATGGGCTTACAGGCTTGACTTGTCCCTGTGCGCATGAGGAAGAAGGGAAAACCGCCATGGGCAATTTTGTCCTCTCTTCTCTAGAAGTAGAGATAATGTGTGTGCCTAAATCTTAATCAGAGAGTCTGAAAGAGACCAGGTCTCAGAATTTTTCCCTTGTGAAACTGTCTGCTTATGCTGGTGAAAGTGTGCTGTGACAATTCATTCCACCATGGCCTCATTCTGCTTCCTAGTACACTTGGCAGAACCAGGCTCTCTTGTGTACAATACTTGATACACAGCCTGATCTAGTGGGTGGCATCCTTACCCATGACATAGAGGGTATGTATATCCTTAAGGTCCCTTCCAACCCAAACCATTTTATGATTCTATGAATACTCAGAAAGTGAATCCACCCTCACTGTACCCTGAAGTAGAGCACACCATGGAGGGCTTGGTTTTGAATCTTCAGTGTCAGGGTTTATTTTGGAACAAACTATGAGGATGACCCATAGAATAATCTCTTGCTTTACATCTCCTCTAAGGCTCCACAGGGCTATTTCATCTCAAACTTTTCACTTGTTTCCCATTTTCTGTGGGTGTTGCAGGCTTCCTCATGGCTGAGCCTTTCCTCTTCTGTGTCTTCTATGCCTTATGCAGAATACCAAAAGTTTATTCTGGCTCAACATCCTCAGATACTCTCTGGAAAGTGCCTTTGTCTTTTCTCCCCAAAGAGCAGTGTGTGCCGCAGGGTGAAGTAGCAAGGCAGAAGAACACCTAGTCTACATCAAACAGCAAAATGTTACAAGTCAGCAAAACACATCTACCTTCTGTTATGATCCATATATGTGTATTTGGGCAACTTATATGCAACATAAGAGAGCGGATATTCTATCTCATCCCAAATGGCCTGGGTGTAATTGCCTAAAGGAAAATGCACAGAAATATGTGCTTATATAGATGAGCTATCTTATTTTCTATACAATCTCCATACATACTAGTGCTTAACATAGCAAAACTGCCTGTGAGTCTGTAGATTTCATCTACACTGTGTATATCCCAATGTTCCTTGTTCCTTTCATGGATAAGATGTAGGTGTGCATGACATCTCTGTGAACCCTGGTTTTCCTGAGGAATCATGTATGCAAGTGCACTGAAATGGAAGCAAATTTTTTGGGAGCAACTTTTAACTACTTTTAATTGAAGGCAATATTTAAACTATATGTTTTTGTGGGTTTTTTTGTTTGTTTGTTTTTAAGCAGGATTCTTTGTGTTATTATTGAAATACACGGGGGCAAATTGATCTGCTGTGTAACTCCCTGATTTCAACAGAATTGCAGCAGGGAGAAAACTGTACTACTTTGTCTGGCCAAGTGTTGAATTCCAGCCTGTTATGATTTTTTCAATTTGCTGCAGGGTGATTTTCTCATCAGTAGTCAGGAGATTATCTACTTGGCTTTTCCAGAAACCTCTTTGATTTCCATGTAACAGCTGATGATCTGAGTTATAACTCCAGTCATGCTCTATGTTGGTGATTGCAAGGGCTGGAAAAAAACCCAAACAACTTTCTATTTTGCATGAGATTCAGGACAGAACTGAAGTGAGACTTAGACTAACATTTCACATGGTTCAGTTGAGTTGCTTTATACTTCAGGCCAAGATACCAGTTTCTCTCAGTACTTTCTCATTTCCATGCCCACATGTACCTTGCACCATCATTCACTAACGTGTATTCTCTTTTCCCATCTCCATATTTTGGGAGCTTCAAAAGCAGGAAGAAAAGCAGTTTCCCTTCCCTCAGCTCTATTGGATTGAGTGACTGGCCCATCTTTTTCCCACGTATTTCAGGAAGAAGTAGGACCTGTCAGGATATGTCCTTCTTTTATGCTTTTCAGCCACTAGATGTCTCTGATGCTGTAAAAAAATTCAGAATAAAAGGTACTTGAACCACGGTAAAGAAGGGAAACAAAGTTGGAAGTTGATCATTATGGAGACTGACTCTTTGTACCATAGTTCATTGCTCTTTTCCCTAATAATTCTCATTTTAAAAAAGATACTGCTCATCTTTATCTCCTGACATTCACATATTCCTTTCCTCTCATTACCAAAACTAAAATATTTATGTACCAATTTGTCAAGTGTCCTTGTTCTCTACTAAATTTCCATCTGGAAAATAGGTAGTCAGTTCTAACTTGCCTCCATTTTTGAAATGGGGCCAGGCTTTTGCAAGGGATCTGAAGGGTTTGAGAATGTTTAGTGGCCTGAGGAAAGTAGATTTGTTGTTTATAAATCAGCTCAGGATATAACACCCTAAGGGCAAATTCAGAGGACACAGCATTCAAGATCAGTAGCAGTAGGATCAGTAGCAGCTGATCAACAGGCTTCATCATGTTTTCTCTGTCTCCTCTTTTTTCCCTCATTATCACTGGGAAAAACTGTGTTGACATACCAGTTAGAAGCATAGAAGAAAAAAAAAAATTGTTGAAATTTTAAAAGCATTGACGGGATAAGAAATTATTTTCCTGTCCAAGTCCAGTAGCAACCCATACATGTTTGCATAGTGGTATGCTTGGATATAGAAGTCTCTAAGTGGCTTTCAAAGATCTATCTGTAGATTTTAGGTTCCCTGAGAACCAAGACATTTGCAACCACGATCTTAAAATTACTGTAAAAATTTGAGTTCATGGGACTATGGCAGACTGTTCATGGGTTAAATTAGGTCTGTGTAACTTGTGTCTAGTCATCAGGAGACATATTGGGATATCTTATTGAGGGAAGCAATGTTAAGCATAATAGGCATCCAAATGGGAAGTTACTCAGAATATTTTCTCTCTTTTTTGGTCTTTTTGTCTTAATAAACTGTAGGAGTACAGGATTACACTGAATGGAGGAGAGTCCATGAAGTGACTTGACGAGACCGAGGGATCAAGAAGGAAAGCTGCAAGAATGAGCTATCTTGCACAAGAGAAAGTTTATTGCTGTGTATCAGGTTGTTATGGGTTTCCCAGTTTGTGTATTCGCTCATGGTATCCCTGCTCCAATTGGACAGATTCTGCCACACTGGAACTTTTATCTCCACCCTGCTTTAGCCCTTGTTGTTGCAGTCCTTCCCTGTTTTTTCCTTTTCTGTAAGAGTTTTGCATGCTCCTCCCAAAATCCCTCCCCCTTTCTCAGAAAGTTCCATGCCACCCTTATATAAGTGGGAGACATCTTAATAAAAGGGCTATTCCATCATTCCACCATATCCCTCCTTGGACTGTGCCCTTTCCTTCTTATCCCAAGGGTCTCTTCACTAAACCTTGCAGTTTTGAATAACCTTACTTCAGTCTATGAACTAATCTCGTAAAGACAGATGTGTGAATTACTTTGGGGAATAAACTTTCTTAATTTCTTCTGTAAACTTTTAGTGCTTACAGTCTACAACATCTGAGGGCCCGGCATCAAGGAAGTTGCTCTTAGCTATGAACTTTTACTCTCAGTTATGAAAATTACATGATTATCATTAGTAAGCACACGCAAGGCACTTTATACATCACATTCTGAGCTAACACTTTAGTTGTATTTGACTTCCAATAGTCATAGATATGTTCCAGTGGTATTTCCAATGTGTTGATAAAAAGTAAAAAAAAAAAAAAACAAAACCTGGTATTTGCTTAAGTTTTAACCAAACTCAACAGTGACATGCCAGATTGATGTCAACAGTTCTTCCTGTCTTTACATCATTTACTGTGTGCAGTTCTGCCTCTCCCTAGAAGTTCATGCATCTTCTTTGTGCCAGGTAACAGTTATGCTGGTACTTCCTATCACCCTTCAAAATTTTTTGCCTGCCAACATTTTGCTTTTTGTTTCTTGCTAAGGTCTCCTTTTCTGTTTCTCACCACAGCATGACTTTCCTCATCACAACAAGACTCTTGTAACCAGTGTTCCTTTTCTCTTGCCATTCCTTATTTGAATATCTGTGCTTTTTGTCTCACTCTACTGACCTGCATAAATAAATGAAGTGTAATGGATGTTGTATTTGCAGAAGTACTTTGGACCACTGCCTGCCATTTTGTTCTGAGTATACTTACATCCTTATTTTTCATACTGAATCACAGCTCAGGAAGCATAACGCATCAGAAAAATATTTTGAATTTCAACAAGTAAAGGTAAAAAAGTAGGTATTTTTTGTTTTGTTTTTTTTTCTTTGAGAAATTATAGGCTACACAGATACTCCCAGTGTTGAAAAGATAGAATACTGTAAGACGTTGTGTGGTTGTAGGCAGAATAGGTGTCTAGATTTTATGCATGGCTGCTTTTCTTTGAAAGGGAGACACATTTTGTAGGTCTGGATAACAGAGGATCTTGAACTCTTGAACTGAGACAATGCAGACACTGACTTGAGTTAGTTGCCAATACAGAAGTGTCTAGTGTAACTGGATATGTTGGTTGGCAGATATGATGCACGACCTATGTAAGATCTCACTGCTGGAGTGGCAGCTGGTGTCCAGTCAGGATACTCTGAAACATCTCAAAAGATACTACATTGTGTGAGCAACCAAGTCCAGTCCAAGACACCTAAACTGAGCATTGAACACAGAATTAACCTCACCCAAATTTAGCCATCTAAAAGTAGAAGTGTAGTCCAAGCTCGTAATTCATCTAGAGTAGGCTCAGCTGCCCCCATACAAAGTGTTTTCTGTGATTAGAGAAAATTTAAGATATCCTACCTTGTCACTTTCTACTGTGTTGGAAGAACCTGTAGAACCTGTGCCATACCTGCCAGTTCCTTATGGATTCTAGGGTTTCTGAAATGAGAGGAAATACATGTATGGGTATTATGAACATCTTTCATAAACTTCCTTTGTAGATAACAGAGTGAGTAAAAAAGATAAAATGAGCTCCAGAGAGCTATCCATCTCATTTTAAGGAAGTTTTCTCTGATGGTAGAAAGAATTGTTCTATAACACTGCCTCTGATTCTCAAATAATATAGACAAAGTATACATAAATGCTATATAATAGGTGTCTAACTTTTAGAATCTAGTTGAAATAGATCTGAAACAATCTCATATCTCTGGAAGCAAAAGTCACCCATTAAATATTTCTTGATATGCACCTGTTGTATATATTTTGGCTGTGATGCTTGATTTTTCCAGTCCAAACCCCATTTTGTTTGCTTTTATTTACAGATCAATGGCTATACCCTTCCAGTGTTCTTCTTTTCCAATATATAAACACAAATCTCCTTAAAAAGTGCCTTGGAACACAGACAACAGTGAGAGATGGGTATCTTCAAAGGGCAAGCTGGAATGTCAGCATCTTAGGTGCCCCACATTACATGGAATAAATTAAAGCCCAAAGGGCATAACTTGAAGACTGAGGGTGAGAAGTTTGGAAATGGCTTACCAAGTTATGTCTCCTGGCCCAGACAAATTCTGGGTAAATCCAGGACGGGGAGAAGTGAAAGTTTCTCCAGTACATGGTTTCCACATGATTAGAGAATTGTGACTGACTACTGGTATGCTTTTAGCTGCACAAAAAGTGCCTAGAGTACAGCAAATTTGAACAGAGCAAACACAAGTTAAGACAGCAAGATCCTTAGTTTCTCTTGTCTTCAGGGCAGGTTTGTTTGAAAATGGAAAATTGGAGAGCTGGGAAACATCTGTATGCAGAATTTGGTTGTAAGATAGAAAGCAGTAATAACAGCTAGCTCTTCTGTAAATCACTATTGTCAAGTGATATCAAAGTAAGTTCTTTAACAGCAGGACTAAGAACAGTTGTCCTACCCTCCTTTCTACAGATAACTAAGTCAGGCCCAGAGGTCAAAGCCATAGAGGAGGCTGAAGACAAGGCAGCCTGCAGTATGTTGGCTGCTGATGCTGACTTGGCTATTGTGACTCTTGTTATAATTGTTATTTGATTATGTTGATCCCAACCATCATTTAATAATATGTTTTCTACTTATTTAGATGGTAGTTTTAGTCAACTGACAGAGATGATCAATGGTCATTCAGAGAACCTGAGCAACTTTTTTACTCCTATTCATGTTCTCGCTTGCAAATGAGTTCCTATAAGTACATGTAAGTATAATCTTTCTTTTTTTTTTTCCTGATTAGCATCAAGTGTGAGTTCAAATTTTTAGGCTTATTTTTAATTTAAAGATAGTACAATGAGCTAGAACAGCAGCATGTATCAGAAGAAGCAGATGCAGTAGATCCAACCCTATGAACACAATTTTCTAAACATCTGCTCTGACTGTAAAGTACTAAAACCAGAAGTTGAATATGTTAATGTCTCAATACACTCAAGAACGTGGCTTAGAATCTATATAAAACCAAACACACTTGCACAAAATAAGGTTTATCCACTGCAATAGAATTAGGCCAGGTGTTGCTTTTCCACTAAAGAACTATGGGGAAAGCTGAAGTGGGGCATAGAATTGATCTTAAGTTTTGGTTGTGTGTGCCATAACTGTAGAGAATTACTTTTGATGACAATTCTGTAGAGGTATTGCAGAATGGGATTGTAAGCAAGAAACTGCAGATTATAAAACTACATGACCTGGGACTTCCCTGGGTTTCAAGATCCAGACAATTTAATGGAGAAGGGGGGATTACATCCAGTACCTAATTCCACAGTATGCAATCAGAAGTTTGTGAAGTCATAGAAAGGTCATGTTATTTCTCTATGACTCGGTGGTTTAGATGCACTGATTCTGCCACCCAAAGGCACAGGTGGCTTCACTGAAATGAGGTACCGATTTTCCATTGAACTGCCTAGCAAGAAGACATCTGAAACAGCAGGGAAATGTCCCTTCTCTGTATTTCCACCTATATCCTGTGTGGGGCTTGTCAAATCCTTTGTCTTTGGAAAGTGTTCAGATCAAGACCTGAATTCCTCGGTCTAAACTGCCAGACACAAAGGATGGCAGTCCTGGTCTGTTGTTAATTATGTGCAAGACAGTTTTCCCAGGGCACCCTCCAGTCTCTGAATGTTTCTGGTTGGCTATGAAGACCTCTCTAACCACCACTTGTCCATAATATAAGAAAGAAAGAACAACACCACAGGAAGATGAAAGATGCAGGAAGGACTATGCCTAGGATTGCATTAGATGGGTTTGAGTCACAATGTATAGGAAGCAAATGGAGAAAGAGACTGGTGACCATGAAACAGATTATTGTCCTCTAGATTTTAATAAATCCCAGTAACTTTCCTGTAATTTTTGACCATATAATGTAATACTTCCTTATACCCTCCTTATACAACAGTAGAAATGTTACCAGTCTTCATTAATGTCAGTGCAGATTATGAAGTAATTTGCTGATCTCACTGGACAATTTTATAGGGCTTCATTTGACTGATGTAGATATACACACCGGAGATAGTTGCCTTGGCTTCCTTTGCAGTTGGTGCAGACTAGCTAAAATTATAGGGTATGACTAATTTCTTTCTAAAACCAGTTGCTTGTATCTGACTCGCTCTGCTTCTTCCCTGTGACTTTAACAGGAGATAGTTTGAGGTGACTGGTTCATGTGTTCATCACAGTGTTATAGATGTCTGAGGATAGGTGAGAAGAGTACACTTTTTCTGTCAGTTGCTATGAGGCCTTTAGTAACAATTTACTTCTTAATCTCAATACATATAAATATCCTTCTCCTCAATACATATAAATATCTCAAAACTGGGTGCCAAGAGGGTGGTGCCAGAGTCTTCTCAATGGTGCCCAGTGACAGGATGAGGAACAATGGCCATAAACTAAAACACAAGAAGCTTCACCTCAACATAAGGAAGAACTTCTTTCCTGTAAAGGGTAACAGAGCACTGGAACGGGCTGCCCACGGAGGTTGTGGAACATCTCTAGAGATATTTCAAACACACCTGAACACATTCCTGTGTAGCCTGCTCTAGGTGACCCTGCCTTGGCAGGGGCATTGGACTAGATGATCTTCAGAGGTCCCTTCCAACACTAACAATTCTGTGATTCTGTGACACAGGAATTAGAAATTGGTTGTTTTCTTCCCCCTCCCCCCATGCAGAAGTCTCCTTGATGTACCATCCTTTTTCCATTTTTGGCTGAATGTCCACTCTGTGCTTTACCAGCTTAATTCCATAGTTAGAAGTGAATTTGACATATTGTATAGCACTACACATTTTGCTATAATACAGTGCATTTTTAAAAATTATTCTGGTACATTCCCCAAAAACTATCAGACCACAGAGAAAATCCTAATGTTTAGATATAAAATTCACAAGAAGACAAGCAATTCTCATGATTTCTGATGAGGAAGAAGATTTGGGGTTTTTCCCCTCAAAGAGAAGAGTGTCAGAGTAAAGGCAGGACTGGGTCATCTTAAAAAAAAAAAAAAGCCATATTCACATCTAAAATGCTTTTATTTTTTATAAAAAAATATTTTCAAACCAGTGCTTATTTCTACTTCTTCAGAACACTAAAATTGCCCAAGGGCCTTGCCTTTCTCTCCAAAATATTTGCCAAGCTGCAGTGCTGTATGGCAAAGGATTTTCTCTGAGGGCCAGGCACAAGTTGACAGAGGAAGGAAATGAAGAGTGATGATGCAAAGGAATGTGATCAGAACCCTTTTAAAGTAATTTTTTGAATAATGTTCCTTGCTTAAAGGGCCTGAACTGCCAGAAGATAAAAAGACTCAGTTCAAAACTGGTGACAACAGCTTTGGGAAAACTGTGCACAGGTAACCATTTCTCTCTGGAGATAGGTACATTGCTTTGGAATGATTGAGATTAGGCCTAAGATAAGGGGGTTTTTATTAGGAAAGATTTATAAGAATGTGTTTCATGATTTTTTTTTTTCTTGGCAGTGCAGATTTGTTCTCAGAATAACCCATTCCTGTTAGAGTTTGGAGTATGCTTTCTCCATTGCCTAAAATATATGTCTATAATCAGATGGAAAGGTGAAGAAATTCTGGTGGTTTTGAGACAACTTGTGTCCTGGGGCAGCAAGGTGTCTGGAGATACCCCTGAAATCATTGGATCAGTGCATGAGTAAATGCCTACTAAGTCAAAAGAAAAAAAAATAACAAAGCTCAACTGCATCAGGGAACTGTTTTGAGGGGAAATTTCTTTTTCCTCAGCACTCTATTTCTCTGTGTTGTTTAGATTAGCCTACAAATCCTAATTTCAGTTTGCCTCCAGAAAAATCAGCCTACATTTCTTCATTGTTTCTTTTAACAGTCTTATGTATCATACTATAGTAATACCCAGAAAGAGCTTTTAGTCTTATTTTTTTGATGTTTGATTAGCCTTGTAGTTAGATCATAACAAAGGTTGATACAGAAGACAGCTTTGGAAGAATGAGCATAAATGCATGGGTTTTGTCCATTCTCAGAAGATTGTAAGTGATCTCAGTACTTTCTCAGGTTCAAATAAGCCTGCTGGCATTCAAGATGAAAACCCTAAAGATTTTTAAAATTACTGCTAACAGTGTCTCAAATGACCTGCTCAATATCCTTAAAAATTAAGCACAAGTTGGGACCGAAGGGAGCTGTAATAGGCAACTTAGTCCCTTCATTGTATTGCACTTCAGAGAAGTGATTTCCAGGTGCATTGCTTTATAAATGGGTGACTGCTGAGAGTGCAATCAGTAACAAATTTCAGCTTTTTTTTCTCTGTGTAACACGGTAACTAATCATTTCACAAAATGGAAGGTCTTGCTGAGGACTGTAAGCCACTGGGAGTGTTAAAATAACCTTGTAGCTCTGATTAACAGGCTTCCAGATGCTAGATTAATGAGTGGATCTGAAAAGTTTGCATCAGCATAAGCTTCAGTCTTGCTGAAAGCAGTAAGCTTTTTTACTAGCATGCTGCAGTAAAGATGAATCGAGCTACAGCATGTGGAAGAGTATTTTGAAAAAAATCCCGACATAACAGCTAGATACTGAAATGTGTGACTTTTCCCACCAGCAACAAAGTCTCTCCAGGCTGAGATAAATCCCCTTTCTGGTGCTTATTTTGGTCTCAGAAGCGCAATGTGTTGTCCTATTTGTATGGCTGTTTCATTTATGGCTGTATGGTTGAGAGGAATAATATCACTAAAACAAACAAAAAACCCCCCAAAAAACCAAAATGAGTCAAAGATAATAGATTCTGTTTAGTAGTGGCAAGGGACTCCCTTTGCTTGATCTCCTTCCCTTTATGCATGAAAACACCTCAGTAAAACAAGATCCTGACTTTAAAAGGAAGCAACATGCCCTAAACACAGACACTTTGGAAAGATGCTTGATAAGATGTTGCTAGACAAGAATGACAAGAGATGACAGCAGGGAAGACTGGGTATGGTTGAACCAAAATTAATCTTGTTTTTTCTACTTGCCATAGGAGAGCTCTTACCTAAGCATATAACATTTTATTTTTTTTTTTCTGTGCAAAAGCCATGTGTGTATTTATACTCTAAGGTTCAGTGGCTGATTTGCTCAAGCCAGTCAATGTCAGCCAAACAATGAGCCACGAGCTGGGTTATAGGTGTCATCACCCCAATGCCATTTCTACACATTGCCATGCTAAGAAAACTGTGTGGGAAACACCCTGATGTTCTATTTATTTTCCTCTGAGCAGCATGTATGGTGGTGTCAAAGGACATTTTATGGGTGTCTACTTTTCCTTTAGAATTTTTGTCCCTATTTGTGGTCAGTTATTTTGCTGAGTCCTTAAATGAACTTCAGCATTGCTGCTTGTGCTAAGGTGCATTTATCTGTCCACAAAGGCAGATTTGGCTGCCAGCTTATGCTATATATTTTGCAGCACCTGCTGCAAACTTGTTTTATCTTCAACAGTCAACCTATTTCTTTGTGGAAATGAAAGATTTAACAAAAAATGGCAAAAAATACAGTACCATTACCTCAGCGATTTATTTCCTGTTCAAAGGGTAGATTTACTGGCAAGCAGAAAACAGACTGCTGTCTCTGGGCTAATTTCGATTGGATTCATAAATGTTTGGCTGACATTATTCACACATTCTATACTGAGTAAGATTAAGACCTCGTACTGCTTGTATGCTGTGCTGTGAAGTCCTTTAGCTAACCAAGAAAATGTGGTTGAGGTGCCAGTAGACCTTATTTTTGTAAAGCTTAAGGACAGGTATTCCATGCTGTTTTTTCCATGTAAGATGAGAGGAAATAACATTGCAGACAACAAATGATAAGCTTGGCTTTTGAAGGGTGCTTTGACAATTTTGATGTCAAAGTGACTTTAAATTGAAAATAGATAAGAGAACAATTCTGCTCATTCCTAAGGAGAAGAATATACACAGCATCAAGACATCTCACCTACTGTGTGAGCAACAGAAGAATCTCATAACCAATACCAGGCTGTTGTTCAAATTTACAGCAGCTCCCAGCAACTCTGGTCTACCAAACCTGCCTGTAGTACTCTGAAGTTCCCATGTGAAACTGCCTCCAGTGTCCCTGGGAACTCACTGTCTGATGGTTCACTGCAGCTGTGTCTTACATAGTGTTTGTCCAATTTGCCTTCCCCAAAGAGCTAGCTTCTTCACAAGTGGAAAAAAATGAAATAATATCCTGTTTTGACCTGTACTTTAGAATATAGCAAGCTTTCCTCACCCTGTGTTTAGAAACTAAATCTCCCTAGGCTTTCTGTCGTGAACTTGTTTCCCCTCCTGCAAGCCTGTGCCAGCTTTAAGGCAGCCGAGTTACACCAGGGTGAAAGGAGGAATGAGAAAATGAGTGTTTCCAATAGCTTACAGGCAGTGTTCGCAGCTGACGCTGATGATTTGCCATCTGTGTGCTTGGTGTTTACAGTACTGACTGCGGTGAAATTGTGATCGAAGAGCAGCTCAGTAACATTTTCTGTTGGTCGATTTTGTTCCAGAGTAACTGCCTCCAGGGCTGATTTGGGACTTCACCTGAACAAGTCATCTCAGATTCTAATTTTATCTTCTCTCCTTCAACCAGTAGCTGTAAATGGCATTTTTCAGTCTCAGAAGAACCTTAGCCCTGAAGTTGACAACAGTTGTCTAGCAAATAATGATATCATGCAAAGTTCAGGGGGAGAAATCTCACATTAAATAGAAAATTATTTAGTACAATAATTGACAGTTGAAAAATCTTGTCAGCTTGCATATACATCACACAATTCACCATCTGTGGATTAATCCCTCTGGTCTCCAAAGGTACTAATATGTGTACTTGTGGGAGAGTTTGTCTAACACATTTGCTTCCAATAAAACAGTATTTGCACTTTTTATGTCACCTCTGGATAGATTTATTCAAATACAAGTGATGGGGGCATCTCTAAACAGTTCCAGCACTGGAAAATTTGTTGCAATGGAGTCATTGCTTGAAGGACCTTGGGATTTCAGTCTTTATTTCACAAACTGATCAGTTATTCCCTTTCCAAAATCTACCTGTAACCACGAATTTTAAGAAATACAAGAAAACAAGAAAACCAGACTGTTACAAAGAAAGCAAACTGCTATTTGTTATGGGGAAAATGGATAATAATACTCACTACTGCTAGAAAGAGTCCTGTAACTCTTAGTATATTTTGGGACCACTCACATGTGAAAAATATTTGTTGTTTGCTGTTTACTACCAGACTTTGCAGTGCTGCTCTCAGGGCTTGCTAAGCTGAGTTGGAGTCACTGAGAGAATAGTAGGGAACGGCACTGGGACCTAAACAATCCATGTTCTCTGTGTCAGAACAAGGTGGTTTTCAGGAGCAATTGCTTCCTTTGTTTTGTTTTTGAAGGATAAAACTGAGATCCTGTCAATGTGACAAGACAGAGTGCCCCCTAAACTATGAATGTTTATTTTGGAAATGGTTGAATTGTTACTCATCCTATGAGAAGCATGTTAACAATATCTGAGGGTACAGAAAGACCTCTGTGCCCGTTGAGGGGAAATTCTTCACTGATTTTTCGCTGTGTCCACAATAAACACAAATTCCAGTTACACAGTTGAGCAATTGGAATCAGTTTTTCTCAGGTATCTGTGGGGAGACCTTGATAGTTGTGTGAAATCCTAATGAAACTAGACAGTATCTATTAATTGAATACATTTTTCATGAAAAAAAGATGACACACTGTTAAGACAAATATTTTTCTCAGTTGTCTGTTTTAGCATCTTCAGATGTAAAATACAGCAACAGCCATTCACAAAATGCCAAATCATGTTGATTCAAGATGAAGTGTTCTGCTTCAGACTTCCACTTTCATTCCAAAGGAAGCTTGAATCTGAAATGAAACATTTCACTTCAGGATTGGATAAGCTTCTGAGTTTTAAAAAAGGGAAATTTAGACAGATAAGAATATGACATGACAATATAAATATAAATGAAAAAATACATAAACATAAATACAAATTTGGCAACAGTCAATGATTTGCATACAGCAGAACAATGAAATTCTTTATGGGAAGAAATTCTTTCCTTCTGTGAAGGTATGTGTGTCATCTGATTCCCTTGCTTTCTCTGGCTTCTTGGTGCTGATAATTCTGAAATCTGTGCTCACTGTTACCTGTATGACTTCATGTTGCTGTTTGTTCTTACATCATAATCCAGTTCACTGCTATCTTAATGGTGCTGTTAAAACTGTTGCTAGGATTGTGCCATACATCTGGTTTATTTATTTCTTGTCCCTTCATCAGGCTTACATTGATGAAGGACAGTTGAAGGGGAACACCAAAGCCAGCCTATTGGATAATTTCACTCTGTGTTCCAATAGGAAACACCCAAAAGAAAATGCATGAAATTAGGTAGCTGAAGTTGTGTATTCTGTAACTGCTGAGTGGCTGGTAGATTGCTACTATACAGCCATGTGATAACCTTGCAGTGATGTAACTGTGCATGAAGTGGATCTGGTAGCAGGGTAGGATAGGAGATAATTCTTTTTCCACTCCTCTTCTGAAGCTGAATGACCATGTAGCCAGTGACAGGCCCAGTGCAGGTGATGGAGCTGAAGAAGGATCCTGAACCCCACTGCTCAGTGTGATTGCCTCTTCCCTTTCTCCGGGACCACATGCTCATTTTATGTTAGAAAGAGTAGAACTGGCTGAGGAAGCAGTCTTTGCCCATAAGCACAGAAGTCCTCTATTTGATTCTCTTCTACCATCTAAACAGAGAACTTGTGTAAGGGGAAAGAAAGAAAATATTAATTGATTATGACTGAACAACAGCCTGGTGATAAGACTGGGAACACAGCCCAGATTTTTCAATTTCCAGATCAGTGATTTGCTCACTAACTTGTGCTGTTTGTAGCTCTGAATAACCAGACTCCAGTGTGTTAAACTGCCACTAGTCAAGATCTGAGATAGAGATCTCATTAAACATAGTTTACATCTGTTTATGTGACTTCAACATCAGTGAGTTTAAAGGTATATCTGAACATCCATCTTCACCTTATCTCTTTTTGGTAGATATTCACAATGAAGGACTCTGGGTGGATGGTTAAATTATTAAGAGATTTTATTGATATATTATTCAAAGACAGGCATGTGCCTGCGGTTTATATATCAGAACATCTGATTTTCTTTCTCAAATTACATAGTGGCATTTCTGGTTTCCAGACCCAGAAGCCAAAGAACAACCCATCCAACCTTATAATCACTTTGAAAGCTTAAATATTCAATGAACACATTTTAGAAAGGGCTAAAGCCTATATTAATTTTATACAATTTCAGACAAGCGGGAATTTCAGGCATTAATGACTGAGAGACATTTCTGGGAGGGTTTCTTTGAGCCATAGAGCCTGGAAAAAGTCTTGCAAAATCTACTCCTCACTGTTAACCAACTCTGAGAGGGAGAAAATAAAAATTCAAGTCCAAAGGTTTTCTTTTTCCTCATGATATTCATCTCACTTCCCAAACAATCTTTTTCCTGCCTGAGTCAAGGGGCAACAGGATTGTGATGGAGGAGATGAACAGACAATATGTAGGAGAAGACTGGTCTTTTATTACCCCATAGGCACAACAGATGTCTAAATTTTCAAAGTTCATGCTGGAGTTAATACTTGTAAAAGCACTACTAATTGAGGTAGATGTCAATGGGACCTATGATGGCATGTGTCCAACAGCAGCTCTGCTTCTGGAGGAGCTGGGAAGTAAATGAATATCTCACAAACATGATTAGTCAAAGCCTCCAGTGATACAGAGTCCAGATACCAGTGGATCTGGGCAAGGGTTTCCCAAGGAAACCACTCAGTATTTCTTCCTCTAGCAATATCAAAAAGGAACCTTTTTTTGAGCCTGCAGTTTTCTGTCTTCTCTTGGATCTCAGAGTTTACTGCGGGACATATGTGGTGAAGAAACCTAGCCTTTAAGTGTAGCAGCCTGTAACCATAGCACAGTACCCAAATGGTGACTGAGCACTGAACAGGCTCCCCAGGGAAGAAGTCATGGCACCAAGCCTGACAGAGTTCAAGAAGGACCTTGTACAATGCTCTCAGGCACATGGTGTGATTCCTGGGGTGTCACTTTCCATTAACAGTAATTTGATCATGAATTACTACCTTGGGTTATCATCACTGAATTGTTCATTGCTAAAGTCAAACAATACATATTTTACTCTAAATACTGTCTTTTCAAAGCAAGTAATGGAATTCTGATTCTTGTTTTCCTGAGGGCACAATGCAGAATTTCTGTTTCCACTATCTGCCTCCAAAAACTCTTGGGTCTTTTGTTTTCAGTTCATTGCTCTGAAAAACAGTTTCAGAATTAATTTATCCCTACTCAGGTCAGGGATTTGAGATTCTACAGTGTGGGTGCAGTATAGCAATATAAGTAGAGTAAAAAAAAGAAATACCTTTAATGCAGTGGGATGGTCTAGGACTGAACTGCAGAATTTATTTTGATTTTTGGCATGGCTTTTGGTGGGGCCAAGATTTTCATTTCTAGATGTCCCTGTTACAGACAAAGTGTCAGATCTCATACAAAAACAAATAAATAGATAGGTACATAGGTCAATAAATAAATGGAGAGGAAGACAATGAAAATACCTAATAGCAGGTACTGGTTTGGCTTGCAGTGTGATTACAGAGTTTACATTATTTGCATTTGTAGATTGATTAGACTTGTAGACACCCTTGTTCCTGGAAAATATGGGACGTGTCTCCAATACCAAAAACTTTAACTCCAATGTTGGTTTCTGGCTAATACATCAAATGGGGTTGCTGCTATTCAGAAGGAGCTGGACAGGCTGGAGAAATGAGCTCACTGGCTAGGAAGATGTTATACAGAGATGGACCTTGGGATCCCAGTGGACAGCAAGATGATTGTCACCCTCGAAGGTACTCTCATGGTGAAAGAAGCCAACAGCCTTCTAGAGCTGGGGGATGGAATCTTACAAATATGTAAAATACCAGATAGAAGTGAAGGAAAAGGAACCCAGACTCTTCTCCACACTGACTTCTGATAATACAAGTGTCAGTGGGCACAAATTTAAATGTAGGAAATTGCATCTGAACATTTTTACTATGAGGGTAGTCAAACTCTGGAACAATCTGCACAGAGACATTGTAGAGTCTCTGTGGTGGTGTTCAAAGCCTGACTATTACACAGTCCTGGGACCTATGCTATAGTTGACCTTTCTTGGGTAGCGAGTTGGACTAGAAAAGGTGAGATGAGAGTCTTTTCCAGTCTAAATGATTTGGGTTTTCCTTTTTGGCATAGTTTGCTTCAAGAACCCCTTTTGCTACACCATGTAGCCAGAACTGTGTTGTGTGTCGGTTCGGTGCCTTGTGGTGTCTTCTGATATTACTCAAGCACATCCTGTGTCCTTAAGCACTTCCACAGTCTCCTCAAAACAAGTAATCTTCATTCTTGATTTCATGCTGTAAAATATACCAGTCCATGAGGTTGTGACATTGTTCTTTCCTTATTACAGAATCACAGAATCATTTAGGTTAGAAAAGACCTCCAAGATCATTGAGTCCAACCTTTGCCTGATCACTACCTTGTCAACTAGACCATGGCACTGAGTACCACATCCAGTAGTTACTTGAACACCTCCAGGATGGTGACTCCACCACCTACCTGGGCAGTCCGTTCCAATGTTTAACAACCTTTTCCATGAAGAAATTCCTCCTGGTATCCAACCTGAATTTCCTCTGGTGCAGCATGAGGCTATGTCCTCTCTAGTTGCCTGGGAGAAGAGGCTGACCCCCACCTGGCTAGAACCCTTTTCAAGTAGACGTGAGCAAGAAGGTCACCCCTGAGCCTCCATTTCTCTGGGTAAACAACTCCAGCTCTCTCAGCCACTCCTCACAGGACTTACATTCCAGACCCTTCACCAGCTCCACTGTCCTTCTCTGGTCTCCCTCCAGAACCTTGTTATAGTTTTGGTATCTCATTGCAATTCCTCCAAAAGGTTTGGAGCCAATGCCTAAAATTCAGTGAAGATGGTTAACAAAAGGAACTAATGAATATTTATGTTGTGATGTGATGACTCAGACAAGAGCCTTTTGTTCTGGGTCCCCAGGATGGGAGGAGAAGGGAAGATGGCTCTTGCGGGGAGCTGTGGGTTTGGTTTTTTTTCTGTGCAAGCTCGGGAGGCTCAGTGTCTCGGCAGAGTGAGCTAGGATGGGAGCACACGGGGATCTGACATCACTGGAGAAACTGGGACTGTGTCTCTCCCTCCCTAACTCAACCATTCACCCGTGGGGGGCCATGGGCACTGCAGGAGCTGCCGTGAGGAAGAGAGCACACTTGTTTTCTGCACTACAGAGAGAGGGTTTGTGCCGCTTTCGCCATCAATCCCAAAGGACTTGACCTGGTGACTGTGCCCTGCCATCTCACCTGAGAGACCAACTGGCCGAGGTGCGAAATCCCCACCTGCTGTCCATAAATATATTTGTGGAAGACAGTAACGTTTGTTTTCATTTCATTTAAAGGGTTTATTACAAACTGGGGTTTTTTTTCTTTGGTCCTTTCTGATATATATATAGTGGTTAAGAACTGTTATCCTTTTCATATCTATATTTTTCTAATTAAAGTTCTGTTTTCTAACCTGAAAGGAGAGGGGTTATTTCTTTTTTTTGGCTGATCTGGGGGGAAGAAGGCCTTTCTTTTTCTCTCTCTCGGCCAACATAGATATCTTAGTTCTCCCCTGAACTAAGACACACCTCAATGTCTTTACTGGAGTGAGGGGCCCAAAACTGGTCACAGGACTTGAAGTGAGGCCTAACTAGTGCTGAGTACAGGGGGATGATCACTGCCCTGGTTCTGCTGGCTACATTATTGCTGTTACAAGCCAGGATGCCATTTGTCTTCCTGTCCACCTGGACACACTGCTGGCTCATGTTCAGCCACTGTCCACCAGCACCTCCACATCCTTTTCTGTCAGGCCACTTTTCAGCCACTCTTCCAAGCCACTCTTCTCCCAGCCTGTAGTGCCACATGGAGTTGTTGTGACTGAAGTGTAGGACCCTGCATTTGGAACCACTGAACCTTATACCATTGACTTAGGCCCATCAACCCAGCCTGTCCAGATCCCTTTGTTGAGCCTTCCTACTCTCCAGTAGATGAACACCCGCACACAACTTAGTAAGTCCCTGAATTTACTGAGGGTGCACTTAATCCCCTCATCCAGATTAACAATAAAGACATTAAACAGTACTAACCTCGCTATCGAGCCTTGGGGAACACCACTTGTGACTGGCCACCAACTGGATGTGGCACCATTTACCACCACTCTCTGGGCCTGGACATCCACCAAATCTTTAACCCAGGAAAGAGTGCACTTGTTCAAGCTGTGGGCTTCCCACTTTTCCAGGAGAATGCCATGGGAGACAGTGTCAAAGGTTCTGCTGAAGTTCAGGTAGACTACATATATAGCCTTTCCCTCATTCACTAGATGGGTCATGTAGTCATAAAAGGACATCAAGTTGGTCAGTCAGGATCTGCTTTTCCTAAGTCCATTCTGACTCGGCCTGATCTCTTGGTTGTCCTGTATGTGTCATGTGATTGCACTCAAGCTGATCTGTTCCATAATCTTCCTAGGCACTGAGGTCAGGCTGACAGACCTGTAGTTCCCTGGATCCTCCTTCTAGCCCTTCCTGTGGATGGGTGTCACATTGGCCAACCTCCAGTCATCTTGGACCTCCCCAGTTATCCCGGACTGATGGTAGATGATGGAGGGTGGCTTGGTGGGCTATTCCTCCAGTTCTTTCAGTACCCTTGGATGAATCCCATCTGGTTCCATAGACTTGTGACTGTCTAGGTGGCACAGCAAGTTGCAGGGGCCTATTTTTCTCCCCCTTGCTGTCTAGTAGTTCAGGGATTTGGTTGCCCTGAGGATTACCAGTCTTACTGTTAGAAACTGAGGCTAAAAAGACATTAGTACCTCAGCCTTTTCCAAAAAAAAAAAAAAAAAAGATTTTCCTTGGCCTTCCTTTAGTTGTTGATGCATTTATAAAAAACATTTTTTATTATCTTTCACAGTAGTGGCCACATTGAGTTCTAGCAGAGTTTTCATCTTCTGATTTTCTCTTTGGATGACCTAGGGACATCCCTGCACTCTTCCTGAATTGCCTGCCCCTTCTTCCAATGGTCATAAACTCTCTTTTTTCCTCCGACTTCCTGTGAAATTGCCCTGTTCAGCCAGGCTGGTCTTCTTTCCTGAAGGCTTGTTTTTTGGCATATAGAGACAGCCTGTCCTGTGCCTTTAAGATTTCCTTCTTAAAGTATGTTCAGCCTTCCTGGACCCCTTTCAAAGACATATTAAGGGCTATTTCCCAGGGAACTCTCTGAATCGGTGTCCTTAATAGGCCGAAGTCTGCCCTCCAGAAGTCCAAAGTAGAGGTTTAGTTTACCCCCTTCCTTACTTCACTAAGAATCAAAGACTCTATAATGCTGTGATCGCTATGCCCAAGACGTCCTCCAACCATCACATCTCGCATCAGCCCTTCTCTGTTTGTAAACAGGAGGTCTAGTGGGGCATTGTATCAATAGTCTTGCTTACCAGCTGTGACAGGAAGGTATCTTCCACATACTCCAGGAACCTCCTAGACTGTCTCCTCTCTGCTGTGTTGAGTTTACAGCAGACATCTGGGAAATTAAAGTCTCCCATGAGAACAAGGGCTAGTGATTGTGAAATGTCAGCCAGCTGCTTACAGAGTATTTCATCTACCTCTTCATCCTGGTTGGGTGGTCTGTAACACACGCGCACCTGGATGTCTGCCTTGCTGGTGTTCCCCCTGATTCTTACCCATAAACACTTCACCTTACCATCATTATCCTTGAGCTCTATACAGGAAAAATACTCCCTAGGTACAGAGCCACCCCACTGTCTCTCCTTCCTTCCCTGTCCCTTCTGAAGAGGTTGTAGCCAACCATTGCAGCACTCCAGTCATGCCAGTCATCTCATTACATTTCTGTGATAGTGACTATGTTATGGCTTTCCTGCTGCACAGTGGTTTCCAGCTCCTCTTCTTTGTTATGCATACTGCATGCATTGGTGTAAATGCATTTCATCTGGACCACTGATTTCACGCCTAACGCTGGCCTGTTGCCCCATGGCTCATCTCTTGTGAACCTGGCCTTATCCCCTTCCTCCTCCAAACCTAGATTAAAGTTCTCTCAATCAGCCCTGCCAACTCATAGTCTAGAATCCTTTTCCCCATTTTAAACACATGAATCCCATCTCTATCCAGCAGGCCTGGTGCCATATAAACCATAAATGAAAAAGCAAAAATTCCACTAATGGTATCAGTCTTTAAGTCATGTGTTGATCACGTGGGTTCTCCTGTTCCTTTTAGCATTCTTCACTGTCACCAAAAGAATTGAGGAAAACACCATCTGTGCTCCTGTCCCTTCAACCAGTCACCCCAGTGCCCTGAAATCCTTTTTGATTGCTGTAGGACTTCTCTCATTGACCTCGTCGCTGCTGACCTGAACAACGAAGAGTGGGTAATAATCAGAGGACTGAATTAGTACAGACTGTCCTGGTAATATCTCTTAACCAGACCCCAGGGAGGCAGCAGACTTCCCTGTGGTATGGATTCAGTCAGCATACCGGGCCCTCAGTTCCTCTCAGAAGGGATTGCTCACTACAGTTCTTTCTTTCTTTCTTTTCTTTCTTTCTTTCTTTCTTTCTTTCTTTCTTTCTTGTCTCTCTCTCTCTCTCTCTCTCTCTCTCTCTTTCTTTCTTTCTTTTTCTTTCTTTCCTCCCACAGTCGCGATCTGGCTGGTGGAGTGACTTCTTCTGGGCAATGTCCATTTACCACTCAGTCCAATGCCCAACCCTGGACTTAACATGCAGCAAATAACCAGGAGATTCTCTCAGCATATTATTTTACTTTTTAATCTCTATGAATGGCTAAAACCAGCCTGGAGTGTGGTACGCTTTAAAGCTTAAATCTGTTTTACAGGGTATATGTCCTGCAAGAAACCCAAGATTCCTTCTGGAGTGAAGAAAAATTAGATTTTAGAGTACAATGAAATGTTGGTTTTCAATTTCTGATTTGCAGTAGGTGTGGAGTAATTGCAATGTAGATATGAGAAAAATTGCTGAAGAAAATTGTCAGACAACACAAATTTGCTATTTGCAAAATTGTGAAAGTCTCACAAAGCAGGAGAAAGAAAGATTGAAAAACACTATTCTATAGAAGTAGAGGCCATGTTCGTGCCATCATGAGGTATATACTATATATATGTATTTGATTTAGAATGGATGTGGTATAAGTGTGTTGTGAGGCATAAGTGAACTGCAAAAAGACAGACTAACTAGCTGAATTAAGATATTAGTCCTCATACATGGCAGCTCAGAGCTCCACAGTATGAATTCAAATCCAGAGAAAGCTACTTTAGGACTCAGCACTGGGGAAAAAAAAGCATTTATTCTGCTGTGGGAGCACCATCGGCATTCAGACTGACTTGAAACTATGATGTGTGATTATGCCAGTAGCAACTCTTGTCCTCTTTCAAGGGTGTTAAAGATTGACACAAAAATAAATTACATATGAGAGACAAGTGGACTGTCCCAGGTGTTCTTGGCAAATGCTGCCACAAAAATTAAATAAAAGCCCTTTTAGTAGGATCTGAACAAGCAATTTTTCATGTTTCAGAGTGAAGCCACTTGCCCACCATCACTACCTCACTACAGATGAGGGAAGAGATATTTTGAGGGCTCTTGAGGTTTATGAATGATCGCAGTGAATCAGCACAGAGTGATTTAGCACAGGTGTTCTGTAATTGGGTGGCACAGGAAAAATTCCAAATCCATTCAGCAATTCTCACCTTTCCAGTAGGGAGTTCAAGTGAAAAGTCTGCCTACTGGCATGAGAATAAAACAGCTAAGTGTGGTGAATACACACAACCTCAGTATCTCCTCTCCTTAATATGGAGCCTTTTTATAGGCTTATTTGTCAGAGGTACTTATTTCATTTCTATAAAGTACATTTAAAATGTAGAATATTTTAAAAAGTCCCAACTAGTTCTGAAAAAGTTACTACCAAAGCACTTGTGCTCCCTGTGTTCATTCTGAAAGGATACTGACCCTTTTCCTGTGCCTTGTGGCAATTCTCAGCCCCTCATCAGGCATCATTAAAATCTTGTATGATTTCTATGATTGAATTTCTAAGGTCAGTTTGAGGGAGAATTAAAGAAAACTGAGGAAAAACAGGAGGGAGAAAAATACATCAAGATGCATGGGAAACTGATTAATACATCCATCAGAGAGACATTCTCTTGGAGTGTTTGCTGTGTGGGATATTTTTGACTGTCAGAGATGAGCAGACATTTTTCATGGACTCAAGAGTGAAAACTAGGAGTACTGTCATGAATTAAATGTGGAAACAAAATGGAACCCATATGCTCTGTATCACTGGGGGAAAATCCAGTGCTCTTTCCACCAGAGTTTCTTTAGCCTCTTTCAGTCCTAACATTAAAGTGTGACTGTTCTTACATAGTTTCAGTAATTGGAACATACTGGTTTTGATCCAGGAGAGTCAGGGGTCTGTGAAAAAACATTTTCCCTTGAGGATATTTCTCAGCTCCTTTTTAGACTCAGCTTTTTATATGTCATGTTGCCAAAGCTATAGAGAGCTAAACCTCCCTGTTAGTGCATTAGTCTCTGTGTTTCATATGTATGGAATACAATTTTCCTTTGTTGCATTTTCCTCTCAAAGTAAACAAAGTTGCAAATAGATTGAACCTTATCATAGTGAGGTGCATGTCATTCCTTCAAAATAAAAAATTGAAACAGGTAAGACTGGTGGTTCTTAATTGCTGACAAAAACCAGATCCAAAGATCCTGCTGCACTGAAAAAGTAGTTTCCAGCCTACATCCAAGCTCTGCAAGCTCTGGTGCCTAGTCACAATGGTGGCTCCAGCCCTCCAAAAGACAGGCCTGCATGTTCCAGTGTGGTGGCCAGAATAGTAGTGCTGGTATATGCTTGGGTACACAGGTTCACAAAGCTCTGGAAGGTTCACTCTGACCACAGTGAATTCATACAGACAAGTTTGCTGATTGAATAACATTAAATCTGGCGTGTGGGGCATACATTCTCAAAGGAGGGAGTCCCAGAACAAGCCACTGGCTTACTGTCCAATTCCTATTGTATGAAATGACATTTTCACCCCCTCTGAAAAGTAGTCAGGCACTTTTCACAGCATCCTTCCAGCGGCTTTTTAGCATCCACTGAGTATGTGGTACATTTGGGACTAAAGCCAGGATTTCAATGCTATCTGCTAATTGCCAGGCTCATTAGAAAAAAAGCTTGCTGAGATTCAAAATAGATATTATACCTGTTGTACAGCTAGACAAGCTGATAGCAAGGTGTGTTGGAGAGAGGCCAAAGAAAAATTAGCTGTAAAGAAGTGTACCTAGCCCCTCTACTCTGCCCTCATGAGACCACAGCTGGAGCACTGCCTCCAGTTCTGGGGTCCTCAGCACAAGAATGACTTAGACTTATTAGAGTGAGTTCACAGGAGGGATATGAAGATGATTAGAGGGATGGAGCACCTTTCCTATCAGGAAAGGCTGAGAGACCTGGGGTTGTTCATCATAGATACAGCTTTGGGGAGATGTCACTGCAGCCTTCCAGTACTTAGAGGGGGTTTATACAAAGAAGAGTGTGACTTTTTACATGAAAAGATAGTGACACGACAAGGGAGAAATGCCTTTAATTAAAAGAGGAGAGATTTAGATTAGCTTTTAGGAAAAAAAAAATGAGGATGTGAGGATGTTGAGGTTCTGGCACATGTTACCTAGAGAGTTTGTGAATGCCCCATCCCTGGAAGTGTTTAAGGCCATGTTGGATAGGGCTCTGAGAAACTTTTACTAGTGAAAGGTGTTCCTGCCCATGGAAGAAAGAGTGGAATTAGATAATCTTTAGAGTCCCTTCCAATCCAAGCCATTCNCCTTCCAGTACTTAGAGGGGGTTTATACAAAGAAGAGTGTGACTTTTTACATGAAAAGATAGTGACACGACAAGGGAGAAATGCCTTTAATTAAAAGAGGAGAGATTTAGATTAGCTTTTAGGAAAAAAAAAATGAGGATGTGAGGATGTTGAGGTTCTGGCACATGTTACCTAGAGAGTTTGTGAATGCCCCATCCCTGGAAGTGTTTAAGGCCATGTTGGATAGGGCTCTGAGAAACTTTTACTAGTGAAAGGTGTTCCTGCCCATGGAAGAAAGAGTGGAATTAGATAATCTTTAGAGTCCCTTCCAATCCAAGCCATTCTATGACTCTATGTTTATTTTAGAAAGGGATCCTGGATAAAACTGGGCAATAGACTGTGCTAAGACTTTATGTTTGGACCCAAATTATTTGGGAACAATCATGTGAAAAGGCTTGAGTTCATGCACAGGTCCTGTTTAGTTTATTTTTATGGATATAGACTAAGACAACATCTTATCCCATTGTACAAGAATTTTGTGTCAAATTTTATGTCTTTCTTTGTGTGAAAGTCAAGCAACACTGTTTAAGTGTGGGTTTATTTGCACTTAAGATGGTGATGAAATAAATCACTTTGTTTAGTTTCCATGGAATGGTTACACGACATTGGCATTTGTTTATGCAGTAACAGACACATTTTTAAAATTCTTCTTCCCAAAGAGAAGGCTGATTTTTATTTTTTTCTTCAGAGTAGAAAGGAAGGAGAGAGAAGCAGAATGTAGAAGAAAGGGAAGCCTCTTTTCAGAACTGCCAGAAATGCATAACTATGACTTGTGAAATCTGTATATTTAGACAAACGAACATATGCTTTTCTTTCATGCAATAGAGAGAGAAGACACAAAAGTCTTTCTACAATTTACTTAGTGTGGAAAGTAGAGAGAGTTGCACTAAGTATGGTGGTATATTAACATCTTAAACTTCTTAGACATAGGAAAGATTTGACCTGATCTCTTTACTTCACCCTGCACACAGAAAAACCCCAGCCTTTGAAACGCTCCTTTTGTCTGCTCAATTTTATTTATCGCAGAGAAAAAATTCTTAGTGTAGTTGTAAAAAGCTCTGTGAGGTACAGATCCCAGAAGAGGGATTTGGGATGTTCAGAGGTTCTAAAAAATATAGAAGAATACTTTAGCTCACCTGTCAAGTTCAGGCTCAATATACTTTATTTTCCATCCTCCACCAGCTGGCTGGTACAGACATCTCAGACTCTCCAGAGTCTGCACTCCTTCACTAGCTTTTTCCATTCTGTATGCAAGGATTAAGGTTTCAAAATAAATCACATTCAGAAATCAGATTCACTAAAGTTTGCAGGTGTTTGGTACTGAAGCTTTGGGATGAGCTGTTATTGAGGTACACAAACATTTGCATCCGGTTTAGCATTTCCTTCATATTCCAGCAAAGCTTGAGGCGTTATTACTTCAACAATACAAAGAGATTGCAATGAAATTCTAAAAAATCTTTCAGAAGGCATTTCCACTAATCACATCGCTATGAGAAATATGGGAAGAAGAGTTTAAGCACAGAGACATAGGAAAGGAAGAAATTTCATGACATAACTACCAGGGAATCAGCGTGCATAACTAGTAATGGCTGGAGGTAGCTTACAGTTTGACTAAATCCTCTCCACGTATAGGGTTAGGCCCTGAACTGACCTGAGGACTCAAAAAGTAATTTACCTTACTTTAGTTAATCCTATAAGCAACTACACTTATAAAGGTTTTCCCTACTTATTCTGAAATTTCTAACTTCAGATGCCCATTGAAAGAAAAAGTGGGCTGCAAAGACGATTAGTGGAAAATCTCTCTCATGTGGAAAGGCTGTAGGAGTTGGGCCTGTTTAGTCTGGAGAAGATTGTGAGGGGATCTTGACATGACATGTAAGTATATCCATTGGTATATAAGTGTCTAAAGGGAGGACACCAAGAGGATGGAGCCAGACACTTCTTGGCCATGACAAGCAATAGGATGAGAGGCAAGTCTTCTTTCCTTCTGTTTTTCTGAATCCTCTGGGGTCATGCAGGTAGTCCAAGTTCTACAGGATGAACAGAAACATTTTAATCTGGGACATCCTCTAGCATTAGAAGACATTATGATTTATTGGGCTGTATGAGTTCAGTCCTGTCCAGTTTAATGGAGATGAATTTGCTGGACCTCTTGCTTCTCTTCTAACCTTCTGACTGTTATGGAAAAGAACTTGGCAGAACAGGAGTAAAATCCCACTCTAGTTTACAGCAGAAGAGAAGGATCCATAACTTAGATAGACTCTTCAGAAGGGCCTATAGTCTCTATTTACTCAAACAAGTACCTTCAATATTTGTTATGGTATGGGATGAGTCGCCCATGGTGGTGCCAGTCTCTTGCTGTCCATTAAAGCAGTATGATTCCACTTGACATCTATATTTTAGGCAGTTAACATGAAGGGACATGAAAAATATCCCAGGAAACCATTACTGAATAGTCCTTCTTACCATGATACAGTTGCGCATTGGGGCTGAATGAGGATTTGCAAAAGCAGTACTACTTCTACAACCTCTTAACTTTTAAATTTCCTAACAGTTTAGTATGTATGTTGCATACAATTCCTGAATTTCCCTTAAAAAACATGCCATTACAATGCTTGAGGAGACAAATAGCTGCTTGAAAAGCCCTTATTGCTCAGCTCCTGAAGGAGGGCCATGCCTGGTGTGTGGAACATCTAATGGAAGGAAGAAGCTGGGAGTAGTGGGAACATGGTCATGGGAGTCACAATATGTGGAGAATGCACCTGCCAAACTGAAACAAAATCTGATTTGGAATTCTTTCGAAGGTAGAAACCTTGGGCAGTTTGCTTGCTAGTTTTGTGCTTTTCATTTTAAATAGAATAAGCCACAGGTGCATCTTTGATATTGGGAGTTCCCCTCCCATCCCTGCAAAATTTAAGGTTCTTGATGCATTAAGTCAAAGGTCCAGAAGTCTGTGAAGTGGCTGCAGTATAAACCATTACTTATTCTTTTAAGTATTGAGAGGGTATACTTTCCACTTGGACATAGCTCGCCTATTTTAGTTAAAAATTCAAAACTGTTTAGCCTGTGGCAGAACCTCAGCATGAAAATTTAAGCCTGTAGTGTTAAATCTTGGCAGTTAGAATACAAAGTCTCATGATGCAAAGCGTGAAAGAAGTTTAATTCTAGACATAGTTTCCTGTGCTGCTTGATATTCAGCTTGGCTCTCAAATCATAAAACACAGAGAGATGGCGGCTTTTCATTTGGAGTGATACGGTCTGCAGAGTAAGTCTTGCTATCTAAAACTCTGTAGATAGTCTTGCATTTATGTTTTTCACATGACGTAGAAAATAAACTATTTTTAACATTCAAAGTTACTTACAGTGAAAACAAACACAGATACTTTTACTGACCACATGACAACTGCATGGTCTCAAGTTGTTTTGGGTTTTTTGTTTATTTGTTTGTTTTTTCTTATATCCTGTGGTTTTGTATGTTGCTGCTTATATGCAAGAAAACACAGTAAATCAAAAGGTAAAAGCAAACATAATTAAGACTTCACAGGCTGATCTAAACAAAAACATTGTCCCCTGTATTTTATCATGGCTCTTAAGAAAACTACATGAAGGCTTTTACTACTACAACTAGGATCAGAGTGAAAAACAGCCAGACTTAAGTTCAAACATTATCTTACCTTGCTGTTAGAGAGAAGTCCAGTCCTCCTGCCAAAAAAAGACATCACACCTAAGAAGATGTATGAGTTCATCTATTTTACAGGCTACTCTTTTAGGAAATTCAGCTGAGATGGCTTTGTGGAATAAATTGTGTATACAGACAAATGCTGATTCTTCACAGATGTGTTCAAAAACATCTAGTCTCACTGTCAAATACCTACCACTTGCAGTTTGCTGTTAACAGGAACATGAGGATGGTTAAACTTTTAGCCCTAGGCACAGGGAAAAAAAGCTCTGGTTTATCGGAAGGTATGCAGAAAAGATAGAAAATGAGAATGTGCTACTGATTGTTCCTTAGTAAGAACTCTACCATGTATGGAAGTGATGACTGTAGCATTGGTGAATAGTCAGGGAAGGACTTAACACTGTAGGAAAGGCATTACTGACAGATAAGGCTAGAAGTAAAAACACAGAGACCTGTCTTTAGGCACAGTTGTCAGTAATATCCAGTTAGGAAAATCATATAAACATAGTGCCAAGGAACTTCCAAGAATAAATTAGGGCAACTTTTCCCTAACTTAAAAAAGAGGCTATACTGAAAGACTCTTGGTCTTTCAGCAACTCCTGTCCTGTCTGTAGTTGTTGTGAAAGCTTGTCAATTTGTCATACCAGTTAATCAGTCATTTCACTGTAGGGACTGCAGTTGTAGGATTTGTTAAAAAAAAGGCAACCCAAAACCTAAATAAACATAAATGTGAGTCATCAGGTACCTGACCCGTGCTCGTTGTATGAGTATGCTACATTGTCTGAAGCATATTTCTAGTGTAAAAAATTGGATCCTCTTTAAGATCTATAAATATTCAAGGGGAACTCTGTGTTTTAGGTACAAATAGCTCAGACATCAAGTTCCTTTGGAAATGAGAAAGCACACTGAGTTTTTATGGACAATTTCAAACCACACAAGGTGATAGGGAAGAGCAACCCGGACTGGAACATTTTGAGGGTTGCAGAGAAGATGATATCTTAAGTAATCTCTTCTCTCTGCTCTGTCCCAAGATGCCAGGACTTAGCTGTTGGTGAGAGGCACACACTGCAAAGCCAAGCTTGATAACTGAAAAAAGCAAAGCAACACTCAGAACTAAACACAGGGATTGCCGCAGAGTTTACTGGGAATTTGGGTTCAACCTAAAGCTCAAAATGCTGAGCATAATTCACATTTTTGGTCTCAGTTTGATTGCTTTATCACCTGGTTTTCTCTCTTCTTGTCAAACAGTGTTGATGTCTCATCTTCTCAGCTTTCAAGGCTGGCCTGGTTTAACTGTAATTCAGGGATTGCTTTCTTTTTCCCTGAAATCAGTTTTATCAGGCCTTCCTGATAATGAGCAACAGCTTGATAATTCTTCTTCATCTTGAAACGGAGAGTTGGGTGAGGGTTGATCAAAAAATATGGAAAATCTAGTGGGTGTTTTGATTTTCTTGATGACCTCTGATGTAGACACATTGAAGGTCTGGGGCTTTTCTTTACATTTTAATTACAGACTACGTGATTTATTCATCCATCAGCAACCCTGAAGCACAGCAACACTTTAATTAAACCTTACTATTATTATCAAGATCCTTTGACTTTTTCCATCACTGTAATAGAAGTATCAATCAATTTATCATCACAACCATCTTCTGGAGTAGTTTGCCTTTTCAAATTAGTTCCACAGAATGGAACAGATAGTTCCACATATGTACATAGGTTTCTAACTCTTACATAGGCACCTGCATCCTCCTGAAGGGAAGAAAGCAAGAACAGTTAAATGGTCAAATGTTATTCAAGATCTTTGGCTAGATAGCTTGTCTACACAAGAAAGGTGTGGCAGAACTAACCACTAAGTCCAGACATCATACACGTAGAGCCTCACCCATGAGAGCATCATTTTTTTGTCAGTTTTTATAGAATAATACAATTGATTCAAGTTAGAAGATACTTTAGTTGATCTTTTAGTCACAAATTTGCTCAATGCAGAGCAGGTTGCTCAGGGCCTTGTTCAGTCAGGTCCTAAAATCCTCCCAGGATGAAATATCTCTGGCCAAGCTCTTCCAAATGCTTCTGCTCCAGGCTGACCACGCCCAGCTTCTCCAGACTCCCTGCACATGATATGTCCTCACCATCTCAGTGACCTCCCTTAAGCTACCTCCAATTTGCAAACATCTTTTTTGGACTGAAGAGCTGAAAAGTCTGTGGAGTTTTCTGGATGCAGCATAACAAATTCTGAGTAAAAGAAGAATCACCATTGTCCTCAGTCTACTGGCTACCCTCATATTAATACAGCCCATTGTGTTGTGACCTTTCACATCTAGCAGGGCATGCTCCTGATTCATGTTTAGCCTAATGTCCATCAGGACGCCAGTGCCATTTTCAGCACAGGTCAAGGTCACCTTTAAGAGTGGTGATACTGTGCTTCAGTGACCCCTGAGGGTAAAGAGACCTGTCCAGATAGTCCACACAGCACAACACTGAATTCATAGCAAAACCATGCGAGGGGAATAGCAGGTCTTTTAAAGATGTCTGGTAAGTTCCATCACCCAGAAGGGTTTATTGGCTTGGATTTACCATAAGAAAGGATCAACTGTTCTGAGTATCAGCCTATTTATGCATTGCTTCTGTGTTTCTCTACTTCTGTTTTCAAAGGGGAGTCAGTAATCACCAGCTGGATAAATAAACAGCAATGGGAGGCAGAAAAAACACCCTAAAATTTGCTCTGTGGTGGAGAAAAAGCTCCAGACTAGTAAACCCAATAACTGGACTAAGCTAGTGTCCATGCCCACAAATCCTTTCTGGTGTTTTTGGAATGATTCAGACTCTTGCTTGTGACTGCATGTGATCCTCTGGCAGGGTGGATCAAAGCTTAATTTTCAGATGTTCTCCCTCCCTTTCCCTCCATGGCCCCTCCATGGCTGGCTGCCCATGTCAGCATGCCTATTTTGTGGGTGGGCCTGGAGGTGAATGGAGACCACTACTAAGTGTGTGTAACCTTGTTTATGCTATAAGTCAGTTGAGCTTGCCTGATTTGCTGTGAAATGCAGCTGGTAACCAACGGCTCCAGTACACTGAGTTGAACCTAATATCTTAATTCAGTGCCTGAGAAAGCATCTTGACCTTTTGTTTCTAAAAAATTAGGTTCCTTATGTACTGAGAAGTTTCATTCAGTGCTACTGTTTTTTTTATTCTTCTCCCTTATCCCCTGCACCCACCTCCATTATTAACTCACATCTTGGGACTATATATCTGAATGTTCCTCTTTCTTTGTGATATTTTCTAAATTAATTTCAGCATAACTGGGCTAGGACTCAAGAAATGTGATACTGCTTTCTCTGTGAGATGACTTTGTGTGAATCGCATCCTCATACCTCAGTTTCTCAACATATAAAATGGTGCTGGTAATTCTGGGCCTCTTTGGAGCTAGCATTTTGAAAGCTAGCATTGAAATATTCTGGCATAGATCTGGACACTACACCTTGCTTTCAGTTCTTCAATTTATTTCAGTTTTGACTTGTTTGCAGGTGATGAGAAAGCATCGGGAAACTCATAAAGTCAATGTGTAAACTGGCAATGAATTTGAGATTCTTCTGGCAGCCTTTACCATGCCTGCCTAGGAATTTCTGCCAGAGAATATAAAGGTTTAGATGAGGTGCAGTTGTGACCATCCTGCAGGAAAGCAAAATGAGTGTACTGGGAATCAGCCAAAGGTTACAATCCATACTTAATTCATTTGAGAAGATGTCTGCTTCCCTTGGGGATTAAAAGCAGTTTTCTTTTCATTCAATCTATGAGTAAACAAAGGAAGAGACATACATGAGTGATGGAGTGATGATCTTTCCTTTCTTAGGTCTGTAGTAGTGGACAGGAACCTATGGTTTCCCCTGGATGAACTGACTACTTCTGGCTGGTTACTTTGGCCTCTGAAGAATCTTTATCAAAGCAGCCGTAGCTGTTGTTTGCCTAAACTGCAAGATGGTGCGACTAGACTACAAAACCCTGAGCTATACCTGTCATTACTAGTAGTAGGTTCACTCTAAGAATGAGTGAATCCTGGTTCATGATTGATGTTTCACTTCAGAATAACTCTAGTGAGAGCAATAAATTAAATGCATCCACATTCTAGTCTACACATCCTTTTGATTCCAAGATGACCGTTCCTACATTGTGATTTAGGGAGTATGCTTATTATGTCTTGCTCAAAGCAACTAAAGGTTGGAATTATCCTTAATTTTGGGACACTTCTCAGAACACTCTTTCAGAAATGATTGTGGAGAGATGACATGCAAATCCTCATAAAAATATTTCTCCCATGCCAAAAAATCCCAAGCCAACCAACCAAAAAAAAACAACTTTACAAAAGTGAATAAAATTTTCATACTCACTTTTTAATCATTTGAATTGTAACAAAGAATTTTGCATTTTCCTTAATTTCATATTGAAAAACAAAATAAAACAAACACAATGGCAAGTTGTTAAAATAAGCAGGGAGAAAATATTTTTAAATTCTTTCCTGCCTTCCTAAGAAAATCAAATTAGTGAGAAAAAAAGAAAAAGCTGTGAAGGAAATATGCGAGTGGTTACCGTAAACAGAAATAAACAATTGTAAAACTAAGTGAATGGGGGGGCTTTCTTTTAAGAAAGTTTTAAAACACTTTTCATTAAGTCTCTTTTTTCCTATGTTTTTTTCAATTAATCTTCCTCAGGCATCCCAGTGTTTCAGTCTTAGACCAATACATATATAGGATTTTCCATGAAAGACTATAATAGTTTTCATCAGCTAACTCTGAGAAGCAAAGCTCTTCCATTAAGTTAATTATCTCCTTTTAACTGTGCTAGCACTTAGGCTATTTCTTGAACTACTAGAAGCGAGTTTAGTGATGGGAAAGGCATTTTTCTGTTAATATAATTTGCCAAAAGTTTTCCAATGTGTTAGAAGTTCAGAAAATTAGTTTTGTATAGGGTTTTATTTTTAGTTTTTACTTTCCCAGATAAATGAGGAGCTTTAATTATAACCTGGGACTGAGTAGTGATATGACACCTGCTGAGAATGCTACAAACAATTTCAATATTGAATGTGGAGGACGAATCTAAAACTGAGCTATGTCAATAGAGAGTGCCTGCTGTCTCTGACTGACTTGCTGGAAAATCTGACAGTGACGCTGGTGCCTCCAGCTCTTGCCGTTAATCCTCTACAAAAACGTGGAGAAGACATTGATTGTCACATTTACAAAATAAAGTATCCCACCATTATGTGTGTTCGACAGGTAAAGAATAAACGGTGAATAAAAACCCACAATGGTATTTGATATATAACAGGTTAGATCCTCAGCACCTGGAAATAGACTTCAGTGAAGTTACACCCACTTGTACCTGCTTCTGTTCTCCTCCACTATGCTATAAGTTTTATAGAAGAAGCCAGCTCTAAGCCTTCCTATTGTATGTTTCTTTTACATCCACGGAGTTCAGGCACTGGTTCCTAAAAACTGTCATGCTAGGCTAAACCATTGGTCTGTTTAGATCCATATCATGTTTCTGACAATGGTGAACTCCTGGCTCTAAAAAGGAAGTTTCTCTGGTAGAGTATCTAAGCTATTATGGAAAACACCAGGTTTAGGAACAGGCAAACATTCCTCTAACTGACCATCGTGGGTAAGTTGTTTACATCTTGAAATATGAGCTTTTTTATCTAATTTATTAAATGTCATAACAGTGCTCCAATTTATCTAACTGCCTTAAAAAATATGGGCATAGTGATGACTAAATGATGTCAAGTGGGAGTAAATTCCAGAAGAAGGCTATAGGTTGCTTACAGTTCTTATTCCTTCTGTTACTTCCACTTGGGCTTTCCTTTCATTTAATTCTATTTCCTGTTGTCTTTCTGATGTGTAACATAGTTAAGAGAAGAAACTGTTTAGTCCCTGTGACCTTCACAATCTAAATATCCACCCTTCACTCAGTCTCCTCCAGGCAAATACATTTAAACCTCACTGGTTTTACTAATCTTGCCCCAAATATTTTACTATTTTTATTACCCACACAGATCCTTATAATCTTTACTATTTGGTTTCTACGGGTTTAAGGCCCTGAGGGATCAAAAGAGTAATCTCACCAGCTCAGTCATCTTCAAAAGTCTTTTTTAGTCACTTGCTGTCAACTGTTAACTGCAAGGAAGTTTTTCAGAGGTTTTACTTCCATCAAAGGTTCTCATCAAGTCTTCAGAAGCTCACTTCAATCCTCGCTGTGAGCTGCTGATTGTCTCAGTGACTCCAAATGGTGGCTGCACCCAGGAGTCTCAGAACTTCACTCTTCAGCCAGAAAGACCAATATGTACTATTAAAAAAACAGTAGAATTATCTCCACAAAAGACACAACATCTCTAATTTTTATCCTCTTAAATATAACGCAAAAATTTCAAATGACAGCTCAGTTGCAGCTGACAGTTCAAATTATTTGCAAAGAGGGATCTTGATGCTCTTGCCCTCAGATGTAGTTCCCATCTCATTCTTTATAACCCCTAGACTCAGCAGTCAGTATGGGCAATGATGTATTAAACATGAAAGGAAGGAATAGAAGAATAAAAGGGGCTATGGACAAACAGGGATGAGTGTTACACATGAACCCGAAGACAGGTAAACCCAGAGGAGTCTGGGATCATAAATTGTAGAAAAGACTGATGAGAAATACCTTTGTTAAGACTTGCTACTCTAAAGGCCTTTATTTTCCCCAACAAAAATAACTTATTTAAGACACCCTAATCTCACAATGCCTACTTTAATTGTGTTGGGTATTGATTTCAAATGAGATTAAAAGATTACCCAGATGGGATGTTGTAGCTAGTGGTCAAGTCTTACTGATTCAGATGGAGGACATGAATGTCCGACTATCAAAAGTTTAGGGAAGAAGACCAGGCAAGACCTGGTCTGGTCTTCTCACCTGAGGTGAAGACAGGCTCTTTCCTGGTATGGAGTTTAGCTTTCTCGTTTTGCTGAATGGGTGAGGCATGGGTGCCCTCTCAGAAAGTGTATGACTATCTTGCAGCGCTTATCTTACTGTTGTCAGTGATTCTGCTACTACTCAGGCATGCGGTGAATCAGATAATCTGAAGAGTGCTTCTGCTTAAGGCCTCAGGAACTATGGGCTTCTCCAAGAGAAAGCTTTTGGCAGCATTTCCATTGCTAGGGCTGGTTCTGTTGCACAGAAGGATTTGTTTGAAAGTGGTGTTTTCTTTTCTTTTACAAGCCAGGGGAGGCTAATTCATCTTGGCTCACTGCAGCCTTCTGCACCGTCTGTGCTGCCTGCATATTAAACACTTGGGTTTATATCCCCTTCTTCCATTTCAGATTTTACTTCTATTTTGGAAGGAGGCTTTTTCACTCTTGTGAACTAGGAAGGCTATCCTACCCACAGCTTGGTCTACAGGACAACTTCATCAGACTGTCTATACTGTGTGTTCTAATGAATAAAAAAGGAATTATAACCATAAAAAAAGATGGTTCAATTACAGAATAATTTCTTAATCTTTCTCAAAGACAAAGCTCAAAATTATTACGTCCGAAGAACAATTTTAAGTTTTTTCTCACCCTCCCAGCTCATCTGCACAGGGGAGAAAAAATCAGATGAAAAGTTTGTGAGTCAAGATAAAGACAGGAGCATTGCTCATCAATTACCAGCATGAGCAAAACAGACTCAACTTGGGGAAATTAATTTATTTGATTGCCATTTAATAACAGACTTAGGTAATGAGAAATAAAACCAAAAGATACTATAAACACCTTCCTCCCACCCTCCTCTTCCCAGGCTTAACTTCAGTCCTGGCTCTTTTACCTGTTCCCCTCCAAGCAGTGCAAAGGGAATGGAGTTTGAGTTCATAACACTTAATCTCTCCTGCTCCTTCCTCCTCACACTCTTTCTCTGCTCCATTATGGACTCCTTTCCATGGGACATAGTCCTCCATGAACTGCTTCAGCATGGTTCCTTTCCACTGGATACAGTCTTTCAGAAACAAATTCTACCAACTTGTGTGCCCCTTGGGGTCACAGATCTTGACAGAAAACCTGCTCCTGCATGGGCTTCTCTCCATAGGCAGCAGTTCCTACCAGGACCCTGCTCCCATGTGAAATCTCCATAGGGCTGCATCTCTCTTCAGGAGACACCCACCTGCTCCAGCTTGAGGTCCTCCATGGCAGTATGTGTATATGCTCCAACATGGTCCTCCACATGCTTCAGAGGGTGACTTGCATCACTTT
Organism: Sclerurus mexicanus; assembly: GCA_013396755.1. Lineage (NCBI taxonomy): Eukaryota > Metazoa > Chordata > Aves > Passeriformes > Furnariidae > Sclerurus > Sclerurus mexicanus. Next base: position 830,680 of record VWZF01005801.1, read on the forward strand.
CGTCTTCACGACTGGCTGCAAGGAAATCTCTGCTATGGTGCCTGATAGCAACATTTAAATTAAGAACTTTTTTTTTTAGCAATTTTATTTACATTACTTTTGCTGCCATGAAATCCTCCTTCAGTTTCCAGACACAACTGGGCTACTGTTTTTTTTAGTTTTCTAAAAGGAAAAGATCCAATGTACATTATTTAGTGCTGTAAAAACAATACAGTAGAAATTAGAGTTGACCTTGATCCAAAAGATACAATGAATATAAAGAATTAAAATAAGTCTTGTGATACATAGGGTGCAAATTTTTCTAGGCTGTCTGTGGTATTTCTTTTACAGGTGGCCAGTAGCAGCTTCCTGCTTTGGATGTGTGACCTCAGCTCTCACTTCACAGCTATACTCTTGTAGTTCAGATGTAGGACCTACAGGAAATAATTAATAAGAAAGAAGGTAAATCCATAGGTAATAAGGTGAAAAAAAATGAAATTTCACAAATGCAATGTATGAAATAGTTATCTACATTTGCTCAAAATATCTCTCAGTGCAGGAATTTGATCAGGCATGTGGTTGTTAACTTCGCAGTTCATGTTAGACAGAAGAGGTGACTGTAACCTCCATCTTTGCTATTGTATCATAATAGCAATTTTCTGCTATTACTGGTCATAAAGGCAACAAAAGGTGTTTGGTTCTATAGACACCTGCAGTGACTAATCATCAGTGGAATTGTTTGGAAAATCTTTAAAAAGCTGAAGGCTTAGCCTTAAGCACAATATGTCCCTCATTTCATCAAAAGAAGCATTAATTGGAGAGGATTTAAAGCTTTAACTTGAGGAACAGAATAAAAAATTACCTGACATATACCAGTGTCAAGAACATTTACTGAAGTCAATGGATATGAAGAGAAAATTTGTCTAAATGCATGCCAAGTCAAGAACTTCCAGGAGGACTCAGAGCCTCTTACAGAAAACTGAGTATACTGTAGCTCTTTAAATGTTGTAGTGACCTATCCTTTAGGTCTTTCCCTGGGTCACTTCTCCCCTAAATCCTGAAACTGATAAAACTACTCTTAGCAGTCTGTCCATCTGCTCACAGCAATTTGGTGAGCTGGCATGTACAAATGAATAACAAACCAGGCAAGAACAATGTTTCTCTTAGAGCTACAGGAGTCACTCAGCATGCTTGTTTATACTCCATTAACTAAGCATTAAAGCATGAAATGCCAATTCACAATGCTCTCAGGGAAGTAGCCTTAAACCTTTGCACACAGTGCCTGTGGAACCTGGAAAGTCCTGGTATACATGCTTACATGCATGCAGGGTTGTGTGCAAGTAGAATGCTCTGCATTATGAAATAATAGATAGCCCAAATCCATTCCAAAATAATAGACAATCCAATGCCAGCACCCTCCTCTGGCTTTTGCAATGCAAATTTCAACTGTCAAGGCTTAATTAAAACTACCAGTCAGCACTATTTAAAAAATGGAAGCGAATTAAGTGGTAGGTTGTTGCAGAAAATGTGCAAGTTGCATGCTAAAAAAGGTAGGTAGGGTGACAGGTATATAATTATCATCACGTCAGGTGAAGGACAAGAAACAGTCTATGGTTCCTGAAGAGGTGGGGCTTCAGCAATCTTCAGTGTGGCAAGGGATTCTTCAGGCAGATTTAATTTGTCACTCCCTTTATTTCAAAGGAGCATGCCCTTCTATGCGAAACCTCTGTGAGCCTTCAAAACTGGTGAGATGCTGTGTGAGGTTCAGACATAAATAGGTTAGTGTGAACACAAGCCTTGTGTTTTATGCATCCTTTAGGCATGGGTTTGAAGAGCAATGCTGTGTTTAGGTGTTTGACAGTTTCTGCTCAGGAGCACATCACAGCTGTGCTTTAATCCTGCATTCAGCAGAGAACCAATAGAGTAATGAATCAAAGGCCCACTGCAGTTATCATCTGAAGGCAAGAACCTTCAGCGTCTACTGCATATTTTAAACCAGCATACTCGATTTTCTCTGTATGCTACTAAACAGTGAAAGTTCTGGGTAAAGGATAATTTTTTTTCCTAAGAAACCATTCAGAAATACCATTTGGTGCTCCTTAAGACTATGATATTAGTAGTACAAGCCTTAACAACACTATCCTCTTCCCCACAGCTACACAGAGGGTGTACTTCTGCATGAAGATTTGTTCTGGTTGAACAGCAATGCTCTGCTTGCCCAGGTGTTACAGGTCAGATGCTCTGATCCTCACCCACTGCCACAATTGGGTGTAAGTGCCCTGAGGAACAGAAACAACCTTGTGTCCTACAAATCCACATATTTGCAGTACGTTCTCTTCTGTACATCTATGCATTAGGCACTTTCATGGTATCATGGTGCCAGAATGGTTACAGAAAGTAAAGAAAACTTAGAGAAAGGAGGACTCACTGCTAATTATTCAGAAATACTAAGAGAAATGCCAATTCCGACTCTGAAGTTTCTGAATTTGTCAACTTAAGGCTGAGCATGGAAAAGAAAAAGGTAATCTATTTTATATTTAACCTGGGAATTTAACAGTCAGAGCTCAGTTTTAGAAATGGCATTGCACTAAATGAACTTCCCTCCTCACTCCCCAGTTTGAAAACATTAGCCTTTAAATCTTGACAGGTTTGGAATATCCAGTCTCCTGGATAATATATAATCAGTACTGAAGAGGAATAATGTATTAGCTACTCAGAGACCTGCCAGAAAAAAATCTTTCTTTAGCAATTTCCCACATGTATGGAATCTATACTTGACGTATTTGACTTGCCCAATCGTTCATAAATAAAAATAGCATTATAATAGTTATTGCCAGGGTCTCAAAGGCACTGCCAGGCTTTAATGGCCCTGCCTCCCCCTAACCTGCCCGTGACCCTGGGCCCCATTTCAGGCCCCCAGAGCCATTACTCCCTGTCCTGGTGACATGGTAGAACACTGGTCCCAGCTTCCCACAGCTGCTCCCTGCCTGACCATGGGCCCCTCCAGGCCAACATTCTTGGCCCCATGCCCTTGCCAGGCCATCTCAGGTCTGTGTCTGACACTGGTGCCCCTCACTGGACCTGATCCTAGTCTTCCACTACTCTCCTCTCCAGTGCTGCATAGCCTCTGGCATCCATCAGGGCTGACTCCAGCCCAGTTCTTTCTCCCCTTCGCCCACCTGGCCCTTGGGGACCTTTGGAGTGGCTGAGCATTTTCTCCACCATAGTTATCACACTGTGCTCCCAGCCTCCATCCCTTAGGGAGCAGCTGGGTCCTGTTGGTCTCTGGCAATTATAGTGCAATGAAAGTGCTCCAATCCTTAATAAATTAAATTAATTAAATTAAATTTTCTACATGCTCAGGTTGTATAAAGGTCAAAAAAAAAAAAAAGGAGGAAGATAAAATGGAGGTTACTGTAATTCTTATCTCCTGATGTTTGTTGGTTTTACTTACTCCAAGATACTTGGGACATTTGTGAAGGCTGTGTGGGTTGCCCTGTGTTAGAATTCAGTTATTAAAATTACTAGAAATGCCTCTGCCGGAATTAAGGTGCAAATGAGATCATATGCCAAAGTCAATAGTATGGATTTCATTTAACAGTAAATGTGAGGCAGAAAAAGAGAGACAGAAAGAAATAGGAAGAAGGAGAGGGCAGGGATGAAGGCGAGTGACAGAGACAGATTAAATAGAAAATGTATTATCAATCTGTTGAACCTGGCAGTGTCCCATGGTACCTATTCTTATCTTCTTAGTGGTGAGCGTCCCCCAAAGCAGAGAGTCCAATGGATTAATGTATGTTCAGGAGATGCCTAGGCACTTCCGCTGGCAGGGAAATCTTTGCAGTCTCTTGCAACTGGATTTGTTGCCTCATTTGGATCACATGCAGTCGTCTGGTGGTGGAAGGCCTCAGGAATGCTTCGGGGGGCGTTTTGGGGATCTTTGATGGTTTATGACCCTTCTTAGCTGCCTCTCATGGGAATGTTCCGTGTGTATGTGGTCTTCTCAGAGTCAGGGGGTTTACTCCTTCATTTTGGTGTGGAATGGTTTCACCATCACAAACCCAAAACCCTTCTCCCCTGCCACCTGCTGAGCTCAGCTAGGGCTAATTTTTAACACAGATACATTTTTCTTCCCTGAGCCTTGTTTACTTCTCCTCAGACCTGAGATAATTGGCCAATAGTCTTATCTCAAGTTCTCATCACAGTCCAAATTCCAAATAGGAGGGAGGGGATTGCTTTGGTGGTCCGAGACAGGCAGTTGCTTCTTTGCAGTTTGGCAAAAAGTCTTTTTTATGATCTTCACAGTGTTTAAGACGTGAACAACATTTCAGTGTATCACACCTTGAGAAAGATGATTCAAGCTGAAATAAAATTGCTTGGATGGAATTAATATTGTCTAACCATAAGTTTGGTGACTTGATCTGTTCTCACCACTATCAACACAAGTGCAATGATTTCAGAACTCTCATAAATCAAAATAAATGAAATTCCACAAAAGGTTGTATGCAAATACTGTCCTGCAGGGTGACAAGGAGCATGAATTCCCACTTGTCAGAAAGATAAATAAAATCAATGAGCTTTTAACAGATACATTATTTCATTAGATGACAGTTAAAGCACAGTGTGAAATCTAAACAGAAATTAGACAGGGCACCTGCCAGTGCTTGTTGACTTACCAGCTTTTTTCCAAGCTTATGATTTAAAACCATTAAGAACTGGAATAATGGTTCTTCAATTTTGTCAAGTATTTTTCCTTGAAAATCTCCTGAGAAACTAAGATCTGCATTTGCAAACACATGGATTGTTTTTGATTACTCACATCCTCCATGCTGTGTCTTGGTCCATGAGGTTTTGGTTGGTATACAGTAAAAGAATTGCAAGGCTTCCATAGAACACCATAGCACCTCATTCTTCTCTTTCACATGATGTCCTAAATTGTGCTGTTACCTGATGGCAGCAAAAATCCTGACAGGTCATTGCTTTGTTCAGCTCCTTGCTGGCCAAATCATTATCATTTTGTTCAGATTGTATTGATCAGTCTGGTGAGGTTCATGTGATGTGACATGTTGGTAAATCAGACCCAACTTCCAGGTGGTACCTACAAGTGTCTGGTCCTTTCCATTCTTTATAACTAGGACAACTAGTTTAGATGGACTGACCACTGTAGACCTTTGAAGTTAGATGAGATGAATCCAACACTTTTTTCCTTTTATTCTCCATTTGTCTTAATTCTCCACTCTTCCAGCACCAATGCCAGTGTATTTCAGATAAGCCAACATCCTTTTCCTGAACTCCCTCCGTGGACATAAAAAGGGCTTGGTGGGAACGGACTTCTAATGGCACCCTGCACAACTGAAAAAACAGATCAGAACCTTTTTCTTATCCACAATCTGACTTGCAATATTGTTATATTTTTTGTTGTTGTTACAGTAGTATTGTAATAAGTTGGAATTTAGTAATTGATGATGAAAGTTCTGCTTCTAGCTCTCCAATCGTTTGTTGTATCTTAAAAAACTCTGTAAAAGTATAATTTAGTTTCTACTGTTTCAGCAGATTGAGTAGAAAGAATGAATGCATAGATGTTAGGGCCTGCCTACACTTGACCCACACTTCAGCTTTCATTTCATTTTCTCATCTTCTGAAGATTGTGTTTTCAATATAATGTTTTCCTAAACTCTCAAAATGCTGGTTAGAGATCTAGAAAAAGTAAAACATACTTTAGATGTTATGGGAAAACTGCACTATTTGCTGTCTAATTTCCATATTTTTATAACATCTTTTCACAGAATATTTCAAAGTGTCTGGCAGTGGTGGGTGGCAGTGAACTGAATTGCTCAGTCACCTAGGTGATATGTCAACAAGGATGGCTAAATTGGGACTACTAGGAAAGATAGTCACAATATAGCCCTTTGTCCTTGTGTGCCAGTAGAAGCAGGCTTTTCAGATTTATGTCAAGTTCCATGGCAACCTGTGCTGAAAGAAGAACACCTAAGAAATAAAAACCCACTTTATTTAAAAAAATATTAAATCATTTTTTCTAATATTGAAATGCTAGACAAAAGTGAATTGCAGGTTTCTGGGGATAAAAATATTCCTCAGAGGACTTTTTGACCAGTATCTGAGTGATGAGGGTCTGTAGTGCTGCATCTCAAGGAAAGCTGCATCGCTGAGGAAATGGCACGTAACAGGAGGTACTGAAGTTGGCAAAACAGGCTTCAACATGTCTATGTCTCATCTTGTCAGTTTGAAAGCTGTGGATTCTTGGAAGTGGCTTTGTAACACAAGCAGTCATTCAAAGAGAAAGAAATTGTCTATGTGAACAAAGACTAATGTTCTGGACAAAACCTTCACCTCTTGAAAGTCTAAAGAAATCTGTATTCTTGTTGCGTAATACCTTGAGAAAGAGCAGACATAAGGTTATGTCATTTCTAGTAAAGAAAATATACCTTTTCGATACTGTGGAACAGCCCATATCTGTACCATGTATACTGTTCTTCTCCAAAACAGGGTGGCTACATAAAATTGTCTACCTGAACCCTGCCCAGAAATTACTTTTGTTGAACTCAGTTGACATAGGACAAACATGTACCTGGAAAAATGTTAACATGTAAGTAAGATAAGCTGCTGTGCCTGGGAATGTCTCCTGATAAAATTTCACTAATTAAAATAATTGTAACTACAATGTATTTTTACAGACACGGAGCTCAACTGGCCTCACTTTCTGAAAAGAACTTGTCAGGTTTTTTCCCTTGCCTGAGAACAGAAACATTTTGAATTGAGGACCTTTTTTTTGTGTCTGTGTTTGTGCAGATGCTACTATGTGAGAGTCTGCTCAGTGATGAGAATGCCTGGGAGCTACCAAATTCGGGATAAAAATTCAGGAAGTACTTCTGGTAGAAGAGGCAGTTCAGATTTCCTGAAACAACCATACTCACCTGTTAATGTTCCTATGAGAAAGAAACTTATTGGTTCAGATTTGTCCTTGGAAAGTTTATTCGCATCTGCAAGGCATGAAAAAAAATAAAATTTAAAAAAAAAAAAACAAGAAGAGGATTAGTTTTAATAACCTGTTTGTTGTTATTTCCAGCTCTCTGCAAAAACAAATTACGATCTGTACTTTTACTGTTTCCCTCCCACAGAGAAGAGAAATATTTAGTTCTATAAATATTTGATCATGGCTCAGCCACCTGGAAAAGATTGCAGAGGAGGAAATAAACTCCAAGAGACCAGATCTTCTTTTGGTGTCTGGTTCACTGTATTGGACACAGAAATATTGGGACACATTCCCCAGGGAAGCTCAGGGATCGTTAGTACCAGCTGGTGTGGTATATGCTCTCACACTCTATAACATAACTCTATTACAGAACCTGCACCTGCCTCTGTGTGCAGCCAGGTTTGTGGGTGGGATTAACTCCAGGTGAGGTATCCACATGTTTGGCCTCTGCATCAGAAACAAGCCATCTTAGCTTCCATTTTTGGGCAATGGAGAATAATAGGGTTTGTTTCAAATGTCTACTCAGAATGAGTCTAATTTCATTCTCAAAATGCGTGATTTTCTCTGTTTATTACAAAGAAAGCCCAGAGTGGGTAGTTCATGTATGAACATCTCTCCTTCATCTATCAGATGCCATTCTGTTTAATACGAAATATTTCAGATGTTGCCATTAAGCACAACTGTGGCCATCTTGCTGAGTTTTTTAAATTTTTAGATTTGCTATCCAGGACTGAGTGGCAGGTTAATATTTATGTTTGGCTATATGACAATCTTTTGTACGGGAATTCAGGAAAAAGCAAGGATGTGACATTACTTTTCTAAAATAGTAGCCATAAGGAGAAATTTTAGAGTCATATTAATGTATCACAGCAATCCTATGACCATGTGTGTTGGCTGTGACCCCTCTGCAGAAGCTGGCACAAGGAAAATGTTCATTTCTCTGTAAAGGATATTCAGGTCTTGTATTCCTGCAGGATGAAGTTTCTTGATATGAGCTGGGACAGAGGCCCTGCTAGCTCAAGGCACATGAACGTCCTGAAAAAGCATTTGTCATTCAATGAGTTCAGCTTCTCACTGGTCCCTGTTGCTGAGGTGGCTTAAAGCCATGAGGAAACTATGTCATGTTATTCAGAGCAGAACTTACTGAATATCTTTGGGTTGCATAATTTACTCAGAGCATTCTGCAGTCTTCTTTGTATGCGTTATTCACTGGGTTTCCCTTCTCCCTTTGTTCATCCAGTTCATGAAGAGAATAATTTGGGACTATATAGAATAATGCAAGGCTTTGTGAACACATTTCAGAGAATATTTCATGTAAAATTATTGTATGTTTTTTGCTCAGGAAAGAAAGAAAAAGAAAAGCTGATATTAAGTTCTCTTACTGCTTAAATACTAAGGATGAAGGGCAAATGACTAAAAGGAAAGCCCCACTTTATTACATGAACCAGACATAGTATTCTTCCTCTCATGATAATATGCCAACATTTAACCAGGAGACAGAGTTCATTCTAGAACCATGTGAGTATCATTTTGTCTGTAGGTTTATTGAGAAAGGAAAGTTTATTGCCTTCTGATTAATGTTGGACTTTCTCCCATGTTTAAATGGGTGTTCTGGATCAGCTGTGGCAGAGCTCATGCTCTACGGTGAATCTTGAGATGGTTCATCTCAGGGTTGTTTCTTTTTTTGGCATGCGGGGTGCTCTGTCCTTAGCACAAAAAACATACCTTTAGACTTCACAAGAGAAGAGACTGCCACATTTTAAAGCCTCATAGGTTTCACAGTGGACTTTGGCTTAGGTCCCAAAATAAATAAGCATGAGGTAGGACTAGAAAAACATCTGTTGTGTGCAGTGCAACACTGGGGTGGGAGGAGATAGGCGGAGGACAGGGATCTTCCTGAAAGGCATCACCACTGTTCTTCCTCTTTTGTGTGCTGCTGGGGGAGCAGTTTAACAAGCAAAACATGCAGGCAAACAGTGCAACAGATGGTGCAACCTACTATTGAGGAAACATTTCAAAGGGTAACAAAATATGGTTGAAACCAGCTTACAGTTTACACACTGAATGCAAAACTGAACATGCTGTTTTCAGCAGGCTGTAGCTGTTTTCATTTGTTGATGCCAAGTGCTTTGGGGAGCCACAGTTCCAAACTGGTTAGTGCAGCAGCGGGAATCCCTGTAACTGTATAGACTTGACTCAGCTGGGTAGGTAGTGTAGGACTACATTCTTATCTGCAAATGGGCTTAGTGCAAGCCCAGGGATCCTTCAGGGACACTTCCAGTGAAGTTCCTACAGTTTGTTCTCTTTCTCTCTCTCTTTCTGTCTGTGTGCCCTAATAACTTCGAAGCCCAGGAGGTTTTGATAGATATACATGAATTGTAAGGAAGATCCCATAAACATTAAAAAAATCTAGAAGTTGTAGTTTCCCAAGAAATTATACGGTATCTCAGTGAAGATCAAGGTTATAAAAAGTACTGAAGACTTTAGTTAAATTATGATGTCTTTATTCATTCTAAAAATAGAGTACATAAATCAGAGATGAACACAGACTGCTAGACAGACATGCAGAGAATCAGGACAGGTAGGAGCAAAATTAGAGTGGGTAATACAGAATGAACAGTACCTAGAAGGATAAACTGGAGGCAACAAGAAATACTTCCTTATCTGGATCATTATCAACAGAAGACTCAAAGGAAAGTCTTCGCTATTTATTCAGTACAAAGGAATAGCTATCTCTAAATGGTATAAAGAAAATTGAAGAGGTAAAGGATGGAGTTTTTTCACCATTCATTATAAATCTTACTTATGACAAGCAGAAAACTTATTAGCAGCAATGGATAACAGCTAAAGCTGGGACAGAAACAGAACTTTGTTTGGTCATATTTTGGTATTTGCAGGTTTTCTGCTTGTGTAAGCCTTCTGATCCCGACCTCTGTATGGGCTGAAGCAGGCTCAGAAACCTTAGTGGTTGTCTTTGAGAACTTGTAGAGTATGTAAAAGGTATTGCTGGGTTGGAAAGGAGGAATTTTAATTTATAACTGTATAAAGAGAGGGAAAAATGAGGTGTGAACTTATAGAAAAGTCAACTTAACTTCAAATCTTAGAAAAAATCTAAAATAAACAGAAGTGACTTGTGGGGACTTGAAGATAACAAGGCGGAGAGTAACAGCAAAGATGAATTTACAAGAAGATATCTTGTCAAACCAATCTAATTTTCTTTTATGAAGGAAAATTGGGTGATGTAGACAAAGGAAAAGCAATAATTTTGTTTTCACTAAGGCTTTTTATATTGCCTTATGCTACATTCTTGAAAGAAACCTGGGGAGACAGGAAAATTATGGTTGAGGAAGAGTGTAGAGTAGCACAAAACCAGGTAAGGTTATAACTTGTTCCCAGTCCATCTGGAAGGACAGTTCCCTTCACTGTGAATTTTAATTACATAAATTACATAATCAAATCAAGGCTATGCTCATTAAATCCATAGATGACATCATACTTACAGGAACTGTAAGTATGACAGAGAACAAGACTAAAATTCAAGCTGATAATTAGAGAAGCAGTCTGAAAGAAACCAGGACAAGGACAGAAATATTCCACCACTCCTTAATAGAATTTTGACCCAAAGTAATCAATAATGGTAAAAGTTCACTCTGTAAAATTAATCAGAGGCTGAAAAATTTGGAGTGAGACAGTTGGAATGGCAAATGTAGATCAGGTAAAATTAGAAGAATGGAAATATTGAAAGGTATATAGAAGGGGAAAGATAAAAATTCTGAAATCATCCAGAAATGCTAACTATCAATAAACATACCCTAGCAAAAATATTAGCAGTCTATTTACAAAAGGAAATGAATGTTGAAACCCATCCAAAGTAAGTTTAAGTGTCAGTGCTCCAATTTTAAAGTAGAGTAATAGATTAAATGACACTGTTAGGACCTGCCACATTCCTCTCTTCTATTTATTTGAATTTTATTTATTTATTTATTATTATATATTTCTATTGAGTTTTGTAGAATGATCTCTAAAGTATGTGGGTAGTGATGGATTTTAGTCTATTGTGGTTTCAGTCATCTAATACTTTAAAAAAAGTGTTTATTTTGACAATTTTCTGAGCATTACTGTGCCTATTTTCTATTGACAGACTCTCACAGGGCAGAATGTCACTAATTGAATCTAATGAATATGGCTGGAGACTTATGGTAGACTGGAGGCAATAGATAAAAGAGATACACATTGAGACTTCTGTGGATATTAACAGCAGGATTATGTCCATCAACAGAAAATAGCACCATGGCTACAATTTGCATATGCAAATACTAGGAGCTTTGGAGAATTGATAAAATAACAGCAGGCATGCACTCTAGGAGAGCGTGATCTTACGGGTTTATGGACAACTTACTTAAATGGGAAGAGAGACAGAAACAATGAGACAGAAAATGTGTAGTAATTTTGAATGCTCTAAAGAATATAACATGAACTGTTTTATCAGTTTTATTCTGGATCCCTTGCTGAAAGAGTTGTATATGACTTGCACAGTGATAAAATTGTGCTATGAATGTGATTAAGAGACTGCTGGTATTTGATCCCTAAGACATGTTACTAGAAAAGAAAGTAAATATACACACTTCCTTTCTATTTAGAACAATTTGAAGTGAAACTAGCATGTTGTTCCACAGTTTTGTTACCATCAGAGTCCATCAGAGTTTAGACTTCCACAGAGGTAGGAAATAGCAAACACTGGCTAACTTTCTGTTATTCCTCTCAATACTTCTCCTTACAAAGAGATTTTTTTAGCTTGGTAAAAGAAGGGATTATTATGAAGGTATCAGGAAGATATCATGACCAGAAGAGATCATTAAAATCATCTTATTTTGAGTGTTTGCCATTTACTGAGTTGAGTTTCCTCTGTTGAGAGAGGAGAAAGAGAACTCTCAGAAGGACTGCAAATGCCATGGCCAATCTCTATACAGCTAAATGAGAAAGGCAAAAGGACTAAACCCGATCCTACAAGTCAGCAGTCATGGAGTGGTTCAGATCCACACAGTTTTGTCCTAGTCCTACAGGGCAGACAGACTGTGGCTCTGCTATTGAGGGGTTGTTACATATCACTTGACTATATATCTCCTCTGGGCTCCACATGTGTGTCATATTCACCTGAAATGCTAAAAAAGTAAATGAGGAAGAGAACTAAAAACGAACTTCGTAATTTTTTTTTCTTTTAACAGAATATTAGTGCATAAGTCTTAATGTTAGTTAGAAATTCTGGTTTCTTAATTAAGGGATTTTTTTGTCATCACAGTTTGTTTCCTCTACTCTCTTTATTTGTTCATCCAGAAGAAAAAAAAATAAATAAAAATTCACACAAGGTAATTTTTTTCTCAGTTCTAAGAGAAAGTAAATATTTTTTCTTTTTCTTTTTTTTTTTTTGTGTAGAATGATGTTTTTTAATAACTGCTTCAGAGGGTTGTTTGTTTGTTTTTAGAAACATGTCACTCAAGTCCTTGTTATCCTTATTGTGTGCAATATTATACTGCAGAGTTTAACTGTTCAGTCTTGGGAATGAATAGACAGTGGCTGTTAAAAGGTAGAAGCTTGTTCAGAAAATAAACAAGGTTATGCACCAGACTATCCAGTAACAAAAAAAGAACAACTAGACTGTAAAATAGCCATAGTGGAAAAAATCAGTAGAAAGTATATTACTGCAAAAAAGAAATTAATTTGGTAAGATTATTATACATGGAGGGCACCTCAGATTTTCTGATGTAGTCAGTTGACCATGTGTGAATGCCACATGCCCACAAAAGCAGCTCTATCTCTCCTCTCCGCAGCTGGACAATGGAGAGAAAATACAATGAAAGGCTTGTGGTTTGCAGTAAGGACAGTGAGACATCACTTACCACATGGGTTAAACACACTCAGCTTGTGGAAAATTAATTTATTACCAATCAAATCAGAGTAGGGTAATGAGAAATAAAACTCAGCCTTAAAGACCTTCCCTCACCCCCTTTCCCCCCACTCACTCCCCCTTCTTTCCTGGGTTAACTTCCTAGGGTAGAGTGGAACAGGGAATGGGGGCTGCATTCAGTTCATCACATGTAGTCTCTGTTGCTCCTTCCACAGCATGACTCACACTCATCCCCTGTTGCAGTGTGGAGTTCCTCCTACAGGAGACAGTCATCCACGAACTTCTCCAGTGTGAGTTCTTCCCAGTGGCTGTGGTTCTTCATGAACTGCTCCAGAATGGGTTCCTTCCACAGGGTGCTGTCCTTCAGTAACTGACTGCTCCAGAGAGGGTCCCCTCCATGGGGTCACAAGCCCTACCAGAAAACCTACTCCAGCATGAGCTTCTCTCCATGGGGCCACAGGTCCTCCCAGGAGCCTGCTCCAGCACGGACTTCTCATGGGGCCACAGACTCTTTCAGATGTTCCCCTGTTTTGGCATAGGGTCTTCCGGAGGCTGCAGGTGCATCTCTGCTCCCCCGTGGCCCTCCATGGGCTGCAGGGGCACAGCTGCCCCACCACGGGCTGCACCACGGGCTGCAGGGCAATCTCCGCTCTGGTGCCTGGAGCACCTCCTGCCCCTCTTTCTGCACTGATCTTGGGGTCTGCAGGGCTGCTGCTCTAACATATTTTTACTCTTCTCTCTGGCTGCAGTTGCGCAGGTTTTTTTACCCTTCTTCTATACATTATCCCAGAGGTGCCACCACTATCCCTGTTGGGTCCAGCCTTGGCCAGCAGCAGGTCCGCTTTGTTGCCAGCTGACTGGTCAAACACAGGGGCAGCTCCCAGCAGCTTCTCATGGGAGCCACTCTTGTAGCTGATCTGTTATCAAAACTTTGCTATGAAAACCAAATACAACTCAATACAATGAAGTAGGATGAGGTAGTGAGGGAGAGATAGGCATTTCAGAGAAAAACTAGGTTGTTCATGAACATTAGTATCTAATAAACATGGAAATAAAACAGACCAGTGTGAGTGATCAGTTACAAAAGATTGTAATAAGATCAGGAGGAAGAAATAAGTTTTTCAGAATCCTAAAATATCAGAAAGGAAACATAATAAAAATGTTTATTAATCACAACGTAAAAGTATGAGAATGTATTAAAGTGAGATTAAGGTAGTGAAGATGTAATAAACCTTTTATTTGAAAGAATTGCAGTGTTGTTTAGTCAGAACTTTGGCAGGTAAACAAAACATCCTACTCAATCATCAGCCTTCCCAGTCTACTTGTATCCATCTCCTCTCGGAGTACAAAGTACAAGTACAAATTCCTCAGGCCAGTGAGTATCTTTTTGTTCATATTTCTACAGTACAAAGGGTTCTTATTCACCGTTATTTCTTTGCATCACTATCTTATAAATAAAATACATAGGGTAAAATAATCAAAGGTTGGTATTTCCAAAGTCACAGTAGGCCATGCTCACGGCAATCCTGAGATGAATGCTGACATTGATCTTTTATCTTAAAAGGGAGGAACTTTTAAACTAAAACTGAGTAGTTTCTGAAGCAGCAGAATGGATTGTTCTGAAGGCCTGATTCTGATGTACAACTACTATGGACAATAAATACAACTCACAGAGCCTTCTGCGTACACCTGCAATATAAGTAAACATTGGGAAAAAATAATGTGAACGTAGCAAGTTCTCAGAATGTCAATGCAGTATTTTTCAGATAACACTTCTAGAGAACAACTCATTGAATTTTGATACACTGCAGTCCCATGCAAATCCTATTCCTGAATCTGGATGGGCAAAAATGATAATATTTGGTCTCTACATACTGCTTCCCCATACAGTTGGGATTTTCACAGTTCCTTGGTGGCTCATGCTCAATATTAAATTGATGTAACATGTGCTAAAACCAGGACAAAGCACGCAATGCCCAGACTTGCTATTCTTAAGGTTCTTCCCTTCCCTCAAATTGAGGCTTGGGCTTGTTTTACAGGAACTGTAGTGCACCTGTTAGGTTTAAAGCACTGTGCTGAAGACCAAGGATACAGAGCAGACAATCAAAAGGGCCAAACAGATTCTGCAGAAGAGAGCATGTTTTTGTGTCCATGCTTCAGACAGACTCCAGACATCAGATATCTGAAAGATTAACTCCAGATGCTGAAATGCTCCTAAGCTTGTGTGATTTGTCTGTAGGAAACATGCTGGAAATTTTGATAAGAGTTTGGGTGATTAAGCAGCATTTCAGAAATGTTTAATATGATAAAGAATAGGCTTGAGTTCAAAAGCGGGCATCTGCTTCAGAGGGACTCATGCTCTTTGAAGAACACTTCTTAGTAAAGGTTTAAACAGACACATAAGTTATTCGTATTTCAGTAGGAGGGCTGGTATTTAAATAGATAAAATATTCCACTCCCCTAACCCTTAGCTAATATTTTTGTGCAAAAAATAATTGATACTAAGACTCTTTAAAAATCTAAAGAGAGAGAAAATAACAGGGCTATAAGGAGGTTCACAGGAAGATTTGGAAGCATGAGCAGTGGTACTTGTGCACAGTGCAATGCTTGTCACTCTTCCAGATTTAAGTGTAGATAGTGTATGCATTTTCCTAGGGAAAAACATAATGTGTAGGAGTTAAATCAGTGGCACCTTCACATGACATCACCTCTGAAGGCTGAAAGACCAACTGAGCCTCCCAACTGAAATAATGGATTGTTGTGGCCCTGCCATGTGTGTATCCAGAATACCACTGCCTTCCCTGGCTTTACCTTCCTGACTGTTGGAAGACCATTCCAGTAGTGAAGTTAGAGGGCAGGGGAGCAGGAAGAGATGCATATTAGCTATTTTGACTTTATCCTTCAGGCTGCAAAGTCAATTTTTACCTATGCTGGAGAGAAATCTAAAACCATCTGTAGTTTTGCTTATGCTCCGCTATGACCAGAACATCACTGAACAATGGAGTACCACAGCCAGAACAAAAAGATCTAGAGAAAGTCAGAATATATTGGCTGACATTTTGCAATAGCGATCTTGACTGCCTAATACAAACCCTGAGTTAGTGATAAGGTGACGTCAGCAATGCAAGACATCAGTTTTGGATGTCTCATTCTGAGTTGGAGGCAAAAAAGTAGGCCTTCAACATAAGATTAAGAAACCTAAACTTAAGTGTTCTATATGTAGGGATATACACTTGTCTAAACTCTCCAGTGGGTATGGTCAATGGAAGTCTTAATTCAGTTGTCTGCATGCAGGCATGTAATGTCAGTTGAAACACTATGGGTATCAGCTGGCCTCTGTGGTTTATTCCACAATGACAGATGGCTCCCATAGATCTTGTGTCATAGCTGCCAGGATTGTACAGATGTTGGTAAGCTTCTATGGAGGGTTAAATAATGCTAGGAACATATGTTGCGGCAGTTGTTTTGCACCTCTAATCAATGCAGTCAACAGAGTCTAGAAAGTGACTGATCTATGTGATCACATGTAGGTGTCTATATTGATGGTAGTTGGAGCTTACATGTAAAATAAAATGATGTAGACATCTGAAGTCAACTGTGTGTTCCAGTGTTGAATCTCATTTTTAGAGTCACATGAGATTAATTTCTTCCAAGAACATGCCAATTCAAATCTCTTCTCAGATTTGGCACCAGTCTAGATCAGAAATACCTAGAGGGTAAATTTGGCTGTACTTGAGCAAAAGTCTGCTGACAAAAGTTCTTTAGCGTCTGCAAGAAGTAAATCTATGTATATGACCCAACGAAGCTGATTTTTTGGAGCTGACCTCATTAAGGAGAGATAGTTACATCAGGAACTCCAACTGGAACATGAGTATTATACAATAATAACTACACAATTGAAGAGAGAGATAAGAGGACATCTTGGAGCTTCTTAACAGGTTATGATATTCCTATGAAAGATACAAAATATCATTATTATGTAGTTTTGAAAATTAATTATTCTGTTGAATCTTGTTATAATCAATCCCTGTTGGATAATGCTGTCCAGCCTTTATTCTAAAATAAATTACTATAAAGACACATAGCAATATGTTTTTTTTAGATTCACTGTTTTGCAAAACACTACCTCACCAATGCTACACAGGGAGATCCTGCCCTTTCACATAGTAGATGTTACTACTGACTGTGTTGCTTCATGTAAGTGTTTTGGAGGCATTCAGTGACCTCATAAAAATGTTGTGGTATACTGGGAACGTGAGAAGTTACTCTTTTCTAAAATAACATATTGTTCTTTTTTTTTTTTTACTGGGTTAGTAAAAAAAAAAGAATGAAAAGTAAACTTATGCAATGTTACAACAGAGGGAGCAAGTCTAGAAAGTACTGGAGCAGCTGACTATGTAGGCAGCATTGAGGGGTGAAACAAATAATTAGACTTAGTATTTAAAGTGAGTAAAGCAGAAGAGAGGCTATGAAAAAACTAGCTTACCTATAAATGATACATTAAAAAAACATCTGCAAATGATGGCAAGAGAAACTAGAAATAGAGAAGAAAAAAGAGAGAGTATGTCAAGTTTCTGGAGTCTCATCTCTGGAATAAAAATCATCAAACCATCTCTGGCTTTACAATGAAGCACAACTGATTAAATCCAGTACTAGAGTTGACCTGTGCTGGCTTGGGCTGGGGTAGCATTAATGATCTTCATAGTGGCTGGTGCAGGGCTGTGTTTTGGATTTTTACTGGAAACAGTGTTGATAACGCAGGGATGTTTTAGTTACTGCTGAGCAGCACTCATAGAGTGTCAAGGCCTTTTGTGCTCCTCACTCCACCCCAAAAGTGAGAAGGTTGGTGTTCAGAAGGAGTTGGGAGGGGACACAACCAGGAGACAGCTGACCCCAGGTGACACAAGAAATTTTTCATACCATATAGCATCATGCTCAGTATATAAAGTGAGGAGAAGAAGAATGAAGAGGGGATGTTCAGAGTGATGGTGTTTCTCTTTTCACATCACTGTTTGGGGTGATGAAGCCCTGCTGTCCTGGAAGGTGTCTGAACACCTGCCTGCCCACAGGAAGTGGGGAATGAATTCTTCATTCTGCTATGTTTGTGTGTGTGACTTTTGCTTTATCCATTAAATTCTCTTTATTTCAACCCATGAGTTTTCTCACTTTAAACCTTTCAATTCCCTACCCCACTCCACTGGGGCAGAGTTGAGGGGGAAGTGAGAAAGCAGCTTTATAGGGCTCAGTAGCCACCTGGGGTTAAGTCATGACATGACACTACCAAAATTGCTGAAAGAGCATTTCCATTGAAGCTAATCAGAGAATTGAGCAAACAATCATGCCAGCCTGGGTTTTCAGAGGGACTGTGCTGTGTGGCAAGGCCCAGCCTCACCTGACATGTTTGCAGAACAAGAGTTCCTTAAGTCTGTTTTGTCATTGACTCTCTTCGGTCCAAAAATTCTATGACAGGTTTGCAAAGATGCAATGTTCATTGCAAATAAAAATACAACAGTAGGGGTTCATATGAAGAGAGGTTGATTCAGGTATTCTGAGAGACTGCAAGGAATTATAACACGTGTTTGCCTCCATAAGTAGATAACACCATTTCTGCCTGACCTCCCATGTCTGTCTCCTGGTCAGGAGCTGGTTCAGGCAATCAGCACGATAAATAGTTTATACCTCCTCAGGTGAAAGCCTGGCCTGAGAGCTTGATCCAAATTAATGATTCCCCTGAGTTCACAGATTCTTTTAATCAACATTAAGAAAGTATCTATTTTCTAAAGTACTATTTGTATAGCCTTAGGAAAGAGTTGTTTTGCTTATAAAGCATTCAGTGAACATTCTCTGACAGTTTCATAACAAAACAAGCTTGGAAAAAAAATTTAAAGTGTATCACCATCAATTTTAAAAAACAACACATTTTTTTCCTAGTCTCCAGCTCAAGTGCATTTTTCCCACTGAGGGATTACTTTTATTTTTCAGCTGTGACTCACTGAATGCATGACAGAGTCTTGTTTCAACAAATTTATTGAAGCTGAAGAAGATGTTAAAAACAGACAGGCACCTGGAAATGCCAAAAATGGGAAAAAGAGCAAATACAATTTATTTTAAGGGGAGCCATGGCACAGTCCCAGAATCCCCCTGTGTATAGAACTCTCCTACTCCTCTACTTCCCCCTTCTTAAACTTTCATAAGAGCTCAGAGGATAAAGTTTATTTATCAGTCTGGTAATAACATTATAATATCCCTGAAATGCATTTTTGAGAAAACTGGCAGAACATGTCATTAGCCTTCTGAGACACTGATTAGACTATTAACTTTCCAGGGCCATACTCCCTAATTGTAACATTTGCATATGGATAAACCATGTAGTGTGTGTATGAGTAGTGGTTGCATCTAACCAGACAGGAAATTTATAGGTTTTCATTTCCTGGTGTCAGCATCACAAGCTATTGTGATAAAACTTGTGAAGGAAACACAAATTAGGGCCCTTTGAAACAATACTAGTAGCCTAACCTCTGGATGAAGATGAAGTATTAATATGCTGTGCTACCTTGTGTGAATATTTAGCCAGATGGTTTTAAATTGGGACCCAGATATGCAACAGATGAAACTGGGAATTCTGTGGTGGCCGAAAGTTCTGATACAAAAAAGCAGTTAAGTATGTGAGTGATCCAGTCTTCCTACAATAATATGTTTAAGTACCTATTTAACTCTTCCTGTTTTCAGTGGGACTTAACAATATGTTTAAAGTTAAACACATACCCTTTGCTGAAAAAAGATACATAGTATAAATTGGTGAGATCTCTTTGCTGATGGGAACTGAGGATGCTCATCATCTTAACATTTGGTCGTTTAGTAAAACATCTGTCCATTATCTGCTTATGTATATGTCTGCATTATAACCTCCTACTTGTACAGCTATTAGAAACAGTTATGTGATGAGGTGTGATTTTTGGCAAAGGCACAAACCCCCTTAATGTAGTTGTAGTTATAATGACAAAAATGCCTCCTTTCTGTTTGCTCATTTAGCTTATTTCTCTAGCGAAATGTGGAATAAAGGAGCCAGCAGTCAGATTTGGCACTATAGATTATCATAGGTTAGAAGGATTTTGTGGTTGTCACTTGCCAAAGTCTTTATGATCAATAAAGTGTTTTTAAATGGGAATTGGCTTCCATAATTTCAGGTTTTAAAATATTTTGTGAGACAGTAGAGCAGCAAATTAAGGGAGAAAAGAATATTCTAGGTTATTAGAAGAATACTCAGTGTTCTTTAAAATTGTGAGACTGGTCACATGTTGTGCAGACATAATTCTGGATGAACTGTGGTGAGTATAAAGAGACCTGGAATGTTATTTGATACAACTAAGTGGTTCAGAAAATAAGGGATGGTTTAGAATATCAACTGGGAGGGGAAAGATTGCATCAATTATGTATTTACCATCTAATATATAATATATATATATTTTAGATGGGTGAAGAATTACTGCTCTCTCTTTATACTTAACAAAGGAGCAAACCTGAAAGTAATTACAGAGTTCCCTAGAAAAAACTATTTTGGCTAATAACTGGAGAATCATCGCGCTGAGCTTCATGTATCAAGAAATAAGGCACCTGACCCTCTCTGACTATCTACAATTTCTTCAGTCACTAGTGAATGCAATGAAAGAACTTGCCTGAAAAGAAGTCATCCTGTGACAGACAACTCCTGAGAGGTGAGATAACAGTCATATGAAAATGCCAGTCTCTCTTGGTTGAACACAGAGGAAGTAGAAGTGCTTGCTTTAACTTGAAACCAGACTTTTAGAAATATACATGCCCATCACATTAATTTTTGGTGAACTCTTAAGATCTGGGTATTTGCCCCAGTGGGGCAAAATCTCAGCAGGTGACCAGGATGGGGAGCAGAAAACAAAACTTTCTAAGACTTGCATGACATGTGTATTAAGTCCCTGGGATGCCCTGTGAGATGCACCTGCCTCAGTAGCCCCAGAATAAAGGAAAAGAAGATGTTTGGGCATTTTTTGGATCTGATTAAAGATGCATTCTGGGAAAGGTATTTATAGAAATAAGGTGTTACTCTAGATACATTTTGCTTTGGAGGTGTACTTTCCTAGCTATATTAAAATATTTACTGATAGGCCCAAGGAATGCTTAAAATCACCTACCTTCTACGGGCACAGCCAGGAACACTGTGAACATTCATGTCATAGAGGCAGCATCACTGCCATAAGAAGACTTAATTGAAAAGACATATGACATGGAAAAAAACCTGGAATCAGAACCTGTTGATTTATTACTATTTTTCTTGGTTTTGGAGGCAAATTTTTTAATTACATTTTCTTCCTGTACTGGCATTACAGAGAAATTCAAAAAGGAGCTGAATCCAGAAGAAAGGAATCCTAGGTTGGACTATATTATAGACACAAAACCATGTTCTTTAAATATTGCTATTCTTGTTCAAGCATCAGAGTTATTTTCTGTGAAAGACTCCTTCTTTTTGAGATCACTGTGTCCTGTGATTCCATAGTAATTAATGCTTGTCAAAGATAGACCAGAATAGAAACAAAGACGTTTGGGGCTGGTTTGGATCCAATGAAAGTTGCTATTCTGTAAATTGCCTTCACAGGAAAAGGATTTCTAGAAATAAGGGTCTACTATGTATATATGCTTTGCATTGTAGGTGTATTTTCCAGGCACTTTGCCTGGTAATATTAAATATTTATTAATAGTCTTGGCAAATTCTTCTGTCAGCTAAGTTTTATTTCTTTGCTGCTACATCACAACCTCTCGCAGGAAAAAGTAAAAAATCAGCCAAGTGC
The DNA here is from genome assembly GCA_013396755.1 of Sclerurus mexicanus. Taxonomy (NCBI): domain Eukaryota; kingdom Metazoa; phylum Chordata; class Aves; order Passeriformes; family Furnariidae; genus Sclerurus; species Sclerurus mexicanus. The sequence continues at coordinate 852,380 of VWZF01005801.1, forward strand.
TGAACACCTTTCTCTCTAGCCTAGGTCAGGGCCCTGATTCTGCTTTCATTAATGATACCTACATGGAGGAGAGGTGCACAGTGAAGACCTATCATCCCCTCAGCATGCCCTCATGCCCGCAGCAATCCATAGCCACACATGTCATGCCATATCTCCTGGAAATCCCTCTACTACATAATCTCAGGTCATATCTCATGGCTGTAGGCCTCAACCCTACAGCATGTAGTGACAGGACAAGGAGGAATGCCTTTAAACTGAAAGAGAACAGATTTACATTAGACATTAGGAAGACATTTTTTACTGTGAGGGTAGTGATGCACTGGCAGAGGTTGCTCAGGCAAGCAGTGAATGCCATATCCCTGGAAGTGTTCAAGGCCAGGTTGAGCATGGCTTTGAGCAGCCTGGTCTAGTGCAAGGTGTCCCTGCCCATGGCAGCGGGGCTTGGAACTAGGTAATCTTTAGGATCCCTTCCAGACCAAACCAGTCTAGGATCCTATGATTCTATGAAATTTCCTTTCATGTCAGTGAAAGAAGAATGAGGCGTTGGTGTTAGACTGTACCCTGAGGAAGGGTGATCTCCAGATGGTTGTGCAGATGGTATGTTACACGTGCCACTAGCATCCTGTCCGCATATCTGCCTTATGGGCTTCCCGCAGAGTGCTGACAGACAGACAGCCTGTTGGGTATGCTGTAACGTGTGATTTCATTTGAACAGGATAAAAACATGGGAGATAAACCATTTCAGGGGTATGAGCTCTGATAGCATCCTAATTGGGTGCTTGGGTTTTTCATGTGTGCTGCTTTCACTCTAGTCATGAAGATGTCCTTGATATTGTTCTCAGTGGTAAGTATAGGTATCTCCAGAAGACTTGTCTCAGCTCAGCACTTACAGGAAGGATATATTAGCTTAGAGTTTGGTCTAATTTTCCTAGTCAGACATAGCTGGATACAAATCTCTTCAAATTGTTACTCTTAGTACTCATGCTTTTTTTATACTAATTTGGGAACACATGCTCCCATCATGGCTTTGACAGTAATGGTGATTTTCCTCATTAGTAGTCTGAATTTGGTTCTTACTAGGAGAAGAGAATTTTCAAACAATGTCAATGCAATGCACTCAAAACTTTCACTTAAGAAAGACATAAAAAACTATCTTAAAAGATATTGTAATTCAATTTTTTAAGAAAAAAAGTTTCTGGGAGACTAATTTTTCTGTGCTTTTTGGTTATTTTGTGATTTTTTTAATTTTATGGGTTTATTTCTTTTTGGTTTTGGTGTTTTGTTGTTTTGTTTGTTTCTTTGTTTTTCCAGAGGTGCTTTTTCATCAGAAAAAGCAATAGTAGTGGAATTATTAGAATTGTTTTCCTGGCTATCAAATGATAGTTATAACAATATGATTCAGACAGCTGCATCATATTCATATGTCATTAAGTCAGTTTTTACAATAGCTCAAGGGGGTAGATTATCATGGCATAATTCAATCACTAAGAACAGGCTCTTAACTCTTGTACAAGCAAATCTCTGACATTGATCTCCAGAACAGGAGGCAAAAAACAAAAGAGAGAACAGTCATCACAAAGCATGGAATATTTCCCATGCTGCCTCATGGACCTTTGAAGGTGCAACACAAGTATTTATATTTGAAGGAATAGGTCATATTGAGTCCAACCTATAGCTGAAATCAATAGAAACCTTCTCCATATAGACCTTTAACACCTGGTCCATGTCAAATAGTGCTGCAAACAGTAGTTTGAAAGTCATGACTTCTGAATCCCGGGTCTGCTTAGATTTCTGACTCCTCAGATAGTACTCAGTATATCATATATAATTTTCTGATCTGGAAGAGTTGACTAGACCTGGAAGTCCAAGGTGTGTGACCCTTTCAGAGTTCTGCAATATATTCTGCCTCCTTTTGTCATGCTGACTTCAGGTGCTTGGGTGAAGAATTCTCTATGCACTGATGGTGAGCATTGTTTTCCCATTGCACTGCTAAATGAGGCCATGTTCAGTTGCTTAAAAACAGGCACCAGTGCCATTTGCAAGAGTCTGAAGTATATCAGGCAGCTGCACGTCAATGTCAGATGAGGCCTGAGGAAGATCATGTCTTTCTGAAGCAACAGGTAGAGACCAGGAAAGATTCCTTGGAGGTGTGTCAAACAAGAAGCACTTTTACTAAGGAAACTGAATCATGTCCTGAATAACTGACTGAATGGCATTAATGTCACCAAATTTATTTGGCTGAATGGTAATCATGCAGTCTGAATTAGCATTCCCATTTTCTGAAGAATAGAGATGTGGGTTACACTGTGGTTCATTCCACCTCTTTTAGTTCTGTTGCAGGACAACGTGAATCTCCTTCTGAAGCAGAATGTGTCTCTAGAAGAGCATTGGCAATCAGCATTTTTTTCATATCTGGACAACTGGAGCTGAACTCACTTTCCCACATACCTACTGACATTTGAGAGGCACAGATGTATTCTTCTTTGCCTTCAATTATCACTCTAGTAGGTCACAGATCTCTTCTAGCTCCTGTGTCATTTCTGCCAGCCCCTATGCGTAAGTGTTTGACGCATGAGTACTCTTCGTATGTTATTAAATTATTATACATTATCATCTATACCTACCTCCAGATGTTTGGGGAGATATATCCCACTTCTGCTTTCTGATTTAAAGGACTTAGTAGAGAAAGACTTTTTCAGAGGATTAGCACTGGATATAAAGAGGGAAAACAGATACTCAGCAGATTTAAAAGTTACAGGATTTTGTATAGGTTTAAGTGTTTAAATCTCTGCATGTCTGGTGAAAGTGAGACGATTGTTTATGGTGATAACCCTGAAAATGTGTACAATTTGTATAGTTTAACATTCCCAGAGGAAGGTTCCCTATTCCTCTGGAATTACTTTCTATGCCAAGAAATACTTTAACAGGGTATTTCGTCACTCTAAATTGTCATCACTGTACTAGTAGCAGAAACTCATTAATTAATTAGGATAATTAAAGGTGCAGTTGGACTATAAATGAACATTTTCATGAATGTTAGAGCATGTTATTAATTCAGGGGCTAAATTTTCTGCTGGACAGTTACAGTGAAAAGAGCAGAGAGAACAAACAGAATGAAAGCGAGGATAGCAGCCTTGACTTCCCTTTTACAGGTTCAGTGAGATTTATCTGTGAAAGCATCAGGGACAGTTATGAGCTCTGATTCAGAAGTGCTCTTTGGATTTTTTATTTGTTTTCAGTTAGAAAAGATGACTAAAGCTAGGCCTCCATTTGTTTTGCATTCCCATGTAGTCTTAGTCAAACATTTTAACAGGGCTGGTAATTACAAGTTCTGAGTGACAGGCCGTTTTTCTACTTCATGGATTAACCTTGCAGACTTTTTCTGTTGAATTTTAGTCTCCCTGCCCTGAGTTTCTCTAACCATATGTTTCATGATGAGCAGTAATAGCAATGGACCCTTACATATAATTACTACAGATGGCTTGAGACTTTACTGATGTCCCTGTCCACTTCATCTCAGTGCCAGGGGTTTCTCTTTGAACACATGCTGGTCCTTTAGTCACTATAGATAAACCCATCATTTTAGCTTAAATTCTTTATTATCCAGTGTAAGACTGGAAGAAATTAAATGTAACTTCTATCTTCAAGAAAGGCAAAAAGAATGATCTAGGTATCTACAGGTTGATCAGCCTCACTTACACCTCTGGGAAAGTGATGGAGCAAATAATCCTGGAAGCAATTTAAAAAAAGAATAGAATAGAGTAGAATATTTCATTTGGAAGGGACCTACAATGATCATCTAGTCCAACTGCCTGATCAATTCAGAGTGAAGCGTGTTAAAGCATGTTATTAAATTCATTGTCCAATGCCTTGTAAATGCTGACAGGCTTGGGGCATCATTTGCCTCTCTAGGAAGCCTGTACCACTGTTTGATCACCTTCTGGGTAAAGAAAGGCTTCTTAATTCCAAGTCTGAACCTCTCCTGGAATACCTTTGAACCATTCCCATGTGTCCTATCACTGGATACCAGGGAGAAGATAGATCAGCACCTTCCTCTCCTCTTCCCCTTCTCAGGAAGCTGTAGAGATTTTCAAAAGCATGGAGAACAAGAGTATTATTGGGAATAATCAGCATATATTTATGAAGAGGAAATAATTTCTGAGTAACCTGACAGCCTTGTGTGATGACTAGTTGGGTGGATGAGGGGAGGGCAGTTGATATCCTCTATTTTGACTTTAATAAGGCTTTCAACACTTTCTCCCACAACACCCCCATTGACAAAGTGATAAAGAACAGACTAAGTAAGTTTGCAGGAAGTCAGACTGAAAAGTGGCTGAACTGCTGGGCTTAAAGCATAATGATGAGTTGCAGAAGGTCCACTTTTAGATCAGTCACTAGCTGTGAACCCTAAGGCTATATACTGGTGCCAATACAGTTTAACATCTTCATTAAAGACCCAGAAGATAATGTACAGTGCAGTCTCACTGTGTTTACAAGTATTGCAAAACTGGGAAGACTGAGTGAGAAATCAAGTGGTTGTACTGCCTTTCAGAGGATCTGGACTGGATGGAGAATTTGGCCAAAGAAGACATCATGAAATTCAACAATGGGAAACACCAAGTCAGGCACCAGAGGAGGAATAACCCCAGGCACCAACAGGCTGGCACCAGGCAACTGGAAAGCAACTTTACCAAGTTGGATCTGGGCATCCTGGTAGACAAGTTAACAATGAATCAGCAATCTGCCCTCATGGCTAAGAAAATCTGCAGTCTCCTGGGCTGCTCCAGGCAGAATGGTGGCAGAATATCAGGCAAAGTAATAAATCCCTTAGATTACCACTTAGAGCTTTCAGACTCACTTTGAGTGTGATATGCAGTTTGCCTAGGTAATGAACGTTAAGAAATTCCATAGGACTTCCTCAATCACTGAGGTTTTATTCAGGAATTTTTCCCATCAGAAACCCTAAACTCTGCCTTTGAAAGATCAGAAATATAACATGCAACATATAAACCAGTTTGAATTTTTAGTATTTGTAAGACCCCAGGTTCCAAACTATGAGCTTATTGAAGAGTTACTTTAAAAATATACAAAGCTCTAAAAATTTACCCACTGAAATTTTAGAAGGATCTTCAGATCTTTTAATACCTTAAGAGAGAGCCCAAAGGAGAAGATGCTGCACAAATTTCTCCTGAGGCCTAAAATAACATGCTCTTATTGGCAAGCTTTGGGAAAAAAGGGAACTTGGACAAAGTTTAAAAGACAATATTCAACCAAAATAAAGCATTCCACAAAGCATTAATTTAGCACATGCTAACCCATACAATATAGCAAAATCCAACCCATCCAGTTTTAAGTTATCCAGAGAAAGGAGATTAGGTGAAGAAGTAAAGAAAGAGCAAGAAAAAGAGAGATTTACATCTATCACTCAGAGTCCCATGCAAGTCCAGCTTCCAGGCATCCAGAAACGGGGGTCTGAAACACATGGAGAGCACGTTGCTGCTTTCATTTGCTTTGGCCCCCTTTGCTACAACCCTGCTCCTGGGCAGGACTTTCAGTGTGCCAGCCATTCTGAGGCTGGACTGGGGGCTCTGGGATGTGGTGTGGGGCAGTGCTCCTGGTGTTCAGTGGCTAACAGCTGCTCCAGGGCTGCCCAAGGAGGCTCCAAGGGGATGTGGTATGGGACAGGGCATCACTTCACCTTCATGAAATTCAATCTGTTCCTTCTCCCTCCACCTCACACACATACTTGAGTTGGTCTGAGCCAATAATTAATATAATAATGCAGTGTCTCATAGTACTGAACAAAAAAATGGGTAATTACCAAATTATCTACAGATCAGAAGTTGCCACAAAAATAATGCAAAAAATAAACAGAAAATTTTGATTTTTTTAAAAAAGATAATTTGTGAGTAGGAAGAAAGGAGAACAGATGTATCTCCTTTTTGTATTTTCCCTGTCTGCAATCCTGACACATCAGTCATCTCCCAGAGTATAGATGGAACTTTGTTCTTTCTCTAATTCCTCTCTGCCCTGCAATTACACATGTGACAGATTAGCTTAATTTCACTTAATGTAGAAGATTACAGTGTCAGCATCATACCTAACTTAGCCTTATAATCCATCTTAAGTAATCACATGATAAAGGTGATCATTCATAGTATATCATTCATCTCACTTTAAGGTAGATATCTAAGACAAGTCAGAGGACTTTTGCTCTAAAAGTGCATTTTTCTCTCAGTTGGCTACTCAGATATGATGTAAATATTGTTGATACCTAAAGGCAGGTATGATGATTTTCAGCTCTTAGGGCTTGTTTCAGTTGTCCAACCAAGGAAACAAAGTGGCATTTGAGATATCTAAGGTTCCGCTGCAACTTCAGTTTTCTCCTCTCAAGAGGTGTAGTGCCGTATATCGTATTTTATATTTTGTAGTGGATGCACTGTGCATGTTTGTGAATTGAAAAGCATACTAGAAACTTGTATTTATGCTATTAACTGGAATTCTAAGAATCTAGCTGTTCACACAAGGGTATTTCTGCTCATGGACAGATTTCCTTTCAGACAGAGTTTGAAAATTGTTTAACTTTGTAGATTTAAGGATTTTTAAGGACCTCCAGAACCATGCACACTGTAAATGCCTCCCTGTAGCGCTGCTCTGAACTAGTTATTGTTTCCATCGATAAAGATTATTTCATGGGCAGGGAACGAGCATGGAGCAACCATGGAAGCAAAAAACCCAAAACAAACCAACAAACAAACAAAAACCAAAAACCATCCCAAGCAAAACAACAAAAACAACAACAAGCAAAAGAAAGGGAATAACATTTTCCCTTTCAAAATCATAGATGTTGAGACGCCTTTATTTTTTTTTCTTTTTGTACATTCAAATAGGCTGCAATCTGATGTTTAAAGCAAGTTGTTTCAAAGAAAAGCACCTGTGCAAATTATATACTAAATTGGTAAAGACAGCTGTGATACTGCTAATTTTCAGAGTGTAACTCTGCTGCCAAAGGAGAGGCATGGGTCCCCATAAAAAACTCAGGAAGCTCCATAAATAGCACTCCCAGTGTGAAGGTGCTGCTGATGGAAAAGGAGTTGGAATGACAGCCATGTAAAGCACACCATGGATATCCCAGAGGCTTTGTAGAAAACTGAAACCGCATGGTTGCTGCTGAGATGACTGGAAAAAGCAATAGACTTCAAACTGCAGGGATGTGTTTAATAAACTGATTAAACTGTGACAATTTGAGGACATGGAGGAGACTTCTAAATGAGATAAATGCTCTGAAAAATGAAGGATCCTTGAATCTCCACCCAGGGTTGTGCTGTCACACAGTCCTGTAGGTTTGCAGCTGTCTGTACAGGTGCTGAATGCAGTTCCCCAAGATAGATTCATCTACATTCTTGGACATAAAATCTCAAGAGCACTTAAACAGCTTTTTGAATATTTCAGCAGCTGATAGCAACTACAAGTTTCTTCTGACTTTTTACATTTTTACTGTCATCTCCATTAAGGAAAGCAACCTACTGCTTTTGGGAACATCCCTTAAAGAAGAAGTCATAGTATGACTTGGCAGTAGGATACCTTTCTAATCTGATATTTAAACCTGGGATGTGTTCTGTGAGTCACAGCCCATTGAAAAGCAGGATGCAGTTTGCAATTAATCTTGACAAATCAACATCAAATGCAAAGTAGAGATTGCATAGCTTGAGTGAGGATATTCAAGAGAGGTTTTTAGCTCAGGTCTATTTTAGACAATATTTTAAACAAGCAGGTGTCAGTCTGGAAACTAGTTCATGTGTACCACTGCAGTGAGTCTAGATGGTTGGTAGAGTACAACCTGAACACTATACTGATGTGCAGCAGGGGTAAAATCTATGCTGGGAACAGTATTGAGGTAAATTATGGAGCATAATGGCATATTAGCTGAAAGAGCATGGCTAAGCAGATACATCAGTGAGCAATGGAATTAAAATGCTTGTAAACTAATTTACATAGCACAGCTGCTGAACACAGCACCTGTTCAAAGTGGCTGTAAGACACTAATAGATGTAATAAGTGCAGAATATCTGTCTGGTGGATTTTTTCTAATTATTTGAACAAGTGCCCAAAGGATATGAAGTAAATTGTGAGTCCTGTGCATAGATATGAATGCTTACTTTGACTATGAAAAATTGATAAAAAAATGAATATTTATTTTAGTGTTAATGAGTATTTCCAAGAGAAAAGATGAAATACTTTGAAACTTTACATAATATTGATAATTTTGTTTCTGTCAAGAAAAACAGTATTAGGAGGCAGACATTGACTCTTCCACAGGAATTTTAGAAAGAAAGCTTATGTTGTGAAACCTGACAATGTTCTCAAATACTCTGTGCACTCCAGATGGACCTGATTGCTGTAATGGTTGTACAAGAATATCCTTTTCTACTTAATTTCTCCTCTTTGGTGCCTTGGTTTATATAAAGAGAAAATTCAAGGAGAAAGGTCAGGTTTGACAGGAAAAGTATACTGCAACTGACCTAGAAGTTCAGATTATACCCTGACATGAGTCTGGACATGGTTTGAATTGCCCTCTGGAAGAACTTCTCTTTCTGTTTGCTAGACAGTAACCCTGGGTTCCCAGCTTAGCTGTCTAAAGGGTAATGTCCAAAGTTAGGCTGGGTGACTACCCCTACAAATACTTAGTTTTCCTAAGAGTTGTACAGTCCCATGCAAGGTGATGGAACTACAGTTGTCTTAAGAAATGAAGAGAAACCTAAATATTCTAACTGTGAGAATGTACAAGTTGTTTTGGAGGTCAGGTTGGATATATTATCCTGTTAACAAAAATCCAAGGCATAAACATGAAGTGAATAAATAGATATGTAAATAAAGCAACATTTTTGTGGCTAGCAAAGCAAATACACCCCACAAGTTTGAAAAATAAACACAACTATCACTGACAACTTCTTGAGAAGCTGTAAGATTGTTCAGTTTGCAGAGGAGATGTAAATGGATATGAAAGAGTCAGAGTAGTTTGGGATTGCTCTAGAAATCTCTGAGATAAATTATTACTAAGAGGGGAATAACTTGAACAGTGCATGAGGTAATGATGGAGGAACCTATGTAATGTGTTTTGTCCTTAATACCATTAGATGAACATTACAACCTTCTCCTTTGTCTGCATGATTGTAGGCCATTAAAGTTTGCTCACCTCTAGAGATTCAAAAACTGTAAAGGTCTCATTGTCTTCAAACTCTTATTTATGTTCTCCTTCCTGAATAGTTTTAATAAATATATTTTGTGAAAATCGGGAGACTGCTTTTTCACCTGTTGCTCAGCCTTCTGTTCACTGAGGGAAGAGCTACCCACAGCTGTGCTAACATATCCTCAATCAGTCGTCTTCTTACTAGATGAGCTCAAAGCTTCAAACATATCTTGGCTTTTAATTAAAATAAAGTGTGAGGAAAAAGTTCTCCCTTTATATGTGTCCTACAAAGGGAACAAAATCTAGTGAGTGAAGTGCACACAATGACCTGTCTATTTATAAGGCTGAGAATTAGATGAAAATAGAGAAAAAAGGAAATTTTGTTTATATCAGAACAACAGTCTGATATAAAACAAAAAGGATGGCTTTCTGAAATATTTCAAAGGAGTTTTTTGGTTTTTTTTTCTGAAGATGTGTTTGTAATACAAATTCCCAGCCTACTTCCAGGGCTTTGTACAAGCCAAAGAAGAAAAATTGAATTAGTTGTAGGACCTGAATCAGAATCTTGGATCCAGGAAGTAATGCAAGTTGAACATCTTTTGCAGTTTTCTGTGTAAAATAAATAAAAAGACATGAAGATCAACATACCCACTTTGAAGACAGAACTTTGCTGCACACTTGATCACAGTCCTCCAAAAGGAAGTCTGTTTTTCTCTCTCTGACAGTCACCCATGGCCATAAAAATTAGACTTCAATGAGCCACACAGAAGTATTTTCACTCTTTTTCCATGTCATTCACACACTGAGTTCTCAGTGTCTGACAGGGCACTCACAGTGGCCTGCAGTAGCTTCTGATGTAGGATTCATAATGGGGTGAGTGTTTTCTTTGTACCCCATAGTCTGGCAGTGAAGATACAGGTTAGAAATGCACCTTGAGAAATAAATATCCCCTGACTATTTTTCCTGTGTTTCATTCATAACAAAGCTACCTTCTAGTGGAAAATACTCCTGCCTGTGGCAGCAGGGTTCAAACTAGATGATCTTTACGGTCCTTTCCAACCCAGACCATTCTAGGATTCAATGAATATCACACCTGATTTGTTGTGTGCCCAGTGTTTTCTTATCAATGGTATGGCACACCTAAGCTTCACATAATTCATGTTACTGGTGATTAAAACCAATCTGGGGTTTCACAGATGGTATATTTCAATTCAATTACGCTTTCTGATAGTGAATACATTTGAACAAATGAAAAAATGTTGTGATGCTATATTCTGCTGTAAGGCAGAAACAGTTTGATACAGACAGCCATAAAATTTTAATTCAGGAGCTGTAATTGATTAGCATCAGTATTACTGCTTACTCATCATTCAACAGCCAAGACTAGGGTGGGAAGCTAAAAGTTGTCACCTAAAACAAGAAGAGATAACAAACTGACAGACAATATGGTTCGAATAGATAAACAGTCATCCCAAATATTTTTTTCTTTTTCTCAGTGAAAGGAGAGAAAAACAAGATCAGCAACGAAAGTTATATGGGACTTACATCACTGCAAGCATGAGCAGAGAATCACCCTGGCACCAAGTCTGCAGTCTTGACAATTCTCACAAGTGCCTACTGAAAGCTATTGCTATCTGACATATGTTGCTATAAGTGCTAATTAAATCTCAGGGCTGCGTTCTATTATTAAAACAAGAGTTCTTATTGCTACTAAACAGAGCTGCCTCCCTGCAGGAACAGAGCTATCGGCTGCCTGGGTTTCCCTGATACATCTTCCTTTTCTGTCCTTGGAGCACCATCTAAGCAGAATTTTGAACAAGTGCAGCCCATGCTTGGGTTTTGGGAATTTCCAGCAGAAGCTTTGCAAGGAGTTTGGCAGACTGCAGCAAGCAATGGCAGGGCAGCGGTGAGTGTAGGCAGGCAACGGGAGAAGGAAGGGGGAGATGTTCACACAGCATTAGATGTGAAGTGCTGGCAGCTGCTGCATTTGGCATAGGTCCTCAGAGGCCCAGATGTGAGCAAGTCTGGGGCTCAGGGAGAGCAGATCTGGGGACTGAGGGTGGGGGTTGAGTATAGGGGTTTTAGGTCAGGGCTGAGGGAACACTGGGCTGTAGGGGTACTAGAGTTATGTTAATGAGGGTTAGACAGGGAAGTATTTGGGTTGGTGGTGGAGATCTTGGGAGGAACGAAGATAAGAGTACTGGGGCTCTGTGTTGGATTTGGAAAGTGTGGGAAGCTCTAGGCCAGGAAGCCTGGGACCTGGGCATTTTGGGACAAGAGAGATTTGATGGTGGGCTGCAGGACTGGTGCTCTGTAGGTGAACAGGAGTGTGATGTGATGGGGTTCACTTGGACATAGTGATTTTGTTTTGAATATGATTCATGGGTTTCTTTTCAGGAGAGAGCACTGTACAGCAATGCATTCCTTCAAGCCTCTACTTCTTTTAGATCTTTTTTTTGTCCCCTGTTTTTAACTTATTTGGAAAAGTTGTTGCATTAATCAGGATGCACTGTAAGATCTGAATGTACCTCTCTCCAGGAGAGAAGTACTCACTGTATATAGGGCAAATGAGAAAGGACAGTGGAGAAAAAATGCCCCCCAACCCCCTTTCCCTGATTAAGATTCATATTAGCTTTTAACCATTCTCATAGTCCTAGTGCAAGGCTGAAATGCCAGTGTGAAGCATATGTCTTTTGCACAACTGCATAAGAGTGCATGTAACCAATCCTTAAAAGAGAATGATGCATAGCAAATTCCTTACTCTGCCCCTACAGAATGCAGGAGTCTTGTGCACCTGTTTGTATTCTAGATGCTTACATTTAGATGGGATCAGTACTCTCCACGTCTGCCTCTTTTGGCATATAATTCTCAACCAGAGATTATTTGGAGCAACCAGATCTGGCTGAATATTGTCCAATTCTACAGCATCTTTTGCAAACAAAGTCAAACACAATCCAAGTGCTTGCCCAAAGCTGGTAGACCTAATGATCAGAGCTTCCTGTTGGAAATACGAAACCAAAACTCTCTGCTATAGAATAGGAAGAAAACTTTGTGTCCTTTACAGACAACTGATAAAAATGTCAAAGTATACTAAATATTAACTTTGCAAGAATGTCTGCACCTCCTAGGAAAATGCACTTACGTTATCCTCTGTCAAAGAAATATCTCATATTGCTTGGATTGCCCTGAAATGAAGATGATAAGGAAACTTTTTTCCCCTCCCGTTTCATTTATTTTACTGCAGCTCACAGGTTGACACTTGCTGTATCCCTTAAAAGATTATTTCTCTTTTTTTCCCCACCATGAATCAACTAAATTTAGTCTAGAATAAATATACTGTAAATATAAACAGAGTTTAAAAATGAAGGAATTCAGTAAGACAAATGATGTAAAAGATGCAAAAATCTAATCTGTCCACACACAAGCATCTGTGGATCGATGCAGAAACATGTACAATACATATTCTCTATGTACAACTTCTGCTCTCCATTTTTAATAAAAAAATTCTTCATGATGAGTCCCACCTAGCCAAAAAAGATGATGTAATTCTGGAATGGTAGGAGTCAGCATGAGTTCACAGGCAGAAAACAGAAAAGGTCTATGCATGAGGCAGCTTGCTGTTACCCCAGACAGCCATGCTACAGAATTTCATTTTACAAGCTAATTGTACCCTACCTCAAAAGCGTGTTGATTTCTATATCTTAATTCTATGACAAGAGAGTTTCAGAGATTGTTCCAGGGAGAATAAGGGTCTGAAGGGATGTGGAAGCCAAAACTGAGACACCACGGAAAACTTAACTCAAATAGTAGTTTTTTTACCAAAGGCGGCCAAGTAAACAGGAAAGAAACCCAATAGAGAGAGAAAAGAGAAAATAAGCCTCCAGGTGCAAACACCCAAACTGCCCAGGTGTCCCCATGGAGTTGTCTCACCGACCCCTGGAATGCCCAGACTTCCCGAGCAGTGGCTGCATCCTCAAGGGTTTGTGGGCTCACAGGTGACAGCGGGCGTCCCCGCCAAGGCAACGTTGTCCTGTCATGTGAAGTGAGCGAGCCCCAAAACATGAGCCATCTGCCTTTTATCGAATTGGCCAAATGGCATTTACCTGAGCGACGTGGCCAGGGCCGCCCAAGCAAAGGTATTTGGCACTGCCCCTCATGTTACATAATTGATACTTCTCTGCGCTTGCGTGGGTCTCTGCACACCTGCGCCGTCCATTTCAGAGGGTCTTCCCTAATTGAGTCTGGGGGTTTATTTCATCCTCCTCCTCCTCTCTTTCTCCTTCAAGTGCCCTTGGAGGGCCATCAGCCAATCATGAGAAACCAATTAATTTTAGTTTACAGAGAAATCTCTCTCTCAAGGCTAGAGATTGTCTTTATCAGCTTGTTTTCCCATAACTTGGCAAGAGAAAACCCAGCTTCTCACGGGTGGCTGGGCCAAACACAGACCAAAAATACCCACATGGAATTCTACCCGAATATAGAGATTCAAACTGTTTCTGAGCAAAATATATCTTCGGGTTCTAAACCTGAATGTATTACTGCTTAGTTTGTGCCCATTTGCCTTGTGCCAAACTCACCATGAATTTATTAGGTGATTTTAACCTCCTGAATCTCTTCTTTTTTGAGCTGCAGCATTCCTGGCCATTTAAAAATCAATAGTTACCTTCCATCCCCCACACCCCAGTTATGAGAATGCTACAGAAATTGCAATTCAATTAGTTTTTGGGATTTTTTTCAGGTACCTTACAACATTTCATCTTTTCTTTCTTTCTATTTTCTTTTTCATCTGACTTAAGAGGTGTTCAGGGTATGTTTTCAAGCTTTTCTTAGAAGCTTAAAGGAAGGAGGAGGACAGTGTGATTCCTTGCATTGACATGACTCCTGTAGGGCTATTCTGGCATTGACCATTAAAGAAACACTATGTTTGATTCTTTGTGCAGTTTTCATAACTAATACTGCTAGAATGGGTTGAGCCAATTAACACAAAGGGTAAATCTAGTAGTCTGAAGGAATTCAGTGTAACAGCTTTGTTTTGTACTCATGTTTTTCTTCAAAAATTGGTTGTTAACTGTAAGAACTTGAGCATTCTCATGTAGCAGCAAAGCTTTTTAATGGCAGACTAAACGTAGCCAAAAGGAAGCTTCTAGTTCTGTAGCAATATAATTTTTTTTCTTTTATAATTTAGATTATCCTGATCCTGCATAAAATAGACTTCTCAGATCTATAAAAAGGTAAACCTAGCTGTTGCTTGTCAGGTCTACATGTAGCTACCAGCCTTTAGTTTTTGTCATTTTGTAACCAGATAATTTACACCATGACTTCAACAATAGTTTCTTTGAAATATTGCCTTGAATCCACTAAAAGTTCCTCAAATCTGAGTCACTTTGAACTCAGTGTTTCTGGATCATTGCACTGACATTTTGTTTGGTAGAAAATTTCAGACTGTCTGAATAGGAACTATTGTTATTATTCTTTTTTATGTTATTATTTACTTTCTGTGAAGCAATCTGTGAGATTGTGGTACCTCCTTAAAGTCAAAGAGATCAACAACAGAAAGACAAATGCTGGAGACAAGATGAAAAGAATTGTGATGAGTGCCCTAAGTGCAATGTTTCTCATTTCCCCAAATCTCTGCAGTCCTCTTAAGAAACTAATATGGAAACAATGAGGAAAAGAAGATTTGTTCCAGCGTGTTTCTTCTGACCCACACTGAAAAAAAAAATAGTGTGAGAGTGAGGTACGTTTCCTCTATCCGTATATTGTGGTCAAAATATACATATACATGCACTCACATATAGAGAAATCCTGACGTCTTGGCTGGTATCCTGCATTGACCCAAAGAACTAGCCTCACAAAGTGTTTAAGATACAGAAAGGGAAAAATAATCCCTGCATGAACAGAGCAACCCGTGGGACAAATGACTGAAACAATAGTCTGAATGTAACAGCTTTGAGCAACTACACACAAATCCAGCCCACTGCCCTGGAGAAAACTCATGCTGGAGTGGAACCAAGCATAAAAACCCCCGAAGTTACAGCGAGCACACCTCGGTTTCATACATTGCGCTGTACGATAGAACATTTTTATCTCCACTCCACAGCATATTTAGAGAGTTTCTATAGTATCCATTTTATTGTCTCCACAGTATGAATTAATGACAGGCCAAGATTTGTGCCTGTACCATGTTTTTAGGCCCTATATCAGACACTTTGGACTAAATGAGCATTTGTTACATGGTCATATGGACATGTGCATGTGGGTCCTGTTCAGAATCCTTGTATTTGTGCTGTAGAGTTCTCCACAGAAGCATTCATGGGAGGAATAAGGGCTGCCAGGGGTTCTTGGTTGCTTGTCGTTGTGGCACACATTTTGAGCTTTCAGGACTATTTCTAGACAGGTGTTATAACTCTCAAAATGAACATTGCACAAATTGATAGAAGTGAGAGTTTCAATGCGGCCATCTAATTTCTGTGTCTCTTTAACATGTTGAAGGCATGCTGTGGACAACAAAATCACAGAAAAGAGCAACAGTACTTCTCAGTAAACACCCCTGCAGCGTAATAAAGTGATGTATTAAAACATATTTTATTTTTTACTTTATACTGTGCCTCTTTTGGCACAAGAATGTGATTTAATAAAAATATATAAAAAATATAGCTTTATGCTTCAGGGCATTAGACTTCTATAAATTGCCTCAGGCTTGAAGGAGTTTTTTAGGTACATGTCTCACCAATTGCCCTTTATGGAATTCTTCCTGCAGTTACTTTGAAAAGTTTCAAAAGCCTAAAAGGATCACCTATTTTGCCCCAAACAGTAATTTTGATCTTAAGTGCATGATAGTTCTTTTTGCCATTTATGAACATACTGTGTGTGTAAGGAACAATGGTCCAATATTTATCCCCCACTCTATATCTCTACATCAATAACTGTATATCTGTGGTGATTTTATTTAGCCTGTAGCATCCATAACCTAATAGGCAACTAATTAACTCCTCGCTGTAAAATGGAAGTGTTGCAAAAGTTATTTTGGTAGAGACAGGTTAAAATCAAACAATCCCCTGCGGCTCTGGCATACATGATTTACTGCTCACTGGAGTATTATATGAGACAGTCTGTGTCTTTCACCCAGCAGATGAGTTGTTGTTCTTTAAAGCTTGACAGCCCTTTCATTTAGGCAAAAGTTCACGTTTTACTTGGAAGTTTAACTTTTTCTGTTCAGTCAAAGTGTATCTTTTCTTGTCAGTGTATTGCAATTTATGCTAACAAAAAAAAAAAGAATAATAAAACTTGACATTTTTCTCCAAAGCACAGCAGCATTAAAGGTCACATTTTCAAAAGGACCTGTAAAACTCTCCTAACAAATTATGCTAGAGTATTTACGTGTGCAGACACTTTTTTCCAAGAGTGCATAGAATGAAGAATGAAAGCAATTCTGGTAGTGCTTTTCCAAATTTGGCAATGAAGCTGAATTAATGGAATTAGAAAAATTTTTCAAAAACATGTATGTCATGTAGGAGCCTGGATATTATTTTTCAGGTTTTAGGGGGAAAATCACTGAAGTACTTACAAACATACAACCTTTACCATGGGAAATAAGTAAAGTAGAAATAGAATTTCCATTATTAATAACAAATGCCATAGTTATTGCTTGGTATATTAAAATAGTGTACTGGGACTTCCACAAGACAGGAAATTTGTTTTAGTAGGCATTATTTAGTCACATTGTCAGTCTATCACAAAGATTTCTTCAGACTGAGAGATGAAATAAAATGTGGGAGGGAAAATGGAGAGTTAGAGAGATGAACTGAGAGCATGAAGGTGATACAAATGGTCAGGCACAGTAGTTTTCTTTGAATTGTCCATTAGATCTTTTTTACTGTAGGTATGATGGTCTCTTTTTCTTCATATATCTTCAGATATTTGTGTGAACAAAACCCTATTGATCAGCTTCCTATTGAAAAATAGACAGAGGAGAGCAGTATTCATAAGTAGACAGCCAAGTGCTATTTGAGTAATCTTTAACACACTGATTGTCAACAAAAACTTCCAAAAATTGCTACTTTGGCAGGTGGGATTATTGTCATTTATATCTTGTGCTTACAGGCAGTCTTGTTAAAGAAAATTATTGTGAGAAAAACATGCCAAAATAAACCTAACAAAGAGATTTTAGAACACAATCCTAGGCCTTATTCTAAAGGGCCTGTAAATTTGGAAAATAAAGAAGGGTATTACTTTGCACTGATTTTTCTCAAAGGATATGGGAACTTTTATTACATGGATTGCCTGGCAGACAGGTAAGGTAGCAGTTGCTTTGAGTTCCCCTCCTGTTGGGCTGTTGGCATTTTGAGAATTTTCTATGATGCAGTGTGGAATATATTGGAAAGACTCTGAAAGGAGATGCCTGAGGTCAGGGTTGAATTTTTTTGCAGTTATTCTTTAATGTAACTTTGTAGCTGTTCTATTAATTTATATTTATTCACCTACTGTTTGTGTTTTTTTTTTGTTTCACCTAAACACTGTTAAGGAACCATGATGTTGTAAAACTTCATCAAAAAACATTGGTTTCACTGGTAAAAATAATTCAAAATTGCAAGGGCAGAAGCTGTTGTATCTAGTGCCATGTGGGAAATGGTGCCCTCACAGCCGGTGGATCATGTAGAAAATATCTTTGAGATTGGTGGAGCTCTATCTACTCAAAGCTGTGGTGTGAAAAGGAAAGGGGACTGGGGAAAAGGTACACTGATTAAGTATTTTTCATTATACTGAAAACTTCTTCAATTTGTTTTTTCAGGTGGTCACCAGCACTGTTTCAAGGTTCTTCTTTGCTCTTTCTTGCACAACTTGCTGGCTGTGACAAAGACCATGTCTAGCAGTTCTCAAGAGAGACTTAAACTCTAATGTCTTTCTTTCTCACTCTTGAGAAAGGCCTCATCCCCTCAATTTCCAAATTTTAAAAACTGAAGGGTTTGCCATATATTTTTTGTTTTGATTTTCCCTCTACCTGGTTGGATCACACAAAGGTATTGAGTGATGGCTGGATCAGGTGTCCTTGGAGAGCTGTAATGCTGTCAGATGTGCTGTGTGAAGCAAGGAAAATAACAAAGCTGATTTTGTCTGTTGCCCATTGTATATATCACTAAACAGCATACTAGGCTGTTGCAGGGGCAGGCATTGCCAGTCTGTCTGAAGATAGCACTGTCACATCTTCCACACAGAAGGGAGGAACTCTTCAGCCAGCCAACTTACATTTTAGAACCATGCATGGAAGGAGTCTACATGCATCAGTCTCTCTAGCAGTGCTTGTAGGCAATGAGAGGTGTCCTGGATCACCAGTTCAGAGGTGTTTTGTACCGCAATTTTTGTTTTGTACCGAGGACAGGACTTTGCACATTCATTAGAGAAAATAGTTTTGAGTGGGCACATTGGTAATTCCACTTCTTTTCAAACCATTATTATACTGAAAGCCATTTCATCACTGTGAGGGTTCAGGAGGTACAGAAAAATAGCCGTTCAAGTAAGGGATGGGGAAACTTCAAGTTATGCATTGATGTTATTCACCAGTGCAGTCATATGTCTGTGCACCCCAGGAAGGGGATAACTACTTTTTCTGACTGAGGCAAGAAACCAGCTCAGTCTTATTCTGACAGTATGAGGGTGGAAGCTGTAAAATGGAGGGTGGGAAAATCAGTGAAAGATGAGTTGCTTGCTAAGAGCAAATATCTCACTCAGTTGTTCTGCAAGTCCAACATAGCGGTAGCTGTTTTTATCACTTGGAGGCAGGGTAGAGAAGACAAGAAGTCACACAAAGGACACTGGTTTTCATCCAGTGAACATGAAAATGCAACAACTGAAGCATAAATACTTCCCATGTGTCATAGTAGGAAATACAAAATACTCAGGATAAGATTGAATGTAATGAGACTGGGAAAAAAGGTATTAACTGAAACCCCTGTGGGAGACTGAAGACTGCATTTTAACAAGCATGGGAGGAGGGTAACCGAGTAGAGTTCAGATTGTTTTAGGGAATCCTGTGATATTTATCCAAATGTTTGCACAACAAATGAGCATTGGGTCTGTGTAGATCTTTGAGGAAGTCTGTATTCACACTGCCATCATGGATTAACCCTTGCTGAGGGACACCAGTTTACATGAAGTTGTGCCTGCTGATTCACACTATGAACAAGTGGCAGGAACACTACTGGACTTGTGCTCACCATTTTCTTATTTTCTTGGGAGTAGACTTCTGATTCTGCTCATTGCCTAGCTTCAGGTTCTGCTTTTTCAAGCCAAACCCTTTAAGGTTGGCCTCAAAATTATCCTTCATCTCCAGATCTTCCCAGAAGTTTGCCTCACTCTGAAGGAAGTAGAAATTGAAGACCTTTACTTTTGCAGTTTAACTTTGCATCAATATTTAAAAATGGAAATACCATCTTGTTGCAGTGACCTCTGGACAGCAGAAGGCAAATGAATAAACACAGATGTTGGTCCTAGATAGAATACAGAGCAGCTCAGAATGACGGCAAGATCACTGCCAAAATGCTGTGTACTGCAAATAAGCCCGCACGCTTGTTTTGTTTTCAAATAGGAGCACACTAGTGCTTTTATCAGTTCATACATACTAATCCTTGCATTGACGACTGAAAGGTGAGATATTATAATGATCTCAATTCACATAAAACGTTGCTGCATAGAGAAACTATTTAAGGAAGTATATACCTTGACATGGTCTCAGCTGCTGCTGAGATCTAGAGAAAATAAAGTGAATATGAGCAAATGTCTAAGCAAATGTCTATTGAGGTATTCTAGGTAAAGAAAAGGCAGATTTCTATTCCTTCCAGCTAACAATAGATATATAACAAAGGCACTTAAAACTAGAATGGAATCACCCATATATTAGAAGGGAGCTTGGGATAGGGAGAAAGACATTTCTGCAGGACAATGTCATTATCTATGTAGTCATGAAGGTGACAATTATCCTCTGACAGAAACATCAGCAGGATAGCTAAAGAAGTGAATAGTTAAACGGTATGGGTTCTGAAGAAATTTTTGAGAGCAGAGAACCACCTCAGTTCTGATGATATTTTAGGATTTTCTTGGATTAATCTACAGATTCTGAAGTGATTTATGTGAAGTGTTGCTTGAAGAAGCTTTTTATAAGTGGAAAAATGTCTAAATATAAGGAAAGATAAAAGTTGATGCATTCAAAACTTTCAATTTATGATTTTAATATGTTGACGAACTCTTCATAACATGACTGTTAGAATGATGGTGGTCTACCTGAGTAAAACCACACATTTATCTGAATTAGGCCAAAATTTGTAGGAGGAAGCAAAAAAAAAAGTTGGAAGTGCCAAAGTGCATAAAACCATTGAAGGAATTAAAATCTTCATGTTATATGACTTGCTTCTTTTTAATTAATTAAACAATTGCTTTTATATGCACAAAGTTGACTCATAAGAAAACCTTGTGACAAGACTATTCTTCAGTTTAGATATCTTCTATAAATTTGGTCATGCATATACTCCACTAAATTTGTGTTGGCACTTATTGCAGTGAATGTGCTTACAAGAGGTCTTTGTTCCTTTTTATTTTTTTTTTCCTGAAAAGAACTACTTAAAAATAAACAGTAGTATGTTTAGGCAGAGGATACATCCTCAGTTAGATGGTGGAAATCCAGTCAGAGACCTTCACTTTCCCTGTGTGTGAGACAAACCTTCTATAGAAGGGGCTAAAAAAAGTAAATGCAAGATAATTAGTACCACTTGTCCTTGAGGCCAGGATTTGGTTCATAGGCCCTTTTCACTGGTAGTATAGTCTGTAAGTCATGGTGGAAAGGCTGCAGTGGAAAATGCAGATAGAAAAATGGAATTCTGAAGTTTGTTTTGACCTTCCATATACAAAAGGAAAGACAGACACAATGGGAAAAAGTAAATTATGGGAAATTATGTTGAAATGTTAATCTGATAAAGACCTTTCTGAAACACCATCATAGGGACATCAGTAGGGAATATAATCCCAAGTCATAGAAGAAGAAGGTTACAAGATATTGGGGTAAAAAAGGTGGAAAAATGTGTCATTAGTTGAGATACATCTTGAAATACCCTGAGGTACTCCTAATCTCCTTATGATCTTTCAGTTTTTGTTGTACTACTGGATAAACCCCAATTAAGAAATTTAATGAAGCAGATTTCTCTCTTTTATCACTCAATAGTAGAAAAATTAATCTGATTTTGAGAACCTTTCTATCATTAGGCTCCATATAATCATCTCACCTATCACGTTTCCTGTATTATTGCATCACTTCTAATTAACTCCCCTGTTAATGATTCGATACTCTTCATTTTGCAGTTTGAGAATGTTATCAAAGAGTTTGTGAAATTACCTATTGTTAGTTCTATTCATTGCTTAAAACTCATCATTGGCTTTTTGAATTGCTAACGGCTTCATTAAGAAAGCACAGGCAGAATACTGTATTATCCTGCTAAGCACTTGTATGATCTCCATCAACATAAGACCTGAACACTTCTTAGTCATTAATGATTTTTGTCCTTTCACATCTGTGGGAAATAGTGAAATATTATCCCTACTCTGTTTAAGGAGAGGTGAAATAGAATAAATAGACTGTTCAAGATAATGTGGAAAGGAAAAATCAAAACTGTATCTTAGCTTGTGGTTGACCATATGTCTCTTGACTATCATGTTATTCAATATTTCAGAACTTAGCCCAAACTTCTGACTATTATATATATTAGATATATATACTATATATATATATTTATACTAGAGATTTCTGAAGATTTGGAAATGCTGAATTTGCAGCAAAATATTGTAAAATATAGATTCTGATGGAAGGGATATAAATATTCTCAATCACTTTTTCTATACTAGCTAAATTTTCATCAGAGAAACAAAAAATACTGTGCTGAGAAATACTGTGAGAAATGTTTACGGGGAATGCAGTTCAGATGTCCTGTGTCCCTCTTCTGACTGTTTCCACTGTCAGATTGTCTCAGACTAGGTAGCCAAATAACCAATCATGACAGAAGTCAGGATGCATCACAAACCTTCTACTTCAAAGATGATGGGGACAAATGCCATCCCAAATGTATTACAGTGCTTCTTAGCAAAAATGTTTGCCTTTGTTTGCTGGTTGGGTTTTTGGTTTTGTTTTGTCTTTGTTTTGGTTTAGATTTTGTGTGAAAACAGAGTTTGTGAAAAAAAAACACCTTTAAAAAATTGTCCACTAAAAACATTCAGCTTTCTACACTGCATAATAATGGATCCCTCTTCCAACTGCTTCTCCAGTTTCCTCTGAAGTCTTTCGTTTTCATCATATTCACTAGCAAGGGGCTCCATATGTCTGCTACCTCTTCATGAATAACCATTTCCTCTAGTTTGTTCTGCACCTTGCGTCAACTAACTTTGACTAATAGCGCCTACTATTCTTGTATTAGAAGACAAAATGAATAATGATTTTTTATTCCCCCTCTTCATGCTGTTCAGGATATTATAGATCTGTAGTATATCTCTCTTGGATCATCTGTTATCCTGACTGAAGTTCCTAAGGGACTCAGTTCTTCCTCATATCGGAGAAAACAAAAATACATCTTTGATCATTCTTCACCCAGAGTTTTCGTTTCTATTGTTTTCTTAGATATCAGGGGATTATAGCCATACACAGAGTTTAAGAGAAATTAAAAATACTTATGGATTTCTACAGAGGCATAATTATGTTTTCTGTTTCATTCTCTGTCCCTTGAACTTGGCCTTTTCACTGAGAGGAAATACTGAACTGGTGTATTTGTGGAAAAAGAAAGATTCTAACTAAGCTATTTAAAGAAGAGAAAATTCTTGCCTATCACACTAGAAATTTGATTTCTTAAAACAGGAAAGTAGTATACATGAAAACTAACAGCTGGGAGGATGCATGTATAGCATGTAAACATGAAACCAGGATCTTCTCTTCTGTGAAAATGAATGATGGAAGACCCCTGCCATTTACTGTATTGCAGGTTAAGCTCTGGATGTGAATTGCTTCATTATGTTTATGCTCCTTTTACATGTCACCTATATTGGCTTTAAAAAAAAGATGAAGCTTCCTACCAGGATATTTAGTAGGTAGTCTCTGAATCACTAGGTAACCAGGAAGTATCGAGGAGGCAGCACATTGTAATACATACGACATTTATCTAAATCAGTCCTGTATAATATGGCAAATAAACCCCTTTACGACAGTTGTAACACTTAGCACCTTTTCCATGTAATTCAGTGCATAGACATCTAATTAAAGATCACTGAACCAAGTGTTTAAAAGGCAACCAATTTAATTGCTGTAATTGTATGATTTAGATGAATAATAAATGGGCTAGTGATACTGTAATATTAAGTGTTCAAGTTGGTGATCAAGTCAATTAAGATATAATTGTAAAGCAGCAATATACAAGTAAGGAGTGAAATCCTTCCTATTGAGAACAATGTTGACAGGAAAAAAATACAGCAACCGTATAACATTTTTACATTTAATTTGATAGAAAGGAATTTATAGACAAATTTTAACCTTGCTGATCATGTAGAAATCAGTGCCCATTGTTGTCCATCTTTCAAACAGAGATACAGACTTAGCAGTTGAAAGCAAATTATAGCACATGTTTTAATTCTATATTTTAATTCTTAGGCTGACCTGCAGTAGTGAGATCTTTAAGAGCTATTTAAATCTGGGGTGATGGCCACACCTGACAGTTCCACCAGAACAGCTAACTGCAGTGCAAAATTCATCTGTTTGTCAGAAATAGTCTTTTTTTTGGAATCAATCAGAAACTGAAACAAATATTTGCCAAATTCAGATGACCATGTTGAAGGGACCTATTCTTCCTACTAACACAGCACATATGAGAGAGAAAGAATGAAAACCAATTTAGGGAAACTGGAGATGCTTTGCCCTCATTTCCAGACATCAATAGTCACTCTTGATATTCTTGAGGTCATACCTGGCAGTGTCATTGCTGGCAATCTCGAGGATATCTTGTGGACGACCAGCAAGAATTGACAGCCTGGAGGACTTGTGGCAAACAACAATACCTCCTGAGAGGTCAGAGCAGGTTTGTAGATGAGTGCTTTCATCCTTTCATAAACCTTAAAACTCTGCAACACAACTAAAGAGCATGCACAGTCCCCCAAGCACAGCAAATGTGTTTGGTACCTAAAACTGCCCCAAGGAAAAGCTTCGAAATCTTCAGAGGCCTAAGGAAAGAGATGTGGTAGAGCCAAATTAGCATTGTGCTTGGCATGGACTCATGAGAGCTGCCAAGAAACAAAGCTTGGCCGTGTGGATGTTATATTACCTACTCCTAAAAGGCAAACCAGCTTGCCCATAATGAATTCCAGTATCCCTGTAGCATGGTAGGCTAAACATATCCAAATTGTCAGTCCAGGCTCTTTGTCAGAACTGGTTCTGTTCAATTTGATAATAGATTGAGAGAGGTGTTGTCTTTTATTAGAAACTTCTTTTTTCTTGTCTGTTCCTTTTTGTGGAATGAACTACTGTAAAATTGATACTCATGAGCACGGTGAAACTTTTCCTAAGAACAGCCAATATACCTTACTAATAAGTTTGTACCCTAAATAAGCAATTTTCCATCCTATCCAATTAGCATAATTTTTAATTGAATCTTATAATTTTCCTTTTTGTTTTGTTTTTACTAATGCAGCTGAAGTATAATCATATTAGTCTCTCCTGTAAATCATGATAAAAGAATACTAATCAGACAGTAATAAAGTATGATGTAGAACTATTACCTGGAGAATGGATGGAGAATATTAATTTTTTGCTGGGTTGGAAACCCTACTTTTATCAATTCCTTCTATAGTTTTTGTTTATTCCTGCCACCATCCTCCCAGCATACCCTATTTAATGAACAATAAATTGTCCTCTCAGAAGCATTTAATCCAAGATTTGGAGAACAAGAGAAGTTGCTGCATATTGCTGACAATAGTGCCAAGGGATTTGTGAGGACATGTTTGAGGTTCAGGTTCTTAAGCATTTTCCTGTATAAGGGCAGAAATACAACTATCAAACATCAATATTATGATTTCAATGAATCCTAAAGAAAAGTGCTTGTTTTCAGGCTGTCATTGCAGTATCTCCCCACAAATGCTATCTCCTGGTATAAAATCATCACAACTGAAGTATCTGGATATTGTTTATCTTACTGATCCTTTCTCTTACTTACTCTTCCTTATCAGTAATGCTGACATTTTTAAAATATATTTTCTACTGCCAATTACTTCAGTATGCTGGCCCTCTCTTTGGAAAGGCCTCATAGAAAACAGAAATTGCTTCTGGTCTTGATTTTCACATCCTTTTATTATCTTTCCTTCTTGCCTCTTAGTATCTCTTACCATTGTAGGAGGTAGCATCAGGTGACTTTTTTCTCCCATTCCACACTAAGATGCCATTCCTTATTCTCAACAAACCATATTTTCCAATTCTTTAATTTTTACCCTTATCAAAGCTGTGTTCAGATAGGACAAACACCACATGTATGTCTACAAAGCTTCTCCATTTTCTCCTTCAATTTTCTCCTACAAATGCTCTATATTCTTCACACTGTAAATGCTGTGTAACCTTTTCCTTCTTCCCATGGCTTTGTTTCTGTGCTCCAAAGATCCAAGGCTGGGGTCTGATATGGCCCAGCTGTGCAATCTTGGCTCAGACTTCAGGGGAAATTGCTAAGCTGTGACAAAGACGTGTGAGAAAGACTCTAGAGCTGACCCATGGAAGATAACAAAGGAAAAATTAGAGACAGGATTCAATAGAAGGAGATTGCAGAATTCAAGAGAGAAAACATGAACATTAAGGAATATAAGATCCCAAAGAAAAACACAAGGAGCTGACAAAGTTGGTGGAAGATGGCAACTCAACAACATGGGGAATACATTTTAGTGAGCAGTAGAAGCCATCCCTTCTGCTTTTGATTAATGCCTGACTGGCAATGAAAGAGTGTTCAGGTGGCCTACTAGAATGGTGAATGAAAGTATAGGCTAGGAGCCCCTCACATTCCAGCCATTGCTAGTGTGTTAGCCAATAAATGACTGCTTTATTATTAAGTTGCATATATTTATGTTGTGGTTTAGACCCAGTAGGCAGCTCAGCCCTACACAACCACCTGCTCACTACCCTCCTTGCCTCCAATGGGATGTGGGAGAGAATTGGAATGGTAAAAGTGAGAAAAATTGTGGATTTTCACTAATGAGTTTAAAAGGGAAATTAAAATCAGCGCACACAAGCAAGGGAATTAATTCACTACTTTCCATCTGCAGGCAGGTTTTCAGCCATTTCCAAGAAAGCAAGGCTGCTTCATGATTAATGATTACTTAGGAAGACTAACACCACCACCTAGGATGCCCCTCCATCCTACTTGTCCCGGCTTTTATTGTTGGGAATGACACTGTATTGGTATGGAATATCTCCTTGGTCAGTTTGGGCCAGCTGTTCTGGCTCTACCTCCTCCCAATTCCTACTTGCCACTACTTGCTGGACGGGGCAGAGGGAGAAGCAGAAGAGGCCTTGAGGCTGTGCAAGCACTGCTCAGCAGTAGCTGGATTTTCAGTGTCTTATCAACTATATTTAAGCCCAAACCAGCATGACTTTTTCTTTTTTTTTCTTTAACTTTTATGTATCTTGTTTGTAGAGTTTCTTCACATCAAGATAGAGGTGCCCAAATATTGTGCCCAAAAGCAATTTCTTTGCTGTAATAGTAAGGCAAATCCTCCCAGCAATTTATTTATATGCGTAATAGGCATAATATACTTGTATGTGAATGTATACGTATCCTTAATCTGAGATAGTAATTTTAGACTTGCTTTATGAAAAAATATGTGTGGCATAATATGCATCACACTAAAGTTGAAATTATTGAAATGGCTTACAGGACTCTCAGTCTAGATATGCTGATTTATTGTGATTGGCTGTGAAGAAAGCCTTAGATTTTGAGTTCAACTTTGGGTGCCTAAGCTATCTGAAGTGGGATAAGATGAATGTCAGTGTTTTGTGTACTAAGATTGCTAGAAGATTCTTTAATTTATTCTTGTTCTTTCCTCTGTCAGTATTTACCTTTTGCTTTATTAGATTTTAGTACTTTGTTAATAAGAGGAGTCCTAAAACTGAAGTAGTCTGTAAAGTTTTAAGATACTTGTTGCTAGCATAGGGAGTTAGAATCTGGATGACCCTTACATTATCTTCTAACAAATTCTTTATACAGAAGAGAGAAGGAGCCTCAAATTTTGTTATGCTGTGTAAAGCATCCAGCACAATGGAGCACTCATAAGTGCTGAAATCCTCTGTTTTTTATCACAAGAGAAGTAATAAATCATCTCTGAATCTTGATCAAATAATGCCTTCACTTTTTGCCTATTTAAATGTCACTTCCAGATTAAATTGGATCATGGGAGGATTTTTTTTTTTGTTATTTTCTTCTTTCTCAAAACTTTTTGTAATGTTAGTTTAAAGCAATAATCAAATGTTGAATAATATGCAGCATTTGGATTTTGATCAGAGACTATAAATTCTAATTACAGTCCCTCAAAAGGATGAAGAATATAGAAAGTTTAAAGGGCAAGAGTTGAATAAATAACTATTAAGTGCAGTTCTCTGACTGTCTAAGGAATGGCCCAGGGAAATATTCTCTTCAGTATGAAAGACAATCAGATACATTTGTTTCCATATCCATAAAAAATGATTGTTTACACATTGAAGAGTCTTTGTCAAGCACATAAGACCACATTATTAAAGGCATTTTTTTCTAGAGAGATTTCTATGGCAATACATAAAATATGACACGAAAATATTGTTTACAGACAATAATGATGGCATTATAGATCAGGTAATCATACACTACAATGCTAGTGATGGGATTGCAAGTTCATCTAACTCCACTGAAGGAAAAAAAAGTTATCCTGAAAGTAAGGTCCTTGCTTTCAAAAGGCAAATGAGGACAAATGCATTGCTTGGATAGTCTGAGAAGCATCTTGACTGCGGAGAAGGTAGGAGTGGAAAGACTCAAGTATTTCTCTGTGATGAAGGTTCTCAATACAGTTGTTGCCCCAAGCATGAAAGCAGCATAGTCACAATGGCACAATGAGACAATTAGGTATGCTAGAACATGAACTTTAACATGTTTGTTACCAGGGATAGAACACATAGCTTTGCGTGAAACAGATCCAATAACATGGGACTTTTTAATAGATTTGTACCCTGTATACCCATCCCACTTACTAATTGTCATAAAAATTGCTAGAACATCATACTTCTGGAGCCTAAATCCTTGTTTTAAATTTGTCTGAGACAAATCGGAGTGTAAATATAGTGGCATTTTCTGGAGAAACAGAAAATTTGTTTATATATTCTGACTTTTTAAAAATCTAAAACCTGTTAGCCCCATTCAGATGAATTGATAGGAAGAATTTTAGGAAGAAATCACATAAGACTAATTTGATATATATCTTTTATAAGTTGATAGTTTTTCAAGACAAAGGTAATAGACCTAAGCAATATGCACTTTCAATAAGAATTTGATGTACTGACCCACATGAAATTATTTTAGCTAAAAGAAATGTAGAGTACAAAGTTGCTAACAAGAATAAAGTCAAAGTATTAACTTGAATAGAAGAGACTAAAGGATTGATAAGCAAAGACTCACAAAGTGAAGATAATACAATTGTTAATATTAAACTCAATTACTATGAAAAACATTCAGTTAAAAATCAACAAAGTCTATTAATAAGAAATGATCATGGAAGATGTTAGTCTTCATGTATGTGTTCAGGCCCTCCACAATACAAGGTCATCTATAATACATCCATATGTGGTGGTAAGGGAAGAAAAAACAAACAGAACAGAGTCTGCATGAGGAAATATTAAGAATGTGAAACTGTGGGATTTACACTAGTGACTTTAGCATAAAAGTTCCAAACACATATGTGGTTTTAAGGAACAATGAAGAACTTTTTCAGGTAGATAACTAGAAGCCCTATGAAGATACTTTTTTTTTTTTCTTTTTCTCCTATAATTATTTTCTTTCTAAATATAAATATATTTAATTGTTTTACAGCACTTAATTAATCCTGACACTGTCAGTATCTTCACATGGGATAGTTTTAGATAAAATTCCCACTTGGATCAGCAAAGAACTCTGAAGGAGGAGTGTAGCTTTACTTTAAAGTCTCATTCCACATTTTATTGGAAAAAAAAATCAATACAGACTACTTTCACAGATAAATATCATTAAGAACAGTTCTGCTTCTCTGTTCTGGGAGATAGCCAAAGTCCTAGGGGAGCTATTATCTCACATGCCTCTGGAAAAGAAAGTCAAGAGTCTGCTAGAACTTAAGGATAAAAGAACCTGAGTTTTGACTCTAAAACAACTTTGCAGCTCTTGCTGTCAAGTTCAATCATAAAATTTTGCTCCAATTGACAAAAAGTTAAAAAAAACCAAAACAGTATTTTTTCTAGAAATATTTTAATTAATTACTCATCCAGCAATGTTAAATACACTGGCTAAAGGCAAAAAACTCATCATCAATATACTCAGTTAAAAAAAAGATTAAGATGATAGAAAAACACAGCTTTATTTGAATTATATATCAAAGAGTCTGTATAGCTGTGGCTCCATAATTCTGTAAGTAAATAATTTTAAATGCTCTCTTTATGAAGCAATGCTTGAATTAGCATAGAAAACCCATCTGGTTAAAGAAAAGTATTTATTTTGCCAATCCAAATTAAAAAACAAAACATGCTTTGGAACTGAACTACTGGTGATTGGTATGGCTGGTAACTTTTATACTGGCTTTTTTCTCCAACTCTACTGTTTTATTGAACAGCTTCACCACAAATGGTGATTTTATCAAACGTGAGTGCTTTCAAAAGTAAAGCTCTCAATTCTCTCATGCACCCAGGAAATATGTCTGAAAATTTGGGTTTTACTCCTTTCCCTAAATCAAACAGAATCATGGAAACATGTAATGATTTGCGTTGGAAGGGATCTTAAGGATCACCTGGTTCCAACTTCCCTGCCAGGGGCAAAGACATCTTCCACTAGAACAAGTTGCTCAAAGCACCATCCAACCTGGCCTTGAACATATCCAGGGGTGGGGCAGACACAACTTCTCTGGGAATCCTGTTCCAATACCTCACTACCCTCTGAGTAAAGAATTTTTTCTTAATATCTAATTTAATCTAATCTAATCTAATCTAATCTAATCTAATCTAATCTAAATCTCTCTTCTTTTAGTTTAAAGCCATTCCCCCTTGTCCTCTTATACCCCCCTGTCAAAAGTCCCTCTCCAACTTTCTTGCATCCCTTTTTATGTACTGGAAGGTGCTGTAATGTCTTCCTGGAGACTTCTCTTCTCTAGAAGGGGCTATAAAATCTCCAAAGCATCTTCTCTTCTCCAGGCTCAATAACCCCAAATCTCTCAGCCTGTCTTCATAGGAGAGGTGCTCCAGACCTCTGATCATCTTCATGGGAATCTCTGCACAATGTGATAGCTTTGGAGATACTGAGTAGAGAGATTGGGGTCATGTCTGCTAATGGGCCATTAGGGACTGGCACAATAGGCAGCTGCAGTGACCTTGACCATCAAATATTCCAAAACTATCCCATGACTCACAGAAGTTAAATCACCTATTGTGAAACTTCTTGCCCTGGGGGATGTACCAGACATTCCCACCTGAGCATATATAATCTTCAGGTTTGGGGACTTCTGGTACCATTTGTGGGATCCAGAGAAAGACCAGAACTTCAACAGGACTGCAACTGCCACTCTTGACAAGACTGTGATCATTACTTTGACGGAACTGTGACCATCATCCTCACCAACAAGTTTCCTTTCCTTGCACTTTGCAGTCAGCAGGACCATGTGGTGCTCAGCACAGGGGCTAATGAACACCATTCTGTTTGTGCCCCAAGGTGCTGGGTCATAAATCTGTCTTTGGGGCTTAAAATCAGTTTTTCTCTGTATGATTTTATTTATTGTCATCTTTTTAGGAAATTGTAACTCTGATTTATAATCTCTCTTGAGTTGGGTTCATTTCTCCCATCAGTTTACTTTTAAATCCACACAGGACAAAAAGCTAAAAATATGTTCTTTAACATGGGTAGGGCCAGCAGTCAGTAATCTTGAGTCACAGTGGCATGAAGTATTTTCAAGAAAGGAAGGATGGCATTAACACAAAACTTATTTAAATTATTCTGTAGAAACTTATTTAATGCATCATTTTTGACTTGATAAATCTTGCAAATTGATTTCTTCAACAGTTTGACATGGCCTGATATAGGCAGTATGGGATTTCTGTAGACTTTTCTCCAGCCCATGGTGTTAGGGAGGAAATGTGGTCTAGACTATTGTGCAACTACTAATATACTTATAAAAAATTAAGAACTGACTGCCTGAATATACAGTCAATATCTTTATGATGATGACTGGAACAGAGTTCATGTGGGAGGGATGTGATTTGCTGCAGTTTCGCATTATGTTCCAAATATTTTGTCTAATGATGTGTTGTATCCTGCTATTGTTTTATATGCTGCTTAAACATTGTGTTATATCCTGTAGCAGTCACAGCATTTGTGAAACAACAAGACATTGAGGGTTTTATTCCATCCTAAAAACCTTCAGATCAATATTAACTTGAAGTGTTTCTTTTCTGCTGGGGACTAAGGTGAACTTATGCTTTTTGCATGCTCACAAAAGGGCCAGCACTGCTACCATCTTTTGACTTAGTGCTGAGGAATCCATGGGGCTTTAAATGCATAAGTGATTAAAACAATAAAAAATGATTGCTACTTTTAAAGCAATAATGTTGGCTCAGGTGCAGTCTCCAGCTCAGTGAATTCCTAAACTGCTGAAAGATGTGGAGGTATAACCATGGAGACAATCATTTTATACCTGCCACTTTCTTGGACTCTTTTTCTGAGCTTTTATGCCATTGATCCTTACTTGGTTTCTGGCAGAAAAGTCTTTTCTGTAGTGAAAGAAAGGTGGGAGTGGGAGGAGGCAAAGGATGAGTATAAGAAAATAAAGTATTTGAGGGTCATTTTTGAATGGCTGTTCTCCTTGGCACAATCTGGCAAATGAAGAACCAGGTGAAGTTGGTTCTGGGGTATTCTGTAACAATATGAAACATCAATGTGATGGTTCTTAACATGTTAAACTTCTTGATCTCCTATCTTTGAGCTTCCCACACACACTGAGATTCCTGACAGAGAAACCAACAGTGCAATAGTCCTGACCCACCATCTGGGGAATCAGAGATGTTTCCAAGTTAAATTCCTGCCACCAAATTCCTCTGTCAGAAGAAGCCAGTCCTGTGATCTGATTCTCCTTTTTCCTGTGCTCCTTTCAGGTTTCATTCAGCCCCTGACTTGAGAAAAAGTTCCTCCTTTTTGTTCTGCCTTTGACACCTTTTATTATCTGTTCAACTTGGCTAAAAGAACAGAACAACAAAGAACCTTTCCTCATTTCTATTAGTAAATGGGATTGATAGGGATTTCTATAAATAATTAAAGGATGATAATTAACAGAGCATAAACATATGAATATTTCAGGGTTTTGACAATAGCTGAAAAATGCAAGAGCATGCAATGTGAGGAACTCTCTGGGTCCTTTATAACCTCTGAAGTCTCTAAAGCATTAAATTTTTCAGACTCAACAAACATTTTTCCAATTTATTTTTTTGAAGACCAGTAAAGGCCCTGAAAAACCAAACGATTCGGGTAAAACGCCCAAGCTGAAATCCAAGCATGTGAGTATTTTTGTCCACATGACAGTCCAATGAAATCTCTTGCTGAAATATTTTTAGGATAGGTCCCCTAGATACAGATAGATCAGTTAGAAGGCTTTAGGGAGAAATGACTGTTATTCTTAAAAAAAAAGATAAGTTTTCTATATTTGCTGAGTGCTGGCAATTCTAGTGTATAGCGAACATATTTACTAATAGCAGACATCTTTGCTGTGACAATGACATTTCACTATTCCATATTGCAAGGACCTTTTGGGCAGTCAACTGCAATTGGCACTGCATGAAATGACTTCTAACTAACCCAGAAGAGCTTTTAAGGTCACATGCAAAACTCCTCTACATTTTCAATGTTCAAAGGGAATTACCTCAGTCTTAGCAGAATGCTACTGGACTTGGACACTGCCTTGTTTTCCAGTCATCTCTCTTTCATTGCTTGCAGCATACTCCTTCAACTTTCCACACATAGAAGGCTACATATAAGAAGAGCTCTATCCCTAACTACATCTGTGATTCTGGTTTGTGTGTATGTCTTCACAACAAGAAAAACAGAGAATTGTTTCAGAAGAGAAATTGAATGAATTAAGCAGTGTTTTCAAAACAGCATCACACTGGTTTTAGAACTGCTTTCATTGTTTCTCATGGTTTGATAGAGACACAATGGCAAGGTGTCTTGACAAAAGGAAAGATAAAGTTTTTTAAATACCAAAATATGTTAAGAAATAATATGGATAAGAAAAGGCTCTTACCCTGTTTTTAGATTCAGGTGGCTGAATCTGGCATTTATGAAATTCAATAGGGACAGTACTGTGTGCATGGTTGGTCCTCAATTACTCATTGGTTGAGCACTATTTTTTATTAAAGAGCTTACTGATTGAATAAATTACTTTGCATATAATTATTGAACACTTCAAGTAAGCTAGGAATGACACAGGAGGAAGAAGACAGCCCATAATCAAGTGGGAACATGGTAATTCACATTGGCAAACAAAAGGTACAGATGATTTGGACAGAAGAGACACTGAAAAAAGTACAAAACCGAGGCCCCCAGTGTACATACACAAAGGGAAAATTGTCTACATGAAAGGATTATAGCGGTAAGATCCAGATACCGCATCTCGAAAAGGACAGTATGGCTGTGTGCCTCTCTGAAATGTTTGTACACTAATGCATGTAGCATAGAGAAAACAGGGAGGAAATAGAGGTCTGTGCATGATTTTAGGTCTGCCATCTCAGTGGAATGAGAGAGACATGGTGGAGTAGCTCAAACAGCTGCAGTCTTGTGATGGACATATGTAGGCTCTTTAGGAAGGACAGGCTAGGAAGGCAAAGAGGGAGATTTGTCCTTTATTTGAGAGAGCAGATGGAGCATACAGACTCTCTCTGTGCACAGGGGAGGAGCCAGTCAAGAGGCTTTGGGTCAAGATTACGGCACAAATCAGCAAGCACAACACTTGTTGGTGTTTGCTTCAGGCCAACAGATCAGGTAGAAATAGGTGAGGCCTTCTTCAGGTAAATGGAAGAAACCTAGGGTTTACAGGCCCTGGTGCTCATGGGGAAATACAATCAACCCAAAATCTTATGGAGGCACAATCTAATGCAACACAAGCAATGCAGAATGTTTCTGGATCATGATCAACAACTTCCTTGTGCAACTGAATGATTAGCCCAGGACGAAAGATGGTCTGATGATCTGATACTTGCAAATAAGGAATAAAGGTTCAGGAATATCAAAGCTGGATACAGTCTTGGATGCAGCGATCTTTCAGTGCTGGAGTTCAGAATTCCTAGAGCAGTAATAAGGGCAAAACCCAAGATCACTACTGTGGACTTGAAGGGAGCAGACTTTGGCATTTTCTAGGAGGCCTTCTTGTTGAGATGGTCCTAAAGTGATGATAGGTCAAGGGGAGCTGCTTGATTCCCAAGGATCACTTCCTGCAAGCTCAAGAATGAAGCATTCTGCTGTGGAGGAGGGCAAGCAAAAGTGGCAGAAGTACTCACACTTGATAGTGGGGAGTACAGAAGATGGAGCCAGACTTCTCGGTGGTGATCAATGGGCATAAACTAACACAAATACAAAAATTCCACTTAAAAATTAAGTTTTTTTAAAATTTATTTATTACTGTAAGCTAATACATTTTGCCCAGAGAGCTTTCAGCATCTTCATACTTGAGGTATTTAAAACCCAAACCGACATAAACCCTGACCAACCTGCTCTCTCCAACCCTGCTTTGAGTGAGGGTCTGGACTAGATGATGTCAGGAGGTCCATTCCCACCTCCACCATTCTGTAATTCTGTGATCTTGTTCCTGCTTAGCCAGTCACTCTGACCAGCTGCATCTGCTCTGTTACAGCTAATAGAGCTTCCAACTGTTTCATCTAAACCCCACACTTCCAGCAACAGCACCTGTTCTTTGGTTATTTCTCATCTTTAACAGCAGTTCATGTAGCATATGGGATTACTTAAGAACCTTGTTGCTCAGAGGAAAATTCTTAGTTCTTACTTTCCCCAATGACCTTTATAGCCCTGCACTGCAAGCCTCCTTTAGGTTAAAGAGAACATTTACTGAAGCACATTTAGACATAATTAATTGTTCCCAATTTTAATATATATAAAAGCTATTAAATTTCCCCAGTTTTTATGACTTGCTCCTTTTGAAAAGTGACGGCTTAAATATTATCAAATAAAATTTTTAAACAGAACAGATTTTGCACCTGGCTTTTTTCCTCTTTGTTACTGAGACACTAAAAAAGAAAATCACAAATTTTTGCTTTGTTTTTCTTCCTCTGCTTTTCACTGTTATGCTTAGCTATTGTGGAACAACTACAGTTCTTGCCCCTGTACATGTTCATGAGACCAGTTTTTAAAATTACTTACACAGTATAAGTCATACCGAGTTCAATGCATTTGACTCCTAAATATTATATAAACACTGTTTCCCAAAATGTTACTGCTTCAGGAAAGAAAGGAATTTTTCAAAGTATGAGTCAGACCCTCTTTCTTCTAAAACTACTACAGTGCTCTCTGCAGAAAGTGAGGCTGTGTCATGCAATGCAAAAACCGTGGTGTCTTTCTGGGATTCCCTCAAGAGACTGTGCTAAAAAGGGGATGTTGATAAGATAAAACACCTGTAATGCAATCAGATGAGTATAATTAGCTCTGCCTCGGGGTTACCAAGCCCTAGATACCAGGAGTGAAAAAGTGTTTAAAAACTTTTCTATGTGCTTTGAGCAGCTTGAGACTAGCAATGTGGTTTTGCATTACGCTTTATGTGATCCCATTGTGCTACTGATGAAGGGGTCCTGCTCACCCCTACTTTTCTCTCCTCCTCCTGCTTCCCAGACAGGATCCTGCTCCAGCTGCTGTCCTGCTTCACTTCAGGGATTATGCTGCTGAAAGTGACACAAACAGCTCCAGGATCTAATAGAAAATAGTCCCTTTGGTGTTCACAATATGTTGCATTTGCCATGCAGCCAAACTAGTGCCAGCCCAAGGGGAAGTCAGGACTGTGTGACTAAGGTGAGTGGCGGACAGCAGGAAGCCATTTTTGGCATGTCTGTGTTAGATCTGTTTAAGAACAGTGAGCCAAGTTTAAAGAACTTGACCTTCTCTCTAACTATATGTCCTGAGATCCCATATGGTTTGCTATCTGCTCTAACCTGAGCAAAACCAGGACAAGTTCTATCACTCAGTTTGGAGAGCACTGAAATTGTACAACGCAATAAGATGTTTTCTGGTATAAAGAGGTCATTTTTACTGTTTGTACAGCAGCAAACATCACAGCATTCCCATGTGGGAAGTAACTCAGGTACCAGGGCTGTCAGGGGTAAACATGGGAGAGGTATGAGCTATACACCACCAGACAAGAGTCTTGCTGCAGTAGCAGTCTTTATATTCAGCCTAATCTTGCTTCACAAGTTTTGTTGACTTGGCCCGTCAGTCTGTGATAGATGTTTTTGACCAGTAGACATTTCCGCATGGGATAATATTATTCACAAATGATGTCATGCCATTTGCACTGTGTTGAAGCAGCCTAAACTTTCCCTGGCCAATAAATCAGTCTGTCTGCTGAGCCAGTGAGAGAGGATTACCTTCTTCACTGTGTTTCCTGCATGTCTATGGGCTCTGGATATAAAAAACAGTATCTCCTATATAAACATTGTTATGATATTTGATTTCTTTCCTTTTTTTTTTTTTTTCCTTTTCTGAATAGGAACATAATGTGGAGTCTAAAGACCAGTGACTACTGCTATTCTGTCTATGATGATGGCATTTGTGGGAGACACAATGGGAAGATTATATTGTATCAGTCTGTTCACTATGGACTATAAAAAAGAAAACACCTCCCATGCTGTCAGTCTTTTTAAGTAGAAGATAAATAAATATCATGTCCCATGCCTGATTTTGTCTTCAATATATGTTTAGGAATACCTTTTTTTCCTCACTGAAGGGAGAAGGGTAATCTCCAGCAGTGAATAAAGAGACTAACCGGAATCTCTTTGTCCTTGTCTTCTTCCCTGTCTCCCTGTGTTGCAGTTGTGGTCAAGGCTATTAGTGTTTTGGAAGATTCCTAAGATGAACCAAGGTCTTATATACTACATACTGAACTAGAACACACATAATTTATAATTAGTTAATAACTCTACTAAAGGCTTCCTTAATTTTCTGTACCTGGAGTCTTCAAATGGGAAATAGGATAATGAACGTTATGCCTGGTTTTAAATATTTTTTTAAAGGAAAAGTACAAAGTAAGCCAAGCTTCAAGACAAAAATATTTTTCCAGTCTACAAATGACCTGGCATTTCACAGGGCTCAGTTTCTGTTTGCTTGCCAGTTTTGTTGTTTTTCTTTTTTTCCCACTGAAGTTCTGCAACGGTAGCAGTTTTCCTCTGCATCTCATGGCAAGACAGCTGTTTATTCAGCATGCTAAGCAGGAAACATGGTTCCCTCAGTAAGCCTTTTCCAGCCAGCAAGGAAACTGAATGCGTGTCATCTCAAGGTGAAATAGGAACCATTGACTCCTGGTGCCTGGCAGGGATCATTTTGTGCTATGAAACCTGAAGATGACTCTTCCCATGCAACATTTAACCTAGCAAAGGAGGTGTCATGGAAATTCTTGGAAGGTGGAAACATCAACTGAGGAAAATATATGCTCTTAAGTCTTAGAAATGCCCTAAAAACTAATGCAGTTAGAGTGAATTTGTTACATGCCTTTTTTTCCCCCAAAATGTCTTTTAGTCTTTATTCCCAAAAAAATTCTTGTATCAAAAATCACTTGACCAGTGTTCTTCAGGATTTCTTCTGCTTTCTGTTTAGTTCCTCCTGTAATCCTGTCATCATATCTACCTTACCTTTTAGCCCATCTTAAGAAGTGGGTGTCAAAGTCTGGTCAAATCCCATCTTAGGTTACAGTACTGAAAATATTTCTAAGAAATGTTATGGAAATGGAACTTGTCATACCCCATAAAATTAACTAAGAAAATAAATCTTCAGGAGGGAGGCCAAACTTTATAAGCAGATTGAGA
This sequence comes from Sclerurus mexicanus, assembly GCA_013396755.1. NCBI lineage: Eukaryota > Metazoa > Chordata > Aves > Passeriformes > Furnariidae > Sclerurus > Sclerurus mexicanus. Next base: position 890,890 of record VWZF01005801.1, read on the forward strand.
GTTTCCAGTGCAAAACCAAGCACACAAATTTTTAGCAACAGTAAGGATTTCACAGAGGATGTGAAATTCAGATACCTGGATAGGAATAATAACCAGGCACAAGGAACTCTTGCCTCAGACCAAGGATTTCCTGTAGTAGACAGAAATGCATAAAACAATCTTCATATGGCTTTCTTTCAGAAAATTATAACTTAAAATTGGCTGTTAAATATTTTTAATTTTCAAATTAAAGGGAGGGAAGGATTCAGGTGTGGAGTGGCGACTATCTTGAAAAACAAAGAAGTGTGTGAAAAAAACATTTTTGGAAGAAAACAATTAGTCATCTATTAAAATAAAAAAGGTTTTAATGGGAAGAGACAAGCATCTATAATTAGAAGCTATTCAAGTTAGCAGTTGCTTCAGTTCAGTGTTGTTATATAGTTGCTGGTGGGCGTAAGGCTATCATTTAGCATTCTAAGCCACATTTTAAGGACTTCATATTGATATGTCAAGCTATTTAGAAGCACTGTTATGGTATTGAACCTTAGTTAAGGCTTTCATATTCTTTTGTCATTGTGTGCTGCTGCTGGTAGCAGTTTCAGTTTTCACTCTGTTTCAGATCCATTCCTGAACAAAGATACTAGAGGCAGGCAAGGAACTATAATCGCTATTGATGAGACTGTGCTGCAGTATATAAAGCTGTGGAGTCCTAACACAATATACTTGAGTGTGATGGAAGGCAGATAAGCTGCGAGAGTTAATTAAGTGACTTTTTCTCTCTATCAGGATAAAAAAAATCATTATTAGAAAACTTTTGAACTGAGAAGTTACTATTATCTGAATATCCTGCAGCTCTGGGGAGAGTTGCAGTAGGCCTCTGTTTAGCATGTCATCAACTTGCCTTAAGCAAATTGAAGCTTAACTCTTTCACTACAGGTGAAACAGATTTACTAAAGAGAACTAGTACCATGCTGAATGCTTGGGGGAGCACTGAGATAACAAGCAACACTGGGGAAAAGAGAGATGAATTCATGTTCTGAGAGTGAAAAGATTTTCTTAAAAGGAAAAAGAAAAAGCAGATAAACAAGAGGGAAAGTGAGCACTGTGTGAATAATACTGTCTCTGAAGCAAAGTATTAGAAAACAGGATCTAAACCCTGCTTTTTTATTTTCTCTTCTGCCCAATACATATGAAATGGAGGAGATTGACAGCTTTGAAAATTAAAGCCTACTGTTTAGGATAGTAATTTTCAAATGGGATCTCTTTCTGTAACAGCTCTTTCTTCCAGAATTATTGTGAAGTGCTTTCACAGAGCAAAGGCAGGCACTGCAGCTGGGGAAACCTGGATGGAGCAGTATCAGCTAACTCAGAACAGCGTGCCAAAGCATTTCTCTCTGTACTAGAAAAGATCACTTCTAAGTCAGTTACGATTTTCTCCAGTGTCTCCTAGGTTTCCTGGACTAATATGACTCTAATAGAGGTCCAGATTTCAGTGGTCCACTTATTCTATGTCAGAAGACCAAAGGGATGGGACTGAGACTGGAAATTGAAGATCCAGTCTTGTATGACTAACTTTTCTCTATGAGACAATAAATACAATGAGATCACTGGGAAAATAATTCCCATCTCTGTTCAAATATGCAAGAAAGCTCTCCTGCTTCTCTTCTCAGTAAAGTTTGTAGCTCCAAGGATAGGGAGGGGGAAAAGGAAAGCCCACCTACAGTGTCGGCTACAGAGCTGCAGGAGCCCAGGCTGCAGTCAGCCCTTCACACTTGGGAATTCAAGGGGGAGAGTAGTTATGTCTTAAACAGAGCATTCTCTGTTCCAAAATTGCAGAAAATAAGTCTCTCCATCAAAACTGGCCTTTGATCTGCTCCCAGGATAGCACAGTATTTGAAGCCTGTCATGCACTAAGGTGAAACAGGAGGGGAATAAATCTCCAGCCATTCCAGACCGGGATGTTTGTTGGAAGAGAAGAGCTATGAACTTAGGTATACTACTATTTCAGTTGTAAGGAATATTTGTATGATCCAGACAAACAACAAATGATGCAAAACAGTTTGATCTGTCCTGTGTATGTGAAAGGGGGGCTGCCCCAGCTCCCCTTTCCAGCCCTGCTGAGTGCAAACTTTGTGCATGGAGAGCAGCTGGCTGTGTTTACAAAGGAAGCGTCAGAATCTCCAGTGACTGTTTAACCAAGCCAGGTTCGCTGGAACACACACTTCTTTTGGAAAGAGGTCCTAATGAGTTTTGGGTGGGCTAGAGGGGCTACACAGAGTCTAAACAGTGTGTACAAGTGGACCTGGCACTGACATAGCATTTAGGAAATCTCACTTCATTCCTTCTTCCGTTCCAAGGCTGTCGTGTGTGACCTTGGAGAAGGAAATTTTTCTATTTTTGTCCACTTTGTCCCTTCAGAAAGAAACCTCAGAGAGTTTGTAAAAGCCTCTCATGCAATGTGGCTGTACCCCTGTTGCTGTCCCTGCTTTCAGAGAGCCAATATTCCTGTCACTGATAAAAGGCTCAGGTCAGACTGCTCTTTGTTCAAAAGACAAATGTCTGCACCTCACTTTAACAGAGGTCTTGTGCTGGCTCTCTGCTCTCTGTATTCCACTGGGTACTCTTTATCCTTCAGAAAGAAAGAAAACAATCCATACATGCCAGAAAGACAAATGCAAAAGCAAAACACTTCTATTTGCTTGGGTTAAATGCATAGATCTTTAATTGTTTTGGCCCATTTAAATATTACAATACCAAAACCAGCAATCAGTTCTTCTGGATAATTTTAGAAACTGTCTTTTCAAAAGCCAGCAGTGGTATAGTAGCGTGAGATTAATGAACAGTGACAAATTATTTGTGCTATTTCCAAGGGAAACTGTTGGCATTAACTTGATGCAGAGTCTTTGTTACCTTATGAATAAGAAGTGCAGTTAATATATTATACTCTATGTGTCTTCCAAACCTACACAGAAAATAATTACGCTTTATGGAAAGTTAAGTAGGCAGCAAACTAAGTGGTATGAAAAGCACATACAGTAAAACTCCATTGGCTGCAAACACTGAACAGTTGTTTTGTCCTTCTACTTTGGAGAACTTCATAATTATACATTTAGTGCTACTGAGAGATCCACTGTGCAATTACATAGCCCGGCAATAATGGCACTAGTTACTGTGCAAATACAAGGAGCCACGGGAGATTAAAACAAATGCATCAACAGCAATATGTAGAAACAATATGAGAACCAGTACTGGGTCCAGGTGTTACTCTGGTAGAGACTTTTATTGAGGTTTGTTCAGTTAAGACTAGAGCATTAGGGCAGTGACTTTGTCCTCCAACAGACATGGCTGTGGCCAAAAGCCTCCAAAGAGAGTTGGTCTGGTTTGGCAGGAGCTATGGCATCAGCTGATGAAGGGAAGCTATTCAGCTGCACAGCCTGTTTCATGGCTCATACTGGACTGAAAAGAAGTCTGAAGGAGGTGTGGGTCCTAAAGGGATTGAAATAGAGTTTGTACTTTAAAAAGTACCTATTAAAGCATGAAGAGAGCTCCTATTTCCAAATTATCTCAGCACCTCATGGTCATTACTACATGGTCATTACATTGTGACATTACCTCATGTCACAATGTCTTTGTGAGACAAAGTGACTTAGATACTTCACCCAACATTTAGGTGTCCTAATGCTTGAGCAGAAAGTCCTGTCCTGCTTTAGAGAGAGAGAGAAGCCCTTCTGAATGGGATTCCAAACTTTTAGTAGAGCTGTGTGAGGAGCAGCTGAAGCTACACTGTGGGAACTGATGAGCAAAGTGGAATTGTTTGTGAAGAACTGTGGAGAGTGTCTCAGTACTGGGTCACAGGACAGCTTCTAAATCTTCCTAAACCTAGACCAACCTTCGCAGACTGTAGGTTGGTGTGCAAAGGTACATCTACACTGACTCTGTTCTTTGCAGTAAAATAGATGCCAAGTTCTGTTTTTCTAGAGCTAGATAATGCCTTACAGAGCTTAGCTACCATTTGGTACCACTGCATGCAGAATATATGGTCTTGGCAGTGCCTTTCAAGACAGAAAGATATTGGTTTTGTTTTATAATACAGTGGCTGTATTTTCAGTGCAGTCTCCCCAGACTTCTACACTAAATCAACAGTCCATGCAGTCTGCTGATGGTAAAATGACGCTCTAGACTCTTATCCAGCTGACGAGGTGCATCCCAACATAGTTTATCCACAAGGGAGAACCCTAATTACCAGGCATGCAGCTGTTTCCCAGTTAGCATAGGTTCCACCTTTTCTGCTAAAATTGTGCTGAAGTCCAAAAAAAAAGCAGTTTTCACAGGATGAGAGCCAGGTAAAAGATATATGGTTCAGGAACTCATGCACTTTGGAGGTGGGAAGCCGGGGCCCTTTCTTGAGCAAGTATCTTTCTTGATCCCTCTATGTTTCTTTGCCCTGAATTGCTTCCTTGCCAAAAAGGAGAGATACTCAATCCTTTGAGCACCGACCACCCTCCTGGTTCAATCAGTCTCTTGGCTTTTGTGACTTGGACACAGGACCTCTCTTATGGCCTCTAAAGGCCTGTCTTTTAAAGCAGTTTCTGACTCCTTTACTGTCTCTTTTGTCACCAGTCCAAGCTTATTCTCTTCATTTAAGCCTTTGAAAAACACTCTCTATGTCTTTCAGAGTAACTTTACCTCCTGAAAAGATGCCATTTCCATTTGAAAATAGTATAGGAAGAAAAAAGTTGTTTCCTACAACTGTATAATTTCTTGTTTCTCAAAGGCTTCTTACCATTTTCCACCTTCTTTTCACAAACTTTTACCTCTGCCTAGTCTGTCATTTCCTCTTTCATACTTTTTCTGTTATATTGACTGGCAATGCCTCCTTTCTTTCTGGTCTCTTAGACCTTTACAGTCTAGATTTGCCTCTTGATTATGTTGAATACAATTTCCTCAGAGTACAATAAATCCCGCTAGTCAAACTACCCATCCCACCACAACTGTGCTTTGGCTTTTAGATCCAGACAAAGAGCATTCATGTAAGTATATCTTTAATGAAGAGCTGACCAAATGCAAGCCTGACTGATGTCTACAACAAGTATTTAACTTTAGTGTTCCTATCTGAAAAGGTCTGTACTTTCTTAATGGGAAGCTTCTTTCAGAATTAGCTTAAATCGTTGAGATGTGATTTGAGTATTCTGCTGCTTGGTTTGCAACTCATTTGTAGACTTTTTATGCAGTCATTATCACATTTATGTCTCTTGCAAAGTTCTGTTAAGATCTGGTTTTCTTCACAGGTGGAAGTGGGAACTGCTGTCTCTCAGCAACTGCTTACCAATTCAAATTAAATTAATTTTATTAAAATTACAAAAGCACTCTCAGCATACTCAGCTAGTTCATTGTAATAGAAGTCTGAATTTATACAGCCTTTTGTCTAGAAACCCTGATGTATATTGCATGTCTAGGTCAAATCAGTTCTTCTAATACCCCTGTGAGAGAGGTGAATAAATATACTTTCAAGACTGATTTTTTTCCCAGGCTTGGGTTTAGTTACTCAGATATATTTATAGCCTTGAAAAAATTCCTGAAGTCAGTTTTAGTGCTGAATAAATCCCTATGTTAATTTTCCAGTGTTAATTTTTATTTTTTTTCCTCAGGTGCTTGAAATTACTGAACTTTAGTATTTGTCACCTCTGAACTAGAGGCCTAGTAGTAATGTGGCTGGGTTTCAGAGCTGGAGCTAGTACAATCTGCTTTCACAAGTGCATAAATTGTGTCTTAATCTTTAGAATTAGTTCAGATATGGCTGTGACAGAGGAGACTGGACATACCATCAGCAAAATACTCTGTAGCTGTATCTGCCTATTTCCTAGAACTGCACTCCTATTTAAAATAAAAATTGAAATTTTTAAATCTCCATACTATGTATTTGGTTTGCAAAGTAGTCTGTTCTGAACAAGTATTTTATAAACCAATTTTCAAGTTGTCCCACTTTTGGCTGGAATAGAGTTAATTTCCTTCCTGTTAGCAGGTACAGTATTGTGTTTTGGATTTAGAAAAGAACAATGTTGATTATACAATGATGCTTTCGTTGTTGCTTAGTAGTGCTTACCGTAAGTCAAGGACATTTTAGCTTTTTGTGTTGCCCTGCCAGCGAGGAGCTTGGGGCTCACAAGAACCTGGAAGGGGGCAGAATCAGGAGAGCTGACCCCAGCTGACCCAAGGGATATTTCATACCATATGCCATCATGCTCAGCTTAGAAAATGGTGGGAAATTTGGCTGGGATGTCATTGCTGAGGAGCAGGCTGGGCATCCATTGGCTGGTGGTGAGCAACTTGTTTTTCTGTTGCTTCTCTTGTTTTTCTTGTTTTTTTTTTTCTCTCTCTTTGTTATTTTCCTTTTCCTTACTTCTTCTTCTTATTATTATTTTATTTCAATTAATAAACTGTTCTTATCTTAACCCATTAGTTCTCTGACTTTTACCCTTCCAATTCTCTCCTCCAACCTGCTGGTGGCAGCTGGGCAAGCAGCTATATGGTGTTTACTTGCTGGCTGGATTTAAACCACAACAAAAATGCACATTCATTCAGTCAACAATGTTTTGATATTTTTCTTTTTTTTCCTTAATAAATTCCACAGTTTACATTAAAGAAAATTTACCTGTTGTCTTCAATGAGAATTCGACTAGGACTGATTTGGAGTCTACAATATGTCTCTAACTTCTTTCTTCCCAAAAATTAAACAAACCAAATGTGTCATTACATTTTCACAAACATCTATATTATTTAAGCAGAATTTAGTTGTCAAGGACTGCAGACTGAAGAAAATCTAGCTGTTTCTCTGTTCATCTCTCTGATTGGCACCCCTTTGTGAGTTAATTTAACTTACTAACCTGGCTAAGAATTTACTGAGGAAAAGCGACCAGATAGTTTTCTTCTACATTAGTGAGCTGAGTCATCTCAGAGAACAATCTGACAAAAATTTAGTTCAAATGGTTCAGGTGAACCACATTTTGAGGGTTCCTGATTCTCGCACTGCCTTTAAAAGGAGTATACGGGATAAGTTCAGAAGTAAATGCCTACACTGCAAACATCTCTATCTAGGAAAGATAAACCTCACCTTAAGCAATTCTTGCTTAAGCTGAGTAACTCAGCCTGCCCAGGATTCTCAGACCACGCCAGACATGCTGACAAGACCGTGCCCCTCAAAAAGACCTGGCTATAACTTTCTTGTAAAAACAACCAAAAGTTTTATTGCAGGCACACAACAGCTGAGTTATCCGAACTAGGGTGAGAGACACCTAACTTCCTCCCAGACACTCCTCTTTAGCTCTGGAGCTGTATTTTTCCAATACAATACATAAATTGTCAGACTACATGCTGCGGGCAGGGATGAAATAAATCTGGAAATGTATCAGCCCTCACTCTCTTCTGTTTCTCTGTACAATTGCCTTTGTAATTATCTTTTCATATAACAAATACCAGTTAGAAAAAATGTGTGCTTTAGATAACCTGTAATTCACCACAACAACAAAAGAATGAATCAAAAAAATCAAACTTTGGAAAAGCAAAATCTTTTTCTTAAGATATGATCATTCTTAATATTAGCTTAATATCAATGAAGGAAACTTGTTTGGTTTGGGTACTGATGTTAACACCTCACTGTCATCATATTTCTTTGGCTCTTTCAGTAACAATTACACAAATTAGTGCAAATTTTGATCTGAAAGAGAAGATGGAATCCAGGTGGCAGGTAAAGGAATAAGGACATTGATTAATTTATCAGTTTAGCTAACTCTTCCATGCTCTAAAAATGAAACAGAGACGCTTGTAACTTTTAAATGCCTTAGAAGAAAGTTGCAGAAATGGATTTTAAAAGAAATCCCAAAAACTTGTCACTTCTTCTTGCCTTTCAAGAGAGAAATGAAAAGCTGAAAGGAAATTAAAATGCATCAGCTAGCATTTTTAAATGAGTAGCTCTTAACACATGCCAAAGCAATGCCACTGCCAGGATGAATAGGTCTATGGAGACTGACCTCTCCAGCACAGCATATACAGAGACCTGCAGTAATCCTTCACATGGATAACCATGCAATGGTTACATAAGTGTTGTGAATATTTTTGGCAGTGTGAAGTTTGCTGTTGGGAAGAAAAATATGACTTGTTTGACATTTAAGTTTAAAAGTGTGTTGAGGACGGAAGAAATTATAAGATTTCTTTAAAACTTGTTTATGTGGACAGTTGTATGGAGGACAGTTTAAAAGCTAAAAAAATTAAAATCATATACTTTATATTTTATGGTTTTTCTTCCTTTTGACACCCCTCTGAGTGAGAAAAAGGAAAAGCAGAAGAATAACAATGGAGGTTTAGACAGTGTGTAGGACTTTCACTGCAGATGAGGCAAGGTGGATGTCTAGGGCAATTCTGACCTTTTAGAGTCAGAACAAGACTCTAAAAGTCTTGCTGAACAAGAAAACCTGGGAGGGAAATCAGGAGACCAGTAAACTTGAATTTTTGCACACAGCGTGATACCCAGCTGAGGCTGGGATTGGGGGACTAGGGGTCAGAGCAACTCAGTTATGCTATGGTGGGATCCCTAGTGCCTTGCCACCATAAGTTCCTCAGGCAGGGAAAGGGGGCAGGAGCTCTTTTGCTGCCTTGTAATCCACTCCCTGACACTTTCTTCACTGAAGGTCCCAGTTCACCCCCTATTTTATGTGTCTGGAGGGACATGCACTGATCCACTGACACCAGCTAACGCTAGCATTCGTCATGAGAGATTTGTTGGCATGCCCCATTGTGTTATTGGCACATCTCTCACTTGACAGAGAAGGTGACAGAGCACACATCTCTTCCTGTGCCTCCACTAAGTACAAGACAGCCTTCTCGCTGGAGATGTGGACACAAGTTGAGGATGTGACTAAGTAACCCTGGAGTTCCTGGGCTGATTTCATTGAAGTCCATGGAGCCTAGCAGCCAAATGAATCTACTTCTACATTTTCAAGTTTCTGAAGTTCCAGACTAGTTCCTTTTCAAGTGAAAATGTCCTCTACAACTTGGCAAGAAGCATAGTCATGTTTTATCCCTTTCAAGAAAACACCCACTTAATTCCATTTTGCAACTGTTTTCTCTAAGACCTCATTCTGCTGTAAAGAGAGACAATGCAGTGCAAACAGACAGAGATAAAATATTAATTATGCAGTCCTTCGCTGTTTACTTACAGGCAGGGTGTCAGTATGCTTGCTCAATTCACTCCTGTCTTTTCCTTGACAAGCCACAAGCTGCAGATCCCTGCTGTCTCCAGGGTCTAGCAGAGAGGGAAGGTCACTCTGCAGGCCTGGAGTAACTAGAGCACATGGAGTTTCCAATGAGGTCTTCACAGGGACATAGGCACTAATATGTGCCTATGTAACAATTTTGGTATACAAACACTTTGGGTTTTTTCAGCCTTGTCTCTCTCCACTGTTAAAGAAAAAAAAAGGAAAATGTCTCTTAGACAAAGTGGTTCAGATTGGCTTCAGTCATCACTTCTTAAGCTATCCTGCTTTTCTGGACTTTTCCGGCAGAACAGGAAAGCATGTAAGAGAGAGAAAGAGCACTGCAGTGGCCCAAAACAGAGCCAAGAGAGACTCTGGAGAGCTCTCAACAGCAGTTGAAAACACAATAAATTTTGTGGATAACTTATCTCCCTATTTACCAAATGCTTACAAAATGAAGTTCAGACTCCCTGCAGGAGAATTCTCCCTTGCTGAGAGGTGTCAGCACAAAACAGTCAGGGGAACTGATCAAGTGGATAATAATAGGGTTTTTTTCCTGAGCAGATGTATGTAGGTTTGGATGGAGACAAATGGCTACACCTATAATGATAAATCAAAACGGAGCAAGGATGTTTTCACTGGCACTGGGGCTAGGTGGCATGGCCCAGCTGCATTCATACTACCTACCAGGTCTCTCTAGCTCTTCTGTACCCTAGGTGGTAGCCCAAAGAGAAAAGTGATTTTTCTTCTGCTTTTTTTTCTTTTAAACTTTCTGAAATAATCTGAGGTCAGTGCATCAGCCCATCAGAGTGGAGGTTTTATAGCACAGCACTAGATAACATAAGTTGCATGTGCTGAGGTTTCTGAGAGAGAAAAGTTTGCTAGGATAGTAAGACCTGTATATGGCAGAGAAAGCCAGTTTAAAGTTGTTTCATTCTCACTGAGGTTTAGTAGTGCTCTCTACTGAACTACTTGAGAACAGTTTTTGGTGATGGCCTTGGTAGAGCTAGTTGGAAAAGTTAAAAAAAAAAACCAAACAGTGAGTGAGCTAGTAACCAAGCAGAGGAAATGAGCAAGGGGTCCAGTGCTGACATCTCTGGTTCTCGTACTTATTCATGTAGATGTACACTGTGTGTCACCTGAGCCACTCTGCCCCACAGAGATTTAGCTGTCATATGATTTATTCTGAGTTCCATCATAAGATCAAGACACATAAAGTAGGTCCATAAAAATCTGCTATGTTTTAATAATATTTTTCCGGGGTAACTTCAGATCCTGAAACTCCACTCAGCTGCTTAAACTCTCCAAGTGTTTACCTTTCTGCTAGAAAATTTTCCATAAACCTCAATGCCAGATAACATCAGCCGTGAAAGGATTAAGCCATTTGGAGTCCAGGTTACCTGCAACTCATCTTTGATCCTGTCCATCTTGCCTAGGCAATGCAATTCAGGAGACCTACAATACCTAATCCAAAGCAAAACACAGAGTTATTCACCAGAGGTCCATAAAGCCTGGAAGTTTCTTTTTTGCTTATGAGCCATAGTATTTCTCAGTATTCCCTCAAAGAGCTTACAGAGATGGGAAGGAAACACCTCTGTTCCAAAAGGGTGTTGTGAGGATAAATGATCCATGAAGGAATAGGAAATATACACTGGTTAAACTTGCAGTCGACATCTGTTCAGTGACACAGAAGTAGTAATACAGACAGCTGGATTAAATACAGGAACAGAGAAAGCACATGACACTTGCAGAACTGAAGACTTTTGGAAATAAATAAATTAAAGAAAGACTTTGGAGTTGTACTCACCTCACTGTGAGCTCTCAGTGCATTTCTGTCATCTGAAGGATTAAAACCATCCCAGATGTATGAACAGGGAATGCCTTCAACTCTGGTTTCAATTCACAGAGCAGTGACACTCTATCACTGTATCTTGTCCACTTATATTGTCCATGTCAAAAAGAGTGCAGGTACATTTGTACTCAAAAGGATCCCTGTAAAGTGATCCACATATTAGAAAGCAACATTGCAACATGAAGCTGGATTCTGTGCTCTATTGAGCTCTATTCTGTGCTGAATTCTGCACAGGAAGAATGGGATGATGTAAGGAGGTGCTCTTTTTCAGTCTTTCTGGCAGAGGAAAAACAAGAGTCAGCACCTGAAAACTGAAGTTATACAAATTAAGACATGATATCCTACTAGGGAGTTAATTAAAGCATTGAAACATTTTATCTAGTAATGTCTCTATACTTTGTGAAGGATCTACTGTCTCCTGAAGTCTTTCAAATGAAACTTGGTGTCAGTCAGCAAAGAGATGCCTTAATCCAGCTACAGTTTGTACAGGTCTGGTGGCTTCTTTGGGCCTTGTAATGAATTAATGGAGATCTTGATCTGTGAATATTCTGCCTAGTTGTGGATTTGGTCACAGAAAGGGCAGAAAAACATACCAAGTCCTCAGAATACTGATAATCAGCTTAATGTTAAGGCTGCAGTGAAAATCAAAGCTCATGTGTCAAGCCTGTAGCCAGTTGTCCTCAGGGTAAAGGAGTGTAAATATGGGCTCCAGACAAAAAGAACTGAATTAAAACTAGAACTTTCAGTTTTTAGTAGAAAAAAAGAAGCTTCAGGCAGTTTGCCTTGCATGCACTTGAATTTTCTGTGCAGTAATATATATTCATGCTAAATCTATGAATAAACTTGCACTATAAAGTTCTGTTGCTATTAATACTTAAAGCTCCATCAACTGGAGTGTTAATGAACTTTTGAACCTTTATTAATGTGAAATGTGCTAAGTGTGTCAGGCAGGGGAGAAAGACAATTAATGGGCTAGTGGATGACATCCAGGTTAGGGAAGGCTCAGTTAATGGGAAGTCAAGAGCATAGAAGATAAGACAGCAAGCATTGTCAGGAGCCAGAATTTTTTTACCAGTGTTAAATCTTGTCTAATTTAGACTGTTCAAGGACTACTAGGAAGCTAGTTTGGTTTGCTTTTTAAAGGTTTCTGAACTAAGGAGGCATCTCAACATTTCTATTCTGTTGCCTGTTAAAATCCCAAGGTCTACTTTAAGAATAAACTTTTAAAAACAGACTCCACTTTAATCTGAGGATAAAAAAAAAGAGATGAAATTTACTTAAATTCTGATACATAAATATAGATATATGCAAATCTATAACATATATATAAATGCATACATCCACCATCTTCAGCATTTCCAAGTTCTCCTTTCTTTATGTTACATAAGTTTTTTGGAAGTGCTATATCAGTTCATCTGATCAGTCTTATAGTACAGTAAGAACACTGATGAAGAGATGGTTTTGAAACTATTTTGGGCTGGGAGCATTGATACCACTGCAATTTCTCTCACTTTCTCTAGGTAGACACAGGATAGTGATCTGAGACTACATGGCTGACCTCTGTATACACGTAAGTAAATGATATTTGATAGGTTGTGACAGGCACAGTCCAACAGCACAGCAGCTTTTCCTTAAAATGACAGCTCTTCTTCCACTGCATGATTAGGGCATTTTAGCAGTTGGGTGTTATCCTGACTTTTAAAAATCACTTCTCTTTTGTGTTTAATGCCGCAATCGTGACATCAGTTGCCCTGTTGCTCCTATTTTAATAATCCCCTTTGGTCTTCAGCTGTATGAAACTAAGGAATAGGAAAGATTATATGACAAGGTGAGATGTTAGGATTTTCCTTGCCATGAGTCGTATCTTCATCTTTATAAACACACATTTTTCAGTAAATTAATCACTCTCAAAATGAATAAAACTGACCACCAGGGAATATGCTGCTCTTCCTGTTCCTAAAATACTGTACACAGAATGGGGTCAGTCTTGCTGCCATGGTTGTCTGGAGCCAATGGGAAGAAGGTCTAGGAACATTTCCAATGTACTTTCTGAGCCAGCCATTGAGAAGCCAGCACTCACTTTCCATGCTCTGGAAAAGAGTAAGTGAAATTGCTGCTAAAATATGAAGTAAATATGATTTTTGGATCTGTTTCTCTTCCCTGCTTTTCTACAGTTTTTTACATAGCAAGCTTTCCATGGGTCTCAATGATTGAATGGACTCAAACACGTGTTTTGCTTAACCAGCAGTCAGGGTGATGTGGAGACAATCCACACAGCTCCTGAGAGACTGGAGCACCCAGCAGCAGGTTTGCATTTGACAAGTGAGTTTGAATTTACTTCTTCTTGCAGCTGTTGAGGAGATTTTCGTCTCTAAATTTCTCATGCTATGTCTGAGCCCTGAATTCACATGGACTTTAAAAATCACCAAATTAATTTAGTGTCTCGCAACAAAAAGAAAAAAAATACATAAGGAAAGACAGGAAACATTTGGAAGGAGAAGTAAAAAATAGTTCTGCCCTTGATCTGCTGTATGAGTTTAGGTGAGTTATTTCACCCTTCTCTATTTCTCTTTTATCTTTCTTGGCTATTCAACTACAGTGTCCCTTAAGACAAAAACTGTCTATCTCTATTACAATCAGACAGTTCCTTGTACAACAGTGTCTTAGTCCCTAAATATATATTTGATGTTTAGTAATGCAAATAGAAAAAAATTAACTTACCACACTTCTAATTCATTTAGTTCTGTAAAATGCCAATTGAGTCAAGTTTTGTTATAAAGGCTTTGTTACTTCAAAATCATTAATAATTTGGGCTAAAATGGCTAACTGTTGTATGGTTCTGTCTGGTCTTAGATGAGATTCTCCAAGGAAAACATGATTTTCCCCACTGCTGAATAGGTTTTTTAGGTAACATGAAGAACAATTTATTTTTTTATTATTATAAGCAAGCAAAGGTACATTTGGATAGTTTCAGTGGATTTATAACACGCTGAAACTAAAGAGGCTACCCAGGAACTGACACTCACTATGATCCAGGGTACTCCAGGGCTCATCTCTTTTAGGCAAAGGATAAAGGTATATAAATTTATGAGCTATGCCAGGCAAGCTAACTCTGGAAACAGAAGAGAAATAACAAAGTAAGTTTGTCTCTGTGCCCTGGTTAATTAGTGTTGCCAACAGACCAGGGTAATTAACTTATGTGCTGTGATAAATTAATGCTGTCCTCTTTGCAGGGTCCAATTGGATATCCCTGCCAAGCACAGTGTAATATTATGTAAATGTTCCAGCTAGTCCAACATGATGCACAGCATAGATGCATCCAAAATCAAGCTGTGAAAACTGATCAATCTCATCTTTGAATCACAAGCCATTTATCTGTGTAGTTCAGGAAGGAAAATGTTCACCAACTGCTACATTACCCTGATGTTTAAATACCTTACAGTGCTTTCCAAACTTTATTTGAAGGACCAGGCACAAGAAAGTGCCAAAAACTTAATAACAGGTGAGAGACAGTGAAGTTGTATGTTTCAAAAATATTTAGGTAATGATTCAGGAGGTAGAAATGCTCCAGATTGCTCAGATTTCAAACATAGCTGCTTTTTGAATTGTAATGACAGATAATCTCATGAGACAAATCAGGCAGAAAAGACACAATCACCTTTTCCCACCAGCAGGCAGAACATGTCGAGTAAAGATACTGATGTGGAAGACTATGAGGTAGATAAATTAGACCTGACAAGCACATTGTATGGAGTATGAAATATTGTGCAACATGTGTATTGGAGTTGACCTGTCAAAAACTGGGTAAGAAATAACCACATATCTCAGTACTTCACTTCCTTTTGTAAAACAAGAGTCTCACTAAATGTAAATATCCACACTGGAAATGTCTACATCTGAGCTAGTCACTTTTAATTCAGTGGAGGAGATGAACTTTTTGAGCAGAATACAGACAGGGCAAAAGAAAACATCTAAACCAGTTCACATAGTTCACTATAGACAGGCCTGTTTTCTTCTCCCTTGAATTAGAGAAAGTAGCTTAGAATTATTAATTTACATCAACACACCTGCTAACACTATGGATGTTTAATATGTCAGAAAAAACCCACTGTCTGATTTATTTTCATCTGATATTCATGAATATAATTCCATAACAATCTGCATTACTGAAATATAGTAGTGATAAATATGAATGAAGAGTAAGATCTACAACTTATTAGATGATAATAAATATTCCTGGCAACAGCTTATTTTTTTCCTGAGAGAAAAAAATGTGCGTGGGTATAAAGGTGTATGGAAGATCCACATATTGCATGTAGAGAACACAGAACATGACACTTCCTAAAACACACAAAAATGTTCAAAGGACGACTTCATAGGACCGAGATTCACAACCGTACTCTCACGGCTGCCCTTGCAAAGCCACATCTGTCATCCATTATGTCATTAAGAACCAGTTCAGGTACTCCATAGTAGAACCATACTCAAGGGTATATAGTCAATTTGAAGATACTGTCATTAGATATACACTCGCAGTCATCCTCTGCTGTCAAAGAAATGGCACCTTCATAGGTCACTTCAGAAGATCTGACACATTAGCACCTATTGAAAGTCTGTCTCCCTCCAGTGACTGTGCAATTTATGCAGGCTTTTGTTATGAAAATTCTCTATGATATCTGTCTTTATAATATGAAAGTGTATTAACTTTGTTCACATTAGTTCACATTAACATTAGTTCACATTAACATTAGTTCACATTATATCCTGTAATGTAGTGAGATAGTGGAATTCAATATTGTTCATGTTTAAGTAAAACAAACTAAAGGACAGAAATAAAGACATTGTTTCTTAGAAGCTTACAGCTGCCTATGACGGATTAAGGACACTCCTGGAAAACCAAGATGACACCAGCCTACTAGTCCCCCTAGAGTCACAGAATCATTTAGGTTGGAAAAGACCTCTAAGACCACCGAGCCCAACCACTAACCCAGCACTGCCAAGTTCATTACTAAACAGTGTCCCCAAGTGTCATGTCTCATAAATACTTTCAGAGATGGTGACTCAAACACCTCCCTGCATAGCCTATTCCAATTCTTGACAACTGTTCCCATGAAAAAAGATTTCCTACTATTCAATCTAAACCTCTGCTAGCAGAACTTGTTATTTAAGAAAATAAACTGATCTTCACCTCGCTACAATCTCTTTTCAGGTGCTTGTAGAGAGCAGTGAGGTCCCCCTGAGCCTCCTTTCCTCCAGACTAAACAATTTCAGCTCCCACAGCTGCTCCTTATAAGACTTGTGCTCCAGACCCTTGCTCACCTCCCTTACCCTTCTCTGGACTACCTCCAGAACATCAATGTCTTTCTTGCAGTGAAGGGCCCGAAAATGAACACAGGATTTGAGGTGCAGCCTCAGCAGTGCTGAATGCAGAGGAATGATCTTTGCCCTTTGGTCCTGCTGGCCACACTATTGCTGGTTTTCTAACATGTCTGAAATGCTTCCAGTGTCATTTGCCATCATAGACGAAATATGGAGACTGACTCTAGGATGCCTAGATCAATAGACAAGCAGCAAGAATGCTGCAGAAACACAGTCGCTTTGCAAGTTTTACAACAATTAGTAATTGGTAGTGTGGGAGCTAGTGGTCAGTCAAATCAGGTTTACCCAACACAGATAAGAACCCTGTGAAAGGTTATAAGAACCCTGTGTAAAATCACATTCGGGGTGCTTAATTTGACTTGGACACCTGACACACATGAACAAATATTTACTTTTGTAACTGTACTTTGCATGCTAACCTCTCAGTCAGCAAGAGTCAGTTGTGAATTTTTGTAACATCTTACTTTAGTATCTAACTAACTTAGGTAAGATAAATGTGGACCAACAAGAGTAGGAGATTTGCTAAATCAAAAATAATAAAATTGTTACATAATCTAAATTAGAATCAAGATTATTTAGATAGAACAGTAGTGTTTGGACTATAAGGCTATCTACTTTTCTATCATAAGTCTTTGGGTATGCAATATTATCAATCATAATTAATTTTATTATCAAAATTAACAGGCCTTGTACATATGTAAAGAAATACATAATGAACTGAGCTCAGATTTGTATGAACCGAATTAGATTGTTGGGCAAGGTATACTTTTCTTTTTAGTAGTGAGCTGAAATCAGCAGCACTGGGAAAGAAAAATGACTGAGTCTGACCTTGAGTTTCTAATGATTCAAAACGATAAGGAGAACTTTTTCTTTCCACATTATTAATGGTACTTTGGCCAAACAATTTTCAGAGTCAAGGTATTTTTAAACTCCTCACTATTCAGGGGTAAAAGAAAAAAAAATGGCACAAACTGACCACAAAGCAACAACAAAACAAATCCAGAAATTCCTATTTCCTCCTACACATATTTAATAAATCGTGTACCATCTCTGTAACTTTAAACTTTAAGCATAAAGTAATACATTCTGCAAAGGCTCCACACTGTACAAAACAGGGAAACTGGAACACTAATCCACTCAATGCACTACCACCATCCTTCATGTGCCATCCTGATTCTCTGCTAGATATTAAATAGAGTTAAAAAGTCTTAATTTTATACTGAAAACTGTTCAGGCCTACTGGAAGAACTCTTTTCTCTCAATTCTTCTTCTCAATAAAGAAGAATCTCTGCAACTGTCATTGAAAACTTAGTGGGCTGTAGGGCTGACAGTGAAAATAGAGACATATCCAGGTTAATTCACCAGTATTCCTGAGCCTGTCAGAAGATAGAATGTAATACCTTTGATACTTTACACTTTAGCTCTTCAGGTGAGCTAAGCAAGGTGCTGAGTGGGGCACAATCAAGGCAACTGATGGGAAACATCTGGTGGAAAGCTTTAGGGAATAGACCACCTGAATCTGGTCCATACCCTGTGATATTCCAGGAGCAAAAATCACTTGGCAGATTTCTGTGTTTACAACTTAAGGTCACACTCTTTCTCACAGCTTGTCCAAAGTGAGAGCAGGCAACAGTTCATATGCAGTTTGATGTATGTTTTCTGCTGACATGAACCAGAACAATCATTAGAGGCAGTCCTGAGCTGCTCTCACTCCATCTGCTTAGTTGTGGCCCCCTTCCACTCTTGCTGTTGTGTTGGCACATGTATTTGAGTGTTGTACAATGGAAGTGACCAGGGAACGGATCAGACTGAAAAACAAAAAGAAGTTAATTTTCTCTCTTCTATAACTCAGTCCTTAAAGTGGCCTGACCTTGTCTGTTATGCAGTCAGTTTCTTTCCAGAGTAAAGTGTAAATGCTATGATTCCTTTTTTCATTAAGATACATACAGGAAGACCACCACGCAGGGAGAGACTGAAGCTCAAGGTGACATTGCCCCAATTACATTATTTGCTATGTTGCTTGTTGTGTTGCATTACTAAAATTGCTAAGCCTTAACATGTCAGATATTTGTTCCTTCACCTTTCAGTAGTCTATTTGATTTCTTACACAGTGATTTTGCCTCTCTGAAAAGCAAATCAGGGGATGAGAGACATTGATTATTTGTGTATTTCTGCTCTCAACTTCAAATTAGCTTCCAGGCTTTGCATAACAAGACACAAATTATTCACGTGAGAAAACCAAGAAGTCATTTATTATCATGTCTGATTTCCAGTGAAGAATTTTCTTCAGATCACCCAGCCAGGAGGTTTTCCCATTTCAAGTAAGATAAATTACAATTGACATTGGAATTCAAAACATTACTCCAAGCTTTCTAGTTCTTTTGGTCATACAGAAATGAAGCCCATGCATTACATTGACACCAATGTTCATTAATAGTGTTTCTGAGCCCAGCTAGAAAAATCTGAAATCCTTTGCACAAACTCAGACCTGCCTACTCCTACTGCACCACTAGAGCACTTTCCTTGCCCTGGGAAGACAGAATGATCTTTGCCCCCACCTTACCAAGATGATGTCTGTAGTGGATTTGGCACAATCTATGGGAGACAACTTTTTGGCCGATACATAGAAATAAAAAGAACAGAAAAAGTTATACTTTGGAATATGCACCAGTTGAAGGACACCTAAGTGTCCATCTAATATTTTAAAACTCTTCAAATCTTCAGAGCAGGGTGAGGATGGCTGGAACTGCCAGAACCAAAAAAAAAAAAAAAAACCCAAGAAAACAAACAAACAAACAAAAAAAAAGACTCATGCATGTCTCAACTTTTGCCCTAATAACCTAATGGAGCTCTAAAATGAACAGGAATTCTGCTATTCAGTGTAATGAAAGGTGAATCTAACCTGTAGCTTCTTTTGTAAGTAGACTCTGGATGTAGGTTTAAGATATTATATAAAATGGCTTTAAAATTGGCCTGATATTATTAAATCACCATCTTGCAGGACATGCTTATTATTTCTCACCCTTTTTCTGCTCTTACCCCTTTGGCAATCTTGATTTCTATAGATTGTAATATCTCCCAGGCAGTGGCTATATCCTTACTCATATTTACCTGCACATTTTATTCAGTATTATCACCCAACAAATAAAAAAATAACAATTTTCATAATAATGACCGTATTTCAATTAGTTTTTAAATGGCTCCAAAATCCTTAGTGTGACAATACATTATATATTGGAAAAAGTGATGTGTGTCAAGATTTCTTTGAGATACACAGCCCAAACGAAGCACATAGGCTTTGGCATAGATTCCCACCCAAGGAAGGTACCTACGCAGAACCAAGGAGATTAAACAACTTTGGTGATACCAGTGTGTGAGGACTGCCTGATCAGCATATGGCCCAGGGCCTCATTAAACTATGAATTGTACAAGTATACAATGAAGATTGATTCCCATCCCCAAGGGCTTGCATGTTAAGCAGAGGACAGTAAAACAAGTAGCAATATAAGATCTAGTCCATGCCTGTCTCAGGGGACACTGGTTTGAAATCCACTTAGAAGGACACAAACACAGTCACTGCATATAAGATGCTGTTTCATCAATGTGTGGGCATTCCTGTTGAGAGGCATTTCTTGCCTTTTATACAGAAATGTTCTAAATATGAAGAAAAACTAGCATGAGAAGGAAGAATGAACTGATGGAGGTATTACAACCCAAAATAGGTGAGAGAAGATTGTGATTATTTTCCAACAGCAGATATAAAACCTCACTGAACTGTGGTCCCTCTGTGCTGCTTCCATCTTCCATTAAATTTGGTGCTTTATTTTTGATTTAGAAATGTTTACAGGTAGTGAGGAGCAACATTTAATCATCATGGTGAAGCTGCAAAAGATCAATCATTTGCCTTCTCTAGTTTTCTGGAGTGGAGTTTCTATTGCTTACCTGAATTTGTAGCAGTAATATCAAGGACTGAGTTTGAAGGCAGGAACTGGAGGAGATTTGGACTACCTCTCTTCAGAGCCAAAAATCCACTGCACAGATAAAAATGACACAAAATCTTGTAATATAACACAGCTAAATTTTCAAATGTCAGTATGGACCTGTTTCAAGCAACTAGCTTAGGTGCTCCCTTGAAAGTCACCAGTAAAAGAGAAGTTATAACTGCAGTTTAACATACATGTTCTGAGTTGCCCCCCCAGCTGTCTGCCTCTTTCTTTGGAATATTTTAGTCTAGGCTTTAAACTCAGCATCTCAATCTGCTACTGAATACTTTATTTGGTAATACTGGTTTATAGACTTGAATGAAATCACTAGACTCATTCAGCTGTTAAAAGTTAAGCAGGTGCAGAAAAGATGGCAGAAATAGAAGAATGATTTTTTTACTTCATGCTTTCAAGGATTGATGCTCTCCTATAATGTGTAAACAGAGCTTAGGAAAGTTACATGTTTGCAAGTGCTTGAAATGCTTTATATATTAGCAGCAATATTTATAATTGAGCCATGGAGGGATCTTGAGTGAATGAGACAGTCACAGACTATTTCAGGAAGAAATTTGCAAACATATCCTCAGGAAAAAGCAGTGATTTTGCTGTGTTTAACGACTTAATTTCAAGAAGTTTGTTACAAAGTTGTAAAAAATCAGGATGGCAAGTAGATAGTTGTTCTTTTCAGCTCCACAGAGACCCAGCAGGAACATCTGCAAGATGCTACCTCCCACCAGGCAGAACAAGGCAGGTAATGATGAGAACACACATGAGAATAATTATACCAAACACATTTCAGAAACACAACTGGCAAAATACCAGAAGGCTTGATAGACATAAAGTGTGAGACTCCAGTATCCAACAGGAAGTCTGCAGAGTTCCTGTGCATTTCATGGAGTTATATGTCAATTTTGCCTATAAGTTGGGTAGAATTTGGCCCAGACTGTCCTGTTAAAGGTGTAGGTGATGAAAGAGATGTCTTTCAAGAATCCCAGAGAAAGAAACTATGAGTATGAGCTCTCTGAGTAAGGGTTATTGTCCTTATTCATAAAAAGAAAATGCTGGAAATTTTTCTGACAGTCTGTGTCGAAAACCGAGTATTAGGTTTTGAAGACTCTCATTCTTCTAGTGAAGGCCTGTTTCCCCGTCACCTTGCAAAGTAATTTAGATCTTAGGCTGAATCTGAAGCATAATAGGCTTCAATTTATTGTTGAATTACAGTAAGTACAGCACAATGTAAAAACAGTTCTAGCAACTGATTTAAGCCCAGCTGAGCAGAACACCAGCAAAAAGCTGCTGACAGCACTGTTGACATGTGATGCTTTTTAATGAACTCTCTGTGATATGAATGACTCAACTTACTAATTATTACTACTGCCACAGTGTCAATGTAACCAGGCACAGGTAACTTCTGTGCATCACTGATTGTCAGCAGGTGTCATGAATTTTCAGAGGAGACCCAAAACACCTGGTAACAGAAGTCCTTAAAGTCATATAACATAGTTGAGAAGAACCAGTATGTCACACCCTAATGCTCCTTCCACACCCATTCACCCCTCAATCTCCTCACCCCATGAATGCTAACTGCTGGAAAAATCAACAATTGGACACACAAAAGCAAATAGTACTAAATACTAAACTAAACAAAATTAATTAGGAAGTAATCTTGCATTAAGAGTCTGCTGCCACTTGACTACAAGTGAGATGACTTGTCTAATAGCTTTTCTGTAAACTGATACTGTAAGCAGAACTGCCTTGAAATTCCCAGTTATATCTCTATAATCAGAAAATTTTGACTAGCTGAAACTAGGTATTCTGTTGAGAATATAAGTATCAGTGTGAAAAAATGAATATAGTTTCTGGTCAAAATATAAGTCCCTCCAGAATTTAAAAACAAGTTTGAAATGTAAAGATCTTGCACGTGGCTGTACATGAGGCTGAAATAGAAATGGGAATAATATGGCCGGGGAAACAAAGATTTCTTTTACTTCTCTCATATTTCTGGTGGATACTCTCACTACTGATTCTTAGAAGAACAAGGCTGAGATTGTCTCTGGTTTCTGTTGAAAAGATTCACGATGTTTTCCACAGTGTCCAAGACTCATTTTTTAAATAACAAAACACTCCTTGAGTGACAAAGACTATTGGTCACTTATCCTAAAAAATAATAAGAGTTCCTCTCCCAGAATCAGTGTAATGAATACTGACTTATATGCAACACCAGCCTGAGACTATGTATTTGATTCTAAACTTGCCCTGTACTTTCACTGTGTAAAGATACAGCTAGCTAGCGATTCAGCTGTGAGCTGGAAGTTACCTGTCAGACCCATTTGTAAGACCCCAGGTTCAAGCTATGAGCTCATCTAAGGGGTTTTACCGTAAAAATACACAAGGCTCTGAAAATCCAGTCACCGGATCTATTTAAAGGGCCTTCAGTTCTTTTAATACCTTGAGAGAGCACACAGGAGAAGACGGTGCACACCTTTCTCAGAAGGTCAAATAATACACTTTTACTGGCAAACTTCAGAAAATAAGGCAGTTGGCAAAAGTTTAAAGGGCAACATACAACTAAAATAGAGCATTCTATGAAGCATTAATTTAGCACATGCTAACCCATAAAATTCAGCATAATCCAACTCAGCCAGCTCTAAGTTACTCAGGTGCCAAGAAAGGAAATTAGGAGAAGAAGCTGATGTCTCAAGATTTTATATATTTGTAGATTTTTATATTGCTGTATAGCTTCTCACATTTGAAGTAGCAACTAACTGTTTTAACTTTGTGCCACAATCCTGAATTTCTGTCTCTAGGGTGAGATAATAGCCAGAACGTCATGTTTGGGTCACGTATACCAGGACTAGAATAATAAGATACCATTTTAATCAAAGCAATAGAAGGCCCTGAGATCTTGGAGAAGCTCCAAAGAAGGGATGTGATAGGAAGATGATGATGGTGAAGAAGTAAGGGATCTTGAGACCTCCCATGCAATTCCAGGGGGGCATGCCAAGGGGCAGACCTGAGGGAGGTTCTGGGGGTGGCACCAGGGTGGATGGTTTTTGGGTTGGATCTAATATTCTGTTATGGTAATTGTGTTACAAATTTGTAAAACCCCTATACTGGGCATGCATCTATACACTGTACACATGAAAGCTTTCAGTAAAGGTGCTAGCTGGCATGTGTATATACCTATATACTGTCTGCACCTATATGTACCATGCACCTGTATACACCATATACCAGAAAACATTCATTAAAGAACTGCTCTCTACTTCACTTATATTAATGTTGTCTCAAAAGGTTTTTTTCCTTGATTTTAGGCAACAAAGTAAAGAAAGAGAGAGAAAAAGAGAGAAACATAGTTGCCACCCCAGATCCAGTGTAGGTCCAGCTACCAGGAGTCCAGGAAATGGCAGGGCCACCATTGCCTGCACGGTGCTGATTTTATCTGCTCTGGCNCTCTAGGGTGAGATAATAGCCAGAACGTCATGTTTGGGTCACGTATACCAGGACTAGAATAATAAGATACCATTTTAATCAAAGCAATAGAAGGCCCTGAGATCTTGGAGAAGCTCCAAAGAAGGGATGTGATAGGAAGATGATGATGGTGAAGAAGTAAGGGATCTTGAGACCTCCCATGCAATTCCAGGGGGGCATGCCAAGGGGCAGACCTGAGGGAGGTTCTGGGGGTGGCACCAGGGTGGATGGTTTTTGGGTTGGATCTAATATTCTGTTATGGTAATTGTGTTACAAATTTGTAAAACCCCTATACTGGGTATGCATCTATACACTGTACACATGAAAGCTTTCAGTAAAGGTGCTAGCTGGCATGTGTATATACCTATATACTGTCTGCACCTATATGTACCATGCACCTGTATACACCATATACCAGAAAACATTCATTAAAGAACTGCTCTCTACTTCACTTATATTAATGTTGTCTCAAAAGGTTTTTTTCCTTGATTTTAGGCAACAAAGTAAAGAAAGAGAGAGAAAAAGAGAGAAACATAGTTGCCACCCCAGATCCAGTGTAGGTCCAGCTACCAGGAGTCCAGGAAATGGCAGGGCCACCATTGCCTGCACGGTGCTGATTTTATCTGCTCTGGCCCCCTGTGCCCACCCTCCAGGTGGGACTTTCAGTGTTTCAGCCATTCTGGGGCTGGGTTAGGGGATGCAGGGGGTGCAGTGTGGGGCAGTTCTCCTGGTGTTCAGTGATTGACAGCTGCTCCAGGTCTGCCCAAGGAGGCTCCAAGGGGCTGGGGTATGGAGCATAGCACTATTTCACCTTTGTGACATTTGACCTGTCTCTTCCCACACACACTTGAGTTGGTATGATCCAAAAATTAATGTAATAAACCAGTGTCTCACACCACTGGAGCAGAATTCTTGGACATAAACTACCCTTTAGCAAGGACACTGCCCTGTATCTGCCTGTGGTGTAGACAGTTTTTGCCAGTAGTTTCATCTGCCTTTGTAGTGATTTTGTGTGACTATGCATACTTTTCTGCAAAAGCATTGTCGCAGCAAGGATGGCTGGCATTTTCCCACCATCTAATTTGTGCCACCTTGTAAGAAATGTGGATGAAGCAGCTGTATCATGCTCTGTGGAATAACCAGTCTATTACTCTAGCGTGATTGTGTGGCAACAGGAACACAGAGGTACATCAGATGGTGAAACTCTTTAACTGAAAAAAGATATCAAAATAAATTTTATAAAGTTAGGTTCCTCCTTTCTGTTTTTTAAGCTTATTGAAAGAGGCTTGATTTTCCAGTGGGTTGATAATCTTTATCCCCAGATTATTAATTCCAA
The DNA here is from genome assembly GCA_013396755.1 of Sclerurus mexicanus. Classification (NCBI taxonomy): domain Eukaryota; kingdom Metazoa; phylum Chordata; class Aves; order Passeriformes; family Furnariidae; genus Sclerurus; species Sclerurus mexicanus. The sequence continues at coordinate 916,138 of VWZF01005801.1, forward strand.
GTTTCTTAGTATTTTAGAGAACACCAAAGTACACTCCAGATTAATCTTCTTTGTAGAACATGGGATATGGAAAATTATTTTACTGCTCAGTTCTAGGAGAAAAATGGTGAAATGAAACTGTTTCTCCTTTGTCTAGTCTCCCAGTTGCCACTCTGCTGTACATAAAAATTTATTTGACAATTAAACGTATGTTTATGTGTTTGATAGATTCCAATGGATTATGTTTCAGCTACAGACATGATCATCTGCATTTGTCTGTGAAATTGAAAAGTGAGAATTTTCAGTATTTTGCAATACTCTCACTTTTTTTCTGTGCCTGATAGGAAAAAGGAATTAGAACTTCCAGAACAATCTTCCCTTCATAAATTCATTTCTTGTGCTTCTAATTAAGATGTTAGTGGTATTTAAACCAGCATGATGCATGGGAAATTAGCAGAATAATTCCAACAACATTAAAAAATATACTGAAAATTTATCTCACTGTTTCACTAAAGTGAAACTTGTTTAACATTATCACAAATTTTAAGAATATATCACATTTGCAAAATTAAAGCTTCATATAGAGCAAACCTATTTAGCTTGAAGAAATGCACTTTGCACACATGTTAAGAAAAGAATTGTACTGAAGATAAATGACATGTTACAGAGCATAAAACTTTCATTCATAAAAATCCTCTTAGAATAACAATGTGCTGGTTTTGGCTCGAGTGGAGTAAAATTTCTTCATAGTAGCAAGTATAGAACTGTGTTTTGAATTCGTGTTGGAAACACTGTTGATCATTCAGGATGTTTTCCTTATTGCTGAGCAGTGCTCACACAGTGTCAATGCCTTTCCTGCTCTTCATTCTGTCCCACCCCACCAGCTGAGGGTACACAAGGATTTGGTAGGGGACACAGCTGGGACAGCTGACTCCAACCAGAACAAAGGGATATTCCAGACCATATGGCATCATGCTCAGTAATAACCCATGGGGAAGGTTGGCTGGGGTTTGCTGCTCAGGGACTATCTGGGCATGGGTTGGTTGGTGGTCAGCAATTGTTTTCATTTCAAACACTTGTCTTTCTTGGGGTTCATTTATCTCTCCTTTTTTTTTTGTTTTGTTTTTTTTTTACTGGAAAAGAGATCCTCTACTGTAATAGAGCACTCACAAAGCAGGAGACATCACTCAGTTCTCAATCCTCTGTGGTCTAATGCCCCCATTGAAGTAGGAGGCTACTGAGCAGGTTGTATATGGACACTGGTAGCTTCTTTGGAAGCTGTGGCAAAATGCTACAACTCTGGGGCAAGAAGGATGACAAAGAAGAAAGAACATAAGTCAGAAGATCAGTTGTCAGACTAATTAACAGGGGCTGGAGGGAGCATGCTCTGATTCCCATTTCTCAGGCAGTTGAAGGATTTGGCATTCAGGTGACATTTGGATGTTTGGTATCCACTGGCAGTGACTAGAGTGCTTGAACTCAAGAGTATCAGGCACCCAGCAGAGGGGCTGTCCTGATACTCCTTCCAAGAGGAAGCATAAGGGGCATAGGTAGACATTCTGAGTTCTCTAGATCCACACAGTGAAGCACGGATTCACCCCAGTGCACACTGGACATTGTAGTGAGGAAATCACATACAGGAGCTTAACTGTCCTCTGGGGGGGTCATTCAAGTGTTCAGTCAGATGAAACCTATGCTGGTTGGTTGACAACATAAACCAGTGAAGACAAATAGGCTTCTAAATTAGGAGCTTCATCTTACTAACTGAAATTAAGATGAATCTAAATTTCAATCCTGAGATACTGAAATGCTTAAATAAGAAGTACTTAATGAGGTGCTTTGATCTCTCCCTTAGACTTTCAATCCCTCAGTTTTTCACCTGTAAAATAGGGATAAAACAATTCTGTCTTTCAAAAAAATGGTGAAGTAAATTCAAGGGTATGAGGAGCAAGGATTGAGGCATTAGCTTTCTCACCTGAATAAGAGAAGTGAGCACAGCTCTCCTGAAGATGAGAGTAAAATACTTCTAAGAAAGAAAAAAAAAACAAAGCTGAAAAAAAGTCTTGAAATGAACACTGGTGTCTTATCGATAATCTCTTTCTTAAAAAGTGAAGACTTCAGGAAGAACAGAAATTTTTGATTTTTCTCAGTTTATGATCTATGTTCCAGGGAAGCTGAAAAACATATCTGTTCATTCTCAATCTTAAAAAGGAAGCCTTAAACCAGAGGTTTGGAGACACACATTTTTAATACTTACATGACTGCAGTGTTATATTTTAGGCCTTTTTATGTCAAACTGTTTTCATTCATACCGATACTCATTTTTATACACCAACATTTCACTTCTCTCTCTCTTTTAAAAGAACAGGTAACTTTATCCTATATTTAATGTTTATCCTGTATTCAGTTACAAAAGACTCTTGATCAGCTGACTGATTTTAAATGACACAGTTTCCATAGATGTGTTCTCACAGTACTACAGATACAGAGCATTGTGATGCTGGATGGAAAATAGCTGGAGGAGGTATGGGTACAAAATTTGCTCCATGGAAGTTATACTTTGAGGACAGTGAAACAAAAAATTTACATTGAACCATTACAAAGAGATTAGAGGTATAAAGATAAAACAGAAGAGGAACTAGGAGTTGATGAAAGACTACCTACAAGCAGCTTCACTGGCATTCAGTCATTTTGATTGTGAATTTGTAATTTAAAATTAAAAAGGAAACAAAAAACCTTGTTGAGGAAGACTGAATTTAATTATATATTCATAAACACATCTCAGGGTTTTTTTTTTTACAAGTAAAAGCCTTCACTCCTTCTCCTCAGACTTGCTTCATGGGGATGAGTTTCTGGTCTGTGGTAGTTAGGTTCCACTCACATGGACTGAATTTTACAGGATAAAATTCCGAGGAAACTATCAGGCAAAATGTAATAGCAACAGAGAGTACTTGTGAATTTAAAGATTTAAATAAGATGTATGTCGCTTTGTATGTTACTAAATGGAAATTTGAGTAATGAGAAACTGAACATGCGGGTGTTCTCCTCAGTTGTGATTTATACTTATGGACATAGCCTTTGGGTATTATGAAGTATCAAGCAAGTAATTTTTTTAATTATTTTTTTTTGAAAGAACTTGTGATTTTTAATCTCTGGAACATGCAGTCTATTTTGAGATTTAACAGATTTGCATTCAACATACAATCAATCCACTCTCATTTAAGTTAAATGTGCATTACTGAGAACTAATGGATTTGTAGTTTTCTAATAGAAAATGGTTGTGAAGCTGATAAGTAAAAAAAATATGTATGTAAGGGGATACACCTTATGCATCTTTTAGAAAATTATTTTTAATTTTAATCTGACATCAGTAAAACACATCTTCAGAAAATAAGTATTTTAATCCAGGCAAATTGCTTCATACAGGCTCACCTTTAAATCAAAACGTATTACTTTCACGTCTGATTTTCACTGGTTTTACTTATACATTTTTGCCTTCTAGTTGTCAATATTGGAGGTTTTGAAAGGACAAAAACCTTCACTAAGAGAGTCTTGAGATGTTTTTGCCATTGCCTAGAGATACATATTATTACTTCCTAGGAATTAAATCCTAAGCCAGTAAAGTCCCCCAAAGTTTTGTCACTGGTGGCAGTGGATGCAATTCTGCTGTCCTGAGGGTCTTCAAATATAAAGACAGATGAAAGACTAAGCAGGGTGATAACCTGATGCAATATCATAGTTTCTATATCCCTGCTCCTTCTATATATCATAAGACTTTGTCACAGTTGCTACAAACATATATAGAGGGTCAGTAATTTAAAAAATACTTGAGGAACTCAGACTTCTGCTGTAATTTCCAATGCTTGTTAATTTAAATTTATGCTGGTGAACCATAAAGATGATATAAAAGATAGAAATGTTATAATATCATATCTTGATTTTTTACAAAAGGGCTTTCATAAGGAACTGTGACAGGAAAAAATATATATTTAAGGAATGTATCTATCCTCTTATCAGAAAAGGCATATCATGTAGCTTACCCTTTCAGCCTTCTTTCCAAATTCCTTCTTATAATTTCTTCATAAACCTGACAAATGTGTGGCCATATTTACGTGTCCTATATTGAATACTCTGTTGCTGTTATTCCCAATCCTTTTGAGAAAAAAAAAGTAATTATACACTGTAAGTTTGAAGTCTTTTATAATCGTTTTGGAAGTTTTGTGGGTTTTTCCACTGCTTTGTATCATGGACATTCATTTAACTTGACTTTTTTATCAGTACAAGAGATGTCTATTCTGAGCTAGCAGTTGCCTGTTGCCTATAATTCCTCTACAGTCAATGAAAAGAGAAGGTATCCCAAAAGATCAACTATTCATATTAATCTTAGATACATATTCTAGAATGGGATGGGCAATAGAAAAGTGTATCTGTCTCAGCTCATTATAGCCTGAACCAGACGAGGTAAGTAATATGAATTTCTGCCTGTTTTCACACCCTGAATTCCAGACCTGATCTGACCAAAGAAAGAAGTCATCTTTACAGCTAGAGTAGTTTCAAAGCACTTCTTATAAAATAATTAAAGAACACATATATGCCAGGGAGACAATAGTCTTCACAACTGTTAACTTAGCTGAAGTTTTCTTTATTTGATATTTTTATTTTGGGAATTTTACTTGTAATCAAAGGGCAGGGCTATGACAAAAGACAGTATTCTACTTAGGTCTTTTTAATTAAATGGCTCATTCCATAAAACACAAACACTTTACATAGAAATAAGTTAATCTAGTACACCTAATTAAGCATTATATATTGGAGCCACGCATCAGTGATTTGAGTTGTATCAATAGACCTTTTCATTTATTGACGCTGACAGCACAAATTCTTAAATACAATGATAAATGACTTCCCTTCAAGGGAATGATACTTCACCTTGGCAGTTCTCTGTCTTTTTTTTTAATACTTTAGAGACAGCTAAGAGTGATCTGTTCATAAACATCCTAAACAGGCATTCTTCCATTTGATTAGTTTCTATAGTCTATCTCCCTCACTTACCTCTTCAGGGTTACCTAGAGGTGACTGCACTTTCACTTCCCATCTAGTCTTTACAATAAGAATTTATTCAAGAGCGAATTTGTATGATCATTTGTATAGCCATCATGTCTCTTACAAAGTAATTTTGAAGACAAAATGCAACTCTGACTTTGTGAGACATACAGCTGGCTCTGCTTAATGTTGATGAGTGAACATCTCAGGCCAGGGTGGAATTTATTTTACCCACTAAATAGTGCTGAAGAAACATTTCTTGCTCCTCTTTTTCTTTCTCTGAGAATATGGAAGTATGTAGTTCTGCCTGAACTCATTGAATTCAGTGAAATAAAACATAAAAAATTGGTAAAAAAGAATGTATTGTATCTTGCTTAAAGGAACTTCTTTGGATGAAATCCAGCAAATAATATCTTAATTGTATTTTTCATTCACCTTCACCTTTTTATTTTTCTCCCTTGTGTGGGATGCTTTCACTTTTCATGAAGGTGTTAAATTTTCACAAAAGACTTAAATATAAAATAATTATCCACTTTTGGTATCTGATGGAAGCTACAATTTTGTTTTTGCATGTTTTTATTTTTATTAATAGGCTGAACCTTTGGCAAGATTATGTAATCTTGGTTAACCAGATACCAGTCTTACTGAAAAACAAGCAAACTAAATGTCTGATTTGGCAAAGACTTGGAAAAGCTGTTTACTGTCCTTTTACAGTATTTAGGATGAATATCTACACAATTGTTTTTAAAATCCTTTGGCTTCTCTTAAAATTAGTTTTATCCTCTTGCAAATTGAATTCCTCTTATCTGGAGTTGTTCTATAATAAGTGTTCTTAAAGCTCTCAAACTGATTGTGATGACAGAAGGCTTGGAAAACAATGATCTTTAAGGTCCTTTCCAATCCAAACCATTCCATGGGATTTATGATTCCTTTTTGTGGAGGTTTACCTGTGAAATATTTAGAAATACTGTCAGAAATGTAGTACCTTCTGATGCCGAAAAATCTCGGTATGAAAGGAACTGCTAAGAGAGTTTGTTCTTTTAGCAGCAAAGGTATTTATTCAAGCAGTGCTGGAAAGCTAGCCAGCTCTCGCTGGACAAACTAGCTTTGAAACAACAGTGCAAAATGAGCCATTTTATACATTTCACTGTATGATTACAACATACAATTTTGCATAGTAATAAGATTGCAACATCTGATTATGCATATTAATGATTAGGTGGAGACTAGGCGGAGTCTGGGCGGAGCCTTCCAGAATCTTCTTTTGGTACCAGTATCAGGTGGTCGTTTCCTGTCTTTGGCCTCACTCTACGGGTCTTTAACTCCTCTTCTTCACCTTGACCTCTTCGGCCTTCATTGTTCATGACCTAGTCACTGAAGCTTACAAAAATTACTAGCTTAAGGCCATTTTGCTCTATTCAAATGTCTACATTATCATGATTATCAGCACTAGATTATTTGTATGTAGTTTTCTAAGATCAGGTCCAGTGATTTGAACAGAACACAACTCTGTGTTCTCTGATAAACTCAAGCAAGGCAGGTGCTGAACAGCTTCTAGTGATCCGGTTAACCATTTCTGGGGTTCATCCTTGTTTCACTTCTACACTGTGGATTGCAAACAAGGGATTTGTTCATGTACTTTATCATTTTGAATTGCTGAGTTGTCTCCTAATGTGCTGAGGCATTAATAAAAGAAAAAACTGTTCTCTGTATTGTTGTGTATGTTGTTGCTTACCTGTAAGACAAAGAAAATCTCCAAGAGACTATCAGTTTCTAGACAAAAGAGGTCTTCATCCAGTTCTTTCAGGAAAAAGTATAATCAACCAGTGAAACTAGAGGCTCAGTCATGAAGCTTCCCAACACTGATGGAAAAAAGTAATAATTTCTCTTATATTGTTTGAAAGTCAGGCAGGATACTCAGTTTCATATATACTTTGCAATATTTGTTTTCTTAACTTTATTGTATTTCAATGGGAATAGACAGCACACAAATACGGCACTCCTGCATTTTTTCCCCCTGGGAGATGTAAAAGGGTGCATTACAGGGTAAAGCATCTTGGTCCTCGGTTGATCCTCTGATCATTTCAAATAATTATATATTAGTTTTCACAACTGTACCATAGATGGTGAAACACTGCACTGGGTCTGGTTAGGATGGAGCTTTCTTTATTGCAACCCATATAGTGCTGTGCTTTTAACTGGTGACCAAAACAACGTTGATAACACACCAATATTTTAGTTTCCATTGAACAGTACTTGCAGAGTGTTGTTGCCTTTTCTCTATCCCACTCTGCCCCCTCAGGGAGCTGGTTGGGTGTGAGGATGGGAGGAGCACACCTGACTCAAACTGACCAAAAATATATTCCATATCATAAAATATCATGCTCAGTGTGCTGGTTTAAAGGTAAACTGGTGGGAGAAATTAACCCACCTCAAGAGAGATTACAGGTCAGAGTTACAATTTACTAAAAAGTTTATAATGAATACAATGATACAGAGGAAAACTGCGTTTAGCCCCCTAACACAGATTTATAACCCAGCACCCAGAATGGTGTTCATTAACCCCTGTGCTGAGCACCGCATGGTCCTCCTGAGTGCAAAGTAAAAGAAAACTTGTTGTTAATGATGGTCACAGTTCTGCTGAAGTAATGATTTCAGTCTTGTTGAGAGTGGCAATCACAGTCCTGTTGAGGTTCTGGTCCTCCTCTGGATCAGATGAGTGGTACCAGGAGTCCCAGAACCTGAAGATTATATATGCTCAGGTTCAGGTGGGAATGCCCAGTACCTCCCCCAGAGAGGGGAGTTTCACAATGGGTGATTTAACTCTGTGAGTCATGGGATATTTTTGGAATCTTTGACAGTCTAAGTCATTGCAACTGCCTATTTTGCCAGTCCCTAATGGTCCTAATTAGCAGACGACCACTCAGGCTGGGTGTGAAGGTGCTAATGCCTTCCCGGAGAGGAGTTATCACAGTTGAGTCATTGGTGTGAAGGCAGAAATACTCCTCTGCCTCACAGGGTTCTTTTACACACAGCCTGTAGCCTGATGGATCAGGTGTGCCCTGGGCAGCTGCTGCAAATGATCCATTATTAATAATTCATCAGAAATGACATAGAGGGTGTAGAATACACTCCTTTGGTTAGCTCCTGTAAGTAGGACACTCAACAATAAAACTTTAGAGGTGTGGGAGGCAAATTTTTACAAAGTAGGTATTGTTCAAAAACTGAATAGGCATCAGCCTGCTAGTGGGAGGTAGCATATGATTGTCTTTGCACCAGTTGGTGTTTTTTAATTTTTTTAGCTTTGGGTGTTGGTGGGGTTTTTTTGTTCAGTTGGTTGGGCTTTTTTACATAGGGTTTTCCCATTTTTTTCTTTCCTTCACTCATCGGTCTGTCTCTGCCTCAGTCCATGATTATTGTCTTGCCTTTGCCTTTCTTATACTCTATCCCATCTCACTGGGGAGAGTCACAGAGTTATTGCATAGGGGCTTAGCTGCTGACCCACTACAGCCATGTAGCTCCTTGTTGCTCTTGTCCACAGCTCTAGGCATGCACTAGTCCACAGGATGGCATGCTCTAGACACAGGATGGCAGCAAGCAGAGCCTCTGAGCCTTCAGCAGATTAAACCAAACCATACTTGCTGGCTGGGGGAGAATGTGCGCACTCTTCCATGCTAAGAGCATGACAACAGTAGAAGCTAGAGGAACAGTTGACACATCTCGGTTCCTTCTCTCTGTATTTGAAAGTAGAGTACAGAAAAAAGAATATAGAAATACATAGTCCCTTCCGCACAACACTGGGAAAATCAGCTGTGTTTTTGGCCACAAAAATTCCTGGAAGTTGTAGCTCAGAGCTGTGTAGGGAAGTACAGCATATCTATTAAGTTAAGTTATCTAAGAAGTTATTTTAAAAGTCTACCTTCTAGAGATGCTCCAGAAAGACTTTGTTATCTGTTTCATCCCACAAAATAGCCCAGAATGCAAGCATATAGAGTTTAGAATAATCCTTGTTATTCATGTCTGATGGCTGAAAAGGAGGTGGAGTACAGTTTAACATTTCTATAATTATTCCAGTTTTCAGCAGAAACATGTCTGGAGGACTTAAAGAGAATATTTATACTCTGAGAATAGAAACAGAGTGAACTGACCCCAGGTGGTCAGCAGGACCAGTGGTACTGACATAGCAGCCAACATGACTAGCTTTGTTGAAGAGTATATCAGGTCAGGAGCAGAGATGTGCTAATGAAGATATACTGCCTTCAAAAGCTGGTCTGGGATTTGTTTGCAGCTCTGCTCTGCCCTGCAAGGTCAGGGCTCCTGGAAACATGGTCCACCACATGTTGGAGGCATCTCCTTAGCTAGCCAGGAACTGCCAGAATATGTGCAGGAACACTGATGAATTCTTACAAGCAAGTTTAAATAATTACCCTAGGATATGTAAATTTTAAAGCTCTATAGGCTTCACATATTTTTTTTTCAGTCTGCTGCAGGGCCTTCAAAGTGTGACTTGGGCTGTAATAAATGCAGTATTCTGAAATGGAATGGGTGGGACAGTTAGAGGATTACAGCAGTCTTGCAAGGCTGAAGAGAAACATGTATAGTGTCTGTCTATGCATATTACAAAATATTCTTTTAAGGAAGAGTATATAGAAGATACCCAAGTACCCTGGCCTGGGAATAGTATCATATCTATACACAGGCAACTGTAAACACATACACTGTATATGCATTAAAGTTTGAAAGATCTTTTAAGAGTTTTTATCTTAAATTAGACCATGGCTACCATGCACAATTGGCAAGTATCTGATGTGTGAAATCAGCCGTCTGCAAGATCTAAGAGAAAAGGAAAGCTGAGACAAATTGAGCTCTGTTGGCCTCTCCAGTCTGATTAGTCCATGCTGTCACTTGAAGTGAAGCTGGATCTTTCGATGTCATTCTTCTGTTGTCTTACACAGTGATGTTAGATATTTCTGCTTGTTCCCATTAGTGCCTCCTTGGAATCATAATTAATTTATATTAGCAAAACCAATTTCCATTTGCTATGACAGTTCTCCAGCTCCCTCAGGCTTCTGAAATAATAATAAATTATCTAAATAAGAGGCATTACTTCACTTCTGTTCGAGTGTTTCACATTTTGAGGGTCCCTAAATCTACCCAGTAATGCATGTTTAACAAATTGGAATTCAAATGGCCTGATAGTCCTAACCCATATTCCTAATGTGCCTTTACTTTAGTGTTGGTTTTTTTTTTCCTTGCAGTGATGTGCCAATCCACTGACCATAACAAGTTATTTTTGGAGACCTACACATGCTCTTGCTGGGAGGATTAAAAGGGTGAATTTATAGCTTCCCAGCTGGATGGCAGAATCCATTTTTCATACTTGTGTGCACATACAAATGATTAAGAGAAAAAAAACATGTTATGTCCTCTTAACTACAGTCAAATTCAATGATTAGCGTCCCAAAACAATTCTGTCAAATACTGAACTTAGCATAATTGCTCCATAACTCATAGCTCATCTTATATAGTTAATAAATGTTTCCTTGTCAGCAGAAAAAGTGAGGGAAAATGCAAACTATTGGTTGGAAATAAGCTGTTGATCGTGTATATGAAGTTTAACCCAAGCATTTAAATTATTTTTTTCTTAGCTGTGCAACACTGGAAGTCCTGCATACACGGATTTATTCATGTCATGCTTCACCACTGTTGGCTACTGTCAATAATTGCTACCATCTTATTTTCTGAAAAACTCTCCATTTTAAGTACTGTGGTTTGGCAGCTCTGTGAAATAAGCTTGAGAGGTTTGTGCTATCTCTCATTTCTGCAGAGATGTGTCCACTTTCCCAGAACTCAAAGTATTGCAGCAGCTGGAATGATTAATAAGCTTGATGACAGTCTCTCCATGAGCTAATGAGTGGAATAACCTCAGGAACCAAGGATTTGCTTCTTCATCAAAATGGAAGCATGATTGTTGCGTGAACAGCAATCCTAGCTGTATCATACCTTGCAAGGGTTATAATGATTGAGCTAACAGATTTGTTTGGGTGCATCTTTACCTCATTTACAAGCTGGAGATGAAGGGATTGAGAACAGCCCTGAGGTGAAGGACTTGAGCATACTGGATGACAAGAAGCTCAACATGAGTCAGCAATGTGCAGTTGTAGCCAGAAAGACAGTGGCATCCTGGGCTGGATCAAAAGCAGCGTGGCCAGTGGGTCGAGGGACGATGATTCTCCCCTTCTACTCCACTCTGGTGAGACCTCACCTGCAGCACCGTGTCCAGCTCTGGGATCCTTAGGGTATGAAAGACATGGACCTGTTGGAATGGGCTCAGAGGAGGGTCACAAAAATTACCAGAGGGCTGGAGCATCTCTCTTATGAAGGACCAGCTGAGATAGTTGGGGTTGCTCAGCCTGGAAGAGGCCTTACTGTGGCCTTTCAGTACTTAAAGGGGAACTACAAGAAAGATGGGGCAGAGTGTTTCAGTGGGGCCTGTAGACACAGGGCAAGTGGTAGTGGCTTTCAACTAAGGAAGTCTGTTTTGGCTAGATATAAAGAAGAAATGAGGGTGGTTGAATAGTGGAACATGATACTCCATTCTGGGAAATAATCAAAGTCAGGGTGGATGGGGCTCTGAGCACCCTGATCTAGTTGAAGATGTGCCTGCTTATAGCAGGGGTGTTGAAGCAGATGACCTTTAAAGGTTCTTTCCAACCTTGCAATCTCTTCAGCCTCTTGTTCCTAGAATCAGGTATATTAGCCCTTGTAGGTTTACAAAGCCTACATCAAAACCTGTACTTCACATCATCACTGCTGTCATTACTTCTCCTAGTTAAAGGATGAATAGACAATTATTTTCCTAAGACACAGGTGACATGCACTGAAGACAAAGCTTGTGTCAATTTGCCAATATATTCTGATGGGATTATTCAAATTCTCCAGTGTTTCATCTTTACACCTGAGGTGGATAGATGATCTACCCTATCATTTCCATTCAGCCAGCTCTCAAGCTAGATAAACCAGCAGCTGACATTCTTTGCAGTGAACCAGAGAACCAAGCCCTTCTGCCTCCATATGTGTGCATACAGAGAAGGATGGAAAACATAAAATATGTATGTATAATTATGGATGGTGGAAGACAAGGTGATAACACATATAAGGAAGTTTGAGTGCATGGTGGATGCAAATAAACTAAACCCTGTATGTGTATAAATATAAGGGGAATATTGATATCAGTAGATCTTGGTCTTTGCAGTTTTATTGTTACTTAAGTAGGAAAGACAGGCTCATGTTTTAAATGGAGATGGAGGATTCAATGTTTTTTTTTATTTAGGTCAGGTAGCAAATACTTGTCCACATCCATCTTGTCCTTTTCCCCACCTTGTATCAAGTGTAGAGACCATACTCTCCATATGAGATGTGCTTATGTAAGATGGATCATGGACTACAGGATTTCAGACAGGGAGAGGTGCTCATTTTTTTCTTGAGATGCAACATTACAACTTTTCCCTGATATGGATCTTGACATCTGTCTCATAAGCAAGGCACATGGGAAAGTAAGTCTCTGCCATGGGGAAAAGGAATTTGCCATGACACAAAGGCAGAAACTGAGCAATAAAGAAGTCATTTAAGACTCTTTTAACTTCCTGCCTGATCCCAGCCCTACACAGCTGCATTAGTCCATGTTTTCATCTGTTCAGACACTTTTGAAAAGTGCAGGCCCTCGCACTGAAAAACACTAGTGTTTCGACTCTAGAAGTTCAAATGTCATGAATTTGATTACAGATAGAACTGAAAAGCTTGGACTAGAAATAATGAGAAAATATCTACAGTAGTCTTTATCTGCCTTGCAGTTTTTGCACATTCAGAGCACACTTTTATGATATCTTTCAACTGGACTTGAGACATAGTTGGATACTTTGCAGGGTCTTTTATTTTTCCTCAACTTTGAGGACCTGTAGTTTTAAAAAGTGTCATACGACTTAAAATAAAATAATAAAAATGGATGACACTGGACCCTACAACATAAAAACTCTCCAAGTTTGGAAAAGTCCTGTCCCAAATGTGAAGAAAGAGAAGGATGGGAGAACAAGCACAAGGGTGCCAATAATAAGAAAGCGTAGTTACTTGGGAAGGAGAAAAAAGCAACTTTGGGTTAACCAAGGACAAATCTTTATTTTAGTAATTCTGAATGCTCTGCAGGTAACTCATCCCTGCTTTACCCTTGAATGAATCAGATTTAAATTGCTCATCCTTTCCCTTACCTTCCTGTCAAAGTCTGCTTCTTCAGCTGTAGTCACTGCTCTGTGATTTCCCCTCATGGTTTCTTCCAAGCTGTACCTCTGCATTGTTTTTGCAGAACCTCATTTGTTTTTCAAAATCTTATATGTTATCGGATGCTCCTGATCCCTCGTCTCACAGGAAAAAGCTGGCAATGTTGCTATTTAAGGAATACACAAATAACATGATGTGTATTTCCCTCAGTCTCCATATATTTGAATACATACACAATATTTCATAGTATACCTGAAAATGCATGTAGCAATAATCTATCTAGCTCTAGCTATTTTTAACTATTGCAACAGTAGAAGGTTCAAAATAATAATATAAAAAAATAGCCATGTAGACAGAATATAGCAACAAATATACATTGAAATCTAGAATCCTAATATCTTTAATGGAAACCACAGTGCATGTGGAGGAAACTTATGTCCAACAGTTAAGTATGATAATTTATACAAGTAGCAAGACCTCTGAAGATGGTGTTATTCTCATACTTCTTGAAAATGGGAAAATAAACACTAATGAAAAGTTAGAAGAATGGAATAAAATATTAGGCTTCAGCACTTCACTCATTTTTCCTCATTCAAGAGCCTGGTATGAAAAATTTAAAACCTTGCAAAACATTTGGAAAACAAATCCCAATATGTTGCATTTGGTCAGATGTATCTGCATTTACACGTACTAGTCTTAAATTTCTAAGCCCTGCATTTCTGTTTCTTACAAAATCAGATTTCTTTTTTATCTTACATGAAGATAATTTCCGGTTTTGGTGGGTGTTTTTTTGTCAGTTCATCTGTTTCACAAATACTGTAACAAAGTACATGTTAGACTACAAAATCAGGCTAATTGTGGGTATATTTATCTATGTATGTGTTGTTAGTAAAAAACATTTTAAAAGTATGTTTACTTGCTTTATAAGAGTATCTAAAGATGATTTATTTGTATAAATTATATATAATTTAATTCTCAATCTGAAAGAACTAAATACAACTTCAAGAATTAAGTAATAATTGCATATATTCTAGTTTTACTCTAAGAACCTTTATGTTTAGATTAAGCTATTTTTCATTAAATCTTGTAGCTGTGGGGAAGCCAAGTGTTAGAAGGCTAAAGCTGTGCCAAATCTAAAAGGAGGAAGACACAAGGAATTACAGGCTTGTCAGTCTCAAATTTAGTCTAGGCAAAACAATGGAACAGCTGGTATGAGGCTTGACTAATAGGAAAATAAAGAAAACATTGTAACTAATGGCAAGCAATATTGAATTATGAAAAACAGATTTACATAAACTGACCTGTTCAGATTAAAATTATATTCAGATTGATACAAATAATAATGTAACATAATGTACCGTGATGGAATCAACTGCACAGAAATTTTCCTTTGAGTTTCCCTTGACTCTACAGAACAATTATTTAAGTGCAGTAAATAGCCCACAGTAAATATGTAGGTGGGTAGGTGCCACAAGTAGTCCAGAGGTCTTGGCTCTTCTTTGTTTCACAGCCCAGTGATTTTAGTCATGTCCTATATAAGCAAAGCAAAGCAAAGCAAAGCAAAACAAAACAACACAACTAACCAAAAAACAAAACAAAAAGGCCCCCGTAAAATTATTACCAATCCATATGCAGGAAAGAGAAAGATTGAACAGATTATGAATAATGAATGAGATGGAGAGTTATGTGGTTCTTTTAGTAAGTAGGGCATAAGTAAAGACTTTTTACATGGAGATGAAAATTCTGAATGCAGGAACAAAGAGTGAAAGCTGCACTTCTCTGAGGGGAGTTTGCCTCTGAAGCAGTGACTTTGAGAGCCCCATGGATGCATATTTCCACCCTCTCTATGGCAGGCATCCCTTCCAGCTCCTCTCATAGAGAATTTCTGGTAGTTCCCCCTTCCCCAAGACTGAGTTAAGTGGTCTTACTGCAGCAGGCATAGCTGTAACATGATCCAGTGGCTGAAAATGGAAACCAAACCATAGCAAACAGAAATTAGATTCTGATTTTTAAACAAAAGTGTGACTAATCTTTACAATAACACTTCAGTGTCTGTGATAGGTTCTTTGACAAGTTAGAATTAAGACTGCTTGTAATTTAAATACTGAATTTCGTCAAAGAATTCCTAGAGGTCTGTGCTGTGTAGGAGGTCAGACTACCTTGTCACAGTGGTACTTCCTCACCTTATAAATATGAATGATAATACTCTCTAAGTGTTTCTTAGAGCCCAGCATCTGGGAAACGTGATTACATGGCATATTCAGCTTCCCTTTAAAAAAATAAGAAATTTCATTAAAACTAGAATCAAGCTTATGAAAGCAGAAGACAAATGGAGATAACTTTACGCTTCTTATTTTTTAAGAAATCTTAACTTTTAAGCCAATCTTTTTTTTTTTTTTCCCTCTACATTTCTTGACAAACCACAGACAGTTCCAGTTTTCTACTTCATCTATTGTGGCTCCCCTAGGCAGCAGTGCTGATGTGTTTCTGCGAAGAACGTGTCAGATTTATCTATGTGAGACAAAACCCTGATTTTAAGTGCAATAATCTGTTTCTTTAGTTTACTTTAAAGAACAAAGGTAAGAAATTATCAGGTCTCGTCTCACTTTACAGCTCTGCTTAATGATATCAGGCTATTCTTTTCCTACATTCTCCTATTACATTGGGGGATTGCCATAAGTAAGACTGTTGCATAGTTACTACACTCTTTGAAAGTTTCTCTTGGAGTCACTTAGCAAAAAAATAAGGAGTTCTGGGCTGAGCTCTGGACTGGTCCTTAGAGACTTGCTGACAGCATAAATACCCTTCATGTCTTTAGATTTAGTCTCCTTCTAAGTGTTATGCTCTTGAAAGAATAGAAATTAATCAAAAAATTAATGATACTATAACTATAGCATTAAACTTTTAAAGCAGAAGTAAATTCTACTGTAAGTAGATTCCTCACTTAAAGGGGAATTTTAGCTATAACATCAGCAAAATTGGGTATTACTCTTCCACTATTTGTTGTCTGAAATTGTTTGAATTTCTTGTGTGCTGTGAGAGCTGAAATATTTCTCCTCTTGGAAAAGTAGTGACTGCCCTTTTAAAGCTCGTGAAGGGTCTCTCATTGGAACAGCTGTTTGTTATTGCGCCTTGCTTTAATAATTAGAATTAAAACTAAATTTCTCAGAGAGGGTAAGCTCAGAAGCAGCCCTGATGTTTGTCTTGCCCTTTTTCACTTTCCTTTTTCCCTTTGAAATATAACAGGTAGGTGACTAATAGAAGAACACAGCCTTTGTGCTATATGTGTAAGGCCATTAATTTGAGTCCCAGAGATGGATGACTTTCTAATCCACTCTCCATTGTTGTACTGCATCTGTGATTACCCTGGAGAATAAAAAGAATGAAAAAGTAGCTCCCTTGCCTCTCTTCTTTATTACTCCAGGCACAGAGTATCATTATCAGCCTTAGAGTTGATATAAGAAGAGCCCTCAGGTTAGTGGAAGTACAAGTAGTGAAAGAACAGCTAAGATTCCTCTTGGATCCTCCCTTCCCCCATGATATCACCTGTATAGTTTATTTCCAATAATTTTCTCTATCTAGCAGTCAACCAGGATTCAAAAGTCTGGAGTATATAAAAATAAATTCTTAATAATAATCAGACCTGGACTTTCTGTAACAAAAAAATCTAATACTTTCTAGTTTAGCCTATACTGTATTCAGTACTCATAAACAAAGTTGTTATTTCCACTTCCTATTAAATAAATTAGTAACTTAGGAAATTACCAAATATTAATAGTATGCCTGTAAACATTTAACAGTGGAATGGATTTCTCCAATATGGTGGATTTTCCTTGTCTTTTATTGATAATTTCATATAAATCAAATTTCAAATAAATCCTTAGCTTATGGTGTTTTGTTTCTTTGTTTGGGGTTTTGTTTTTTTTTTTTCAATTGGAAAAAATTAAGAACATGATTGCATCACCCCATTTCTAAGTAACTAAAGGGGCAACAAATTTAAGAAAACCAAGTAAAATTAATCTTTTTGAATATATAAAATAAAGGAATTCAGAAGGGCAGTAGATTAATACAAAGTAGGAAAAAAAAGTGGGTACTTTCAGATTCTTCTCCAAACTTGCCTGCTGAAAAACAGTGGCTAGACTCACGCTTATGTAAAAATCTGGAAAATTCTGCATTCTAGGATATTCCAGCATTGAAGCAATTCCTACAGAAGAAAGAAATCAGCCTTTTATCTCAAAGTACAATTCAGTGAAGCACCATTTAAACACATGTGAAAGGGTCTCATAAAAGATCATCGTTGGTATAAGGACAATTTTGCTTTGATATTATGGATTGAAATATAGTAAAGTATGCCATGACATCTAGTGTCCTTGAATTATCCTATGCGCCCTATTACTAATGAGAAAGGACAAGATTTAACTTATGCTTTAGACACGTGGCCTGAACCAGCTGTCTTTAATTACACTTCAAGTAGGAAAACATGCATTTTGAGTTATTTATGCTATTTTAGATGCTTCTCTTATGATGAGATGAATTGGAATTGAAGTATCATTTCCCCCCCCACCCCCCATTATGAAGGGAATTGGAGTGGTTAGTTGAGATGTGAACCCCTAAATTAAAGCAGACGAATCCTCCACAAAACAGTTAAGTAAAAGTTAAATTCTTTGTTCTTCAAAAGCCATTTTAATAGATTTTATTGTCAAAGATTTTGACAGAACATAGATACCAATTAATGCTTCTCTTGGAATAGCATGACCAGCTGTATTATCAGCATTAGTGTTAGTCTTTTTGTTCTCATACTGCCTGGTAGCCTAGATCTAGAACAAATGGCACTGAGGATCTTTTCTGTGGAGCTTCTCCCTGGTGCAGGTGCCCCAGTGAAGGTCTGTACATTGAGCCTTTTAGTGCTGATAAAATCACAAAGAACAACTTTTCTTCTAGGCTTGGTAAAATAAGATCCAATATGGGCAATTGCTTTTTAGTGTGTTTATAATGGAGAGATGATACAAAATGCTAATCCATACTTCCCCTCTCTTAGGGGATATAAGATCTGATTACTGGAATTATGAGACCAGAGTGATTGACATGCTACTTCTCACACAGAATGTTTTGTAAAAATATTCCCCTTTAACATGACCCATTTTCTGAGCCTCATAGTACTTTTGAAAGCAAATATTGTGATTCTGATCCTTCATAAGCCAAGTCTTGGCTATCAATGAGTATAAATGACATATTCAAGTGATGGGCAAGATCAAGTCTGTATTATTTCCTGAAAATCAAGTTAACCAGGGACAGTACTTCATTATGTTTCGCATAGCATTTTCATTGTTTCATGAGTTTTTGTAAGTTTTACCAGCTGTGTTTCAGTGTTTGATATTTAAATTGTAATGAATAAATGTGAGCTGTGAAACATACAGCTGGTATGTCACTTTAATTTGTTTCTAGGTTTCCTTGCGTAACTGAGCATATTACCTCATTCCCCGTTCCTCCAAACACACCTTCTGTTCCTCTGCATTTTCAATACGATGTCATTCCACATCCTTGACTGATTGCACACACTTCACACCCCCACTCTTCCTTTTTGCTGTCTGCTACATTCTGCACCTGTATCCACAAATAAGTGTAAGGAGAATATGAGTTGTAACGTAGGGAATATTTTTCTGATGGATAGTTGAACTTGTCAGAAGTGTTTTCATAGCAAAATTGCAGTTTTCGTCATGCCTTTCAGCTATCACACTGAGTGAGAGAGATTTGTCCACCTCTGCTGTGTCCTATTCAACAATTTTTTTAAAATGGTGTCTGTCCAAGTGGTTTCCAATCACTTGGTTTATGCGGCCAGAATTCAGACAAAATATTCCATACTTGCAAAAGTATCACAGATTAGTATTATGTGAAGAATTACATCAAAATGTAAAGCCTTTATAGAGTTACAAAACGGAATGTAATGCAGACAGCAGAGAAAAGTGGCTTTGCAGGTTAGACATAACAATGTAACAGAAACATTGCTGATATTGAAGAGGTGTCACATTGATTGTAGGTTAGGGCATCTGTTGTTCAGTCATTTCTTTAACATGTTTTTTTGATCCACGTGGCAGTCTCTGTATCAGGTACATAAGACTACACTAAATAAGCACTATTTATGCAGTAACTAAGCAATAAATTCAGGTTCTTTGTTTAGACTTTGTTGTCATTTATCTGGTTGGATTTTTTGGGAGAAGATTTGTTTGCTTGTTTTTGTTGTGTTTTGTGTATGGATTTTTGTTTGGTTGGTTTTTAATTTCTGGTTTTGCACTTAGAAACACTCAGAATATTTTCCAGATAGTGGGGTAAACTGATATCATACAATGTAATGACAACAAAAAGAAGAAAGAGATTAAAAAATATCCTCAGTCAAATAAGGTACATTTAAAATATAAAACTTCACAGATTCACCATGAGTAAAACGGTAAAAACAGAGCAAGGGTTTAGATCTCTTTCTTACATCAATATAATTGTATTTTATAGTTCTGTCTCTTGTTTACTGAAATAGGGAAAACTTTTCAGCTCCCTTAGAAAATTCTTGGGTATTTAGAATTTATTTACTTACTTTTGTGCTGATGGGGATGGTAAGAGCCTTCTTTAATAATTTTATTCTTTTCCTTCATAGCTTTAAATTAGTATAGTGCCTATTAAAACCACAAGAGTCTGGAACATGATTTCACTGACACCAAGCCTTATTGTTGGAGCAATAAGAAAGAGAAGAAAAGGTGGCCAACTCACTGTCCAGTGATTTTGACACAGGACTTCATGGATAGAGAGAAAATAATTTCCAGGAGGTAGTAATTTGGCTTGAACTAAAACATATTTTTTTCCTTTGTTTTTCAGAAGGATAACCCCCTGATTTTTCAATGTGATCCAAATGGTGTCTTTTATTTACTTTTATTTACTTTTGAAGTTATGTAACTATTTTAGCTGAACTTTTAAATATTAGAACAGCTTATAAAGGAAAACTCCTATTTTGAAGCACAAAATGGAAACGTTTCCCTCCAAAAATACTGGAAAACTACTGAATTCAATCCATTTTCTGTTCCAGAACTATAAGCTTGAGAGGTTTCCTATTTGTCAATGAAATATTACCATTTCCATCTTAAATAACCAAGGTAACATTAATCACCAACTATTAGGAAATTAGTAATTAAAACAGTCAGGTTCAGGGATACCTAAGTCACAGCAGTACAAATCTGAGGCTTTTCCGTTCATGGGAACCATCATTAACAGTCTCAGTGGAATGGAATAAAATCCTGAATTACTCCTTCCATCTTTGGCTGAAAACTGAGGTGTTGTGGAAAAGGTTCATTGAAAGTGCTTATTCTGCAGTCATGTCTTGGAGGCAGAGAGGAGCTAGGATTTAGAGACTGGGACCTTCCAAGAGCATTACACACTTTTTGCTTTTGCATGTAAATTTTTTTCCTGCATCCTCCAGCATCTCTTATTTTCCTTGTTAATGAACCTATCAATTAGGCAGATGAAGCAAAAGGAGCATAATAGAAATAGCGAAGTTTTCAAATTCTTTACTAAGGGATGTACTTCCTTAGGGACTTGGCATAAAACCTTTCTAGTTCTCAAAATCAGGATGATTATTAACTATTTCTTGCCTCCATCTAGCCATGTAAGTTCTTCCATGTGCAAGAGCTGCAGTAGTAAACTCACAGAATCATAACTGGTAAAGGATAAATATTTTAAGGTCCTCAACAGTGACGGCTCTGCTCTTGTGACTGATAGCTCCTTTGTAACTGTGGCCAGCAAAAAGATGAGTTCAGTCTGTTGAGTGTCTTCAGAGAAGTGCATGGAGATGAAACAGAACTGAAAAGGATTGACAGAGTGTTCTATTGAATATTAAAACTACTTTGAAAGGCTGTGGGGAAATACAGATCTAACTGAAGGTATTTAGAACAATTCCTCTGTGATATAATGGAGCCAGGATTTCATTTTGTAGGAGGCAGAAGGGTCTGCCTCTTTGCTATAAAGGTTTTATTTTGTAAATTCCGTTGTAAAGATACGCATTTTCCCTTCCATTCTATACCAGCATCCAAGAACTATAGAAAAATAATTTCCTTTTTTCTCTTACTTTCTGGTTTTATCTACTCAGATTTGGCAATGCTGAACACAGAAATAAACTATAAAGCAACCAGAAATGTTGAAAATGACCAGAGAATATAAAAAAAATGATAGCCTAAATCTGAGGTCTATCATTCTCTCCCTTTTTTTTTTTTTGTTGTGTTTTTTTTTTTTTGTTTGTTTGTTTTTTTGTTGCCCAATATACTTATTTTAAGATCTTACAACGTTGCTGTGGTCATCAGGCCCCAGACCTTCTGCACAACCCATACTGTGCCATCTCATCCAGATTGTCCTTCAGTCAAAGAAAATGTTCTGTTAAAACTATTTTGCTTTCTGGCTGAATTTCTTTGTCAGTCAGTGTTTTTGGGTAGAATGCCATGTGGGTATTTTTGGTCTGTGTTTGGCCCAGCTACCTGTGAGAAGCTGGGTTTTCTCTTGCCAAGTTATGGGAAAACAGGCTGATAAAGATGGTCTCTAGCCTTGAGGGAGATATTTCTGTGTAATTGTCTAATTACATCTAAAATTAGTNATCCTGGAACAGTCAGATTTTCCGTGGTGACTCCATAAGAATGGGATTTAGAGATATCACCCACTTCAAGTAACATCACGTACTCAAAAGCTTACTGACATGTATGGTGGATTTGTCAGTTTTGACCACCATAGTCATGAAAATGCCACAAATAGCTCTCTCTCCCACCCTCACACTTCTGAGTACATAAAAAAATGAACTGCAGGCAGTAATCACACCTTCCTCATTAAGACTCAAATCACTGCCAAGCAGATAATGCCACATGGCAATTCAGTTAATCAAGTTTCAGAGAGAGATGAGCCAGCAGGTCTACTAAGGAATCATGGAAGCCCAGTGACTCCCTAATTCTCTATAATAAATATTGCTGATTTTTAGAAGTACAGATTCTGATACCAAACAACTAACACACGGCATAAACTCAGGATCAGGATTTGTCATAAGGAAAAAAAACCCCACTTTTATTTGCTGCCTAAGTATACAGGTTCTCAAGTAACTTGATATATTTCCCAGCAGACCTGCTCAGAGTCCTGACATGACTTCCAATAAAGGTCCTTTTACACAGACATTATGCCATTTAATTTGCCCTCTCAATTCAATAAGGTTTCCTGATAAATTAAAAGAACAGTGCTTTATCTGATATCTCAAATTAAAAAACTGTGTTTTATCTCACTGCTGAATTTAAACTATATGGAACTACTTACCATAAACATGCAGTTAAGGCAATAAAGTTCTTCTCTTCAGGCTATGTATTCATGTGTAAAGTCACAAGTAAGGAGTGCACATAGAAAGTGTGATGAAATAACAAAATGACAAAATAACCTTGAATAATCATAAAACTGCAAACTCTCATAGTTTTAGATATGTTGCAGTAAAGACAGTTGAACTGGTGTTGTCCCTACATCATCAGTTTCATTCCTTTCAGAGAAAAGAAAGAGCAGGATCCAGTTCACAACCGAACTGTTTAAATCACTGAAATTCAATCTAACTTTTCTTGACTGAGAGTTCCTGGTTCCATACCATCTGTTAGGTTCAGCATTTACCAGTCTGATTTAAAGAAACACCCTGCTAGAAAATTCCTACTAAAATATTGATTAATGCGGCATGTAGTTTGGATAATTTAGACTTCTTAGAAGGCATGTGTTGTTTCAGGTCATAGAGCAGAGGACATTTTCTAGTGACAGGAGAAGCTTGTCCTATCTTGCCTGATAGTTAAATAAATAAATTGACTTCAGAATATACAAATAAAAAAATATGAGACCAGAATTTGATCTCTTTTGCAGAGTATTCTCATTCATACATGTATAGGATGCTGGTCCAGCATGCAGCATAGTAGAATCAATATATGTGTATCTGCTTGAATTTGACCGGTAAAAGGAGAGTTCCATCAGTGTCTTCGGACTTTATGGTAATTCAAACATATTTTCAGATATGATGTAATGACCCTGTGTATAGATGTTAAAATATATATATATATGCCCACTTCTAAACGTGCAAAATAAATGTTGTAAATTACAGTCACTTTTATTAATGATGTTAATGTCGGTTATACACAGAGTTAGTCATTGGAGCACTGGTGATGAATTAGTGGGATTTTTTTTTTTAATTATTTTAAAGATGACTATATGTTGACAGATTATAGGGAAATGGGTGTCAGTTTCTTCTTCCAAGTAACAAGTGATGGGACAAGAGAAAATGGCTCAAGCGGTACTAGGGGAGGTTTAGATGGCATATTAGGAAAAAATTTCTTTACAGAAAGAGATACCAAACATTGAAATAGACCACCCAGGAAGTGGTTGGGTTGCTATTCATGTAGATATTTAAAAGACATGTTGATGTGGCACTTGGCGACATAGTTTAGTAATGCATTGGGCAGCGCTGGGTAAATAGTTGGACTCGATCTTTTTCAACCTAAATGATTCTATGATTAAAGCAGATATTTCTTATGTATTAAGTGGATAGTTCTATTATAGAACCTGCCTGTAAAATAAATATTAACACTGAAGCTAATTAGTTTTCCAGTGCTTAAGGAGTGTCTCTAGCTTTTAGATTAAGAAAGCAATGTATTTTTTTTAAAAGTTAACCAAATCAATTTCTTTTTCTGAATATACTGAACAGGCTAAACTGTTTGTTTCCATGGAAACAGATGTTAATCAGAAGATCTTTAAAAAGTTATCAGCTTAAGTGCTAACAAGCAAAACTGAAAAAAAACCCAAAACAAAAAACAGGAGTGAAAAATTATTTAAAGTAAGTGAGGTGCTGAGTGACATTAAAACTTGATCCACCTTTGGCAAAAAGTGTCTATCATTTTGTAGACTCAATTTAAAATTAAATTCCCTTGTCTTTGTTTCAATTTTAACAAAATCTACTGATTTCAGAAACATATATAGTCTTATCTGCAACTTCTTCAACTTTTTTATATATTCTTAACACATTAATACTCAGTACTTCCAGAACACTGGACATCTATTTTCATCCATTATAGGTCAAGTACGTACTTTTCTGTGTAGGAATTGCATACAGAATCAAATGAGTATTTTAAGATGGAAGATCTGTTAAAGCTTCGTCTTTTCAGGCTGATTTAGATGTTCTATAATTTTACAGTACTTTGCAGCTTTTGTAAGATGAAAATTCTCCCATCTTCATTTGGGCTTAACAGATCTATTAAAAAAAACTCAAAGGAAATTAGAGATCACAAAACACTGCTTTCCTGGCTATGTAAAAATTTGAGGTTTAAATTTTGCTAAGTTACACTGCTTTTACAATCACTGTCACCCTTTTTTACAACAGCCATTTAGACAGATTTTTTTCATTGTACTAGAATGACAGCTGAACATAAATGGTTTGTCTATGGATCTCTCTAGTCCCCTTTCAGAAAGATTAGCAAAGCCCTCTGCCAATAACACCTACAGTTAAAAATTACTCTTAAAGGGGCATTAGCAGAGGTGATGGAGGAGAATATTTACTTTCCCCAAATTAACATGCTGCCTGAACATATGCATTCAGATGTCTTGACTGCTAGGTGAAGAATACCAGAATCAGAAGAATTGCTTTTCCTCCCATCAGTACCACAGACTGAGAGGATGGTTACTAGGAAATCACATAGTCCAGCATCTTGTAAGAACAGATATGCTGTAAGGAGAAAGTTTGAACCCAAGCAACAATTAAGTTCTGTTATCAATACTAAAAAAATCATAGAATCACAGAATGTCACAAGTTGGAAGGGACCTACAAGGATCATCTGGTTCAACTCCTGGCCCTGCACAGGACCATCCCCAAGAGTCACACCATGTGCCTCTGAGAATATTAACCAAATGCTTCTTGAACTGTGTCAGGCTTGGTGCTGTGACCACTTCCCTGGGGACCCTGTTCCAATATCTAACCACACCCTGGGTGAAAAACTTCTTCCTGATATCCAGCCTAAACCAGCCTAAACCTCCTCTGACTCAGCTACATGCTGTTTCCTCAAGCCTTGTCACTGGTCATGAGAGTGAAGAGATTGGTACTTGTTCGCTTTCCCTCACAAGGATGTTGAAGACTGCGATGAGGTCTCCCCTCAATCTCCGCTTCTCCAGGCTGACCAAGAGACCTCAGCCGCTTCTCCCCTCCAGACCCTACAACATACTTGGATGTTCTCTAATAGTTTAATGTCTTCCTTATATTGTGGTTTGAAAAGTTACTTTGCTAATATTTGGAATGTTTTCTATATCCTACATTTCTGGGGAATACCAATTAAAGCAGCAAATCAAAAGAGGAGTTATTTTAATTGACTGAAGATAGTATTTTAAAAGGGCACCAACTAGCTCTTGCATTTCTCAGTTGTAATGCATATCTGTTGCCCCGTGGTACGTGTGTCACTATATATTGCGTCACCAGTGTTCCAGCGCTTCAGTGATGCAGAAAATGGGTGATGTTTTCATAAAAACCCGTGTGACGTGCAGAAATGTTGTCACTGAGGAATTAAAGCAGTAAGTTGCTAGACATACTATTTTTTTTTTCTCAGTAGATCGTTCCTGGTTAAACAGAAGTTTTGGTATACTCTACATCATCATTCTTGTCACGATCCTTTCTGACTCATAAATACCTCTTTCTGTGCTCTTGCTCATGTTAGGAGGTGAAGAGTTCAAACTTTCCTGTGTAGTTACACAGAACCCAAAACTAGTTTTAGAGGAAGGAGGTGAGCCACATAAGTGTGTTGTATACATGGTACATGTGTCAGCTGTGGGGTGCCACTGGAACTGCAAGGGTGTCTGTGAGGGAAAACAATTTGGTTTCAGCTGGCTCCAGCAGACCCACCACAGGAACTATCCGGGCTAAGTGTGTGGTGTCCCTGTGAAAACTTATTTAAGACAGGGGAAAAATTGCTGGAAGAGGAGAGGACTGAGGGGGAGGGGGGAAGTGACAATCAATAGTGTGAGTACCAACGAGAGAGCAGATGAAGGGGAGGAGGTGCTACAGTCACTGGAACAGGTGATGCCCTGCAGCTCACAGAGAGGCCATGGTGAAGCAGAAATCCACACTGCAGCCCTTGGGAAGGGCACACATTGGAGCAGCTCCCAAAGGACTAGGAAGAGGGAAAGGACTGGCAAAGAGTAGTGGTTAGGTAGTGACCACAAACCGCATTCCTCATTCCCCTGTGCCATGTGGGGTGAGGGTATTGGGAGAGTGAGGAGTGCAGCTGAGGCTGGGAAAAGGGAGCCTGCTGATTTAATTTTTGCCTTAGTCTCTCAGTGCCCAAATCTATATTAATTAATTATTAAATTAATTTTCCTCTACCAAGTCTGCTTTGCCCATGACAGTAACCATTAAGCAAACTCCCTTTCTTCATCTCACCCAACAAGGATTTGTTATCCTCTGTTCTTCCCCATCACATGGAGGGAGGGCAGTGAGTGAACAGTGTGGTGGGACTGTGGCCCTTAACCCTTAACCCTTTAGCCCACCAAAATCACAAACTGCTCATTGCTTCTAAACCTTGTTAATGACCAGTGTGGCCAGACTGTGAACTTTGCAATAACAAAATAAATCTTACACAGCACAGCCCTTTTTATATGCTGCCTGGGCTGTCCAGGTCACCAACCCCCCGTGACACAGCCCTGGCCATGCTCTGCCCACTATGGAGGCAGGGTGGTGGAAGGCTCAGCCCACGGGTCCCCAGGAAAAAGGGCTGTTGTCTTCAGATTTGTTCAAATGCACAGGGACAGATGATAACTTGGAGCTATGAGGACAAGACCTGAGTGGGACAGCCTGCAGTCACTCCTGTCTGAGTGGGGACATCCTGACACCAGGGCTGCGGTCACACCTCAGACCCTCCTTGCCCACAGCCCACTCCCCTGCCCTGGGCCTTCCCCTCGCTGTCAGGGCAGGGGCAGAGGCAGCTGGAGGCCAATGTGAGGGTGTGGACAAATAAAAGTGGTGCCCAAACACTGGGGAGCCATTCAGTTGTCCAACATACTGATCCAGTGCCTCTTCAGCTGTCTGAAAGCCCAATATCTTGTGATGTAACATCCTCTAATACCCTCTAGTGTACATTGAAACAGGACACAGGAACAATCTCCCAGAATATTAATCAATGTGCTGAAGAAATTGTTTCTAGGTTTTTAATGATGATTAAGTGTATGTCTAACAAGTCATGCAATACTTCTAAATGAGAAATTAAGAAATTCTTAGTTGCAATCAGATGAAAGTCACATGGTAATCTACTTCAGACAGGAATGCACTCAAACTGTCGTAATTATTCATCCTTTTTATTAACATGGCTTAAGTTTGGAATTTTTGAATGAACAAACATTCTAAAATATTTTAACATTCTAATATTCTAAACATGAAATATTCTAAAATAAAATCTAAAATAATATAACATTCTAATATTCTTACTAAAGTTTTTCCCGAAAATTCATACTCTTATCCTACACTGTTATAAAAATTTCTGTATTATCAGTGGTGCAATGCACAAACATATATATTTTTTTCATAAATTCTAAAAATATAGATTATATAAATTTATTACTAGTATTCACAATGTTTAGCTACAGAAATTTAAAGCTGTGGAGTCATGATCAATACAACACAATACAATTACCAGTCCTGGCTCCAAGACTCTCTGCTTTTACAAATCTGCTGGCTCACACGATGACTGTCTGCCTTATAATCTGACTTCAGCTGCATTATTTGTATTAGAGAAAGGGAAATGAGGTTCTATATCACTGAGACTCCTGTCACCCTCAAAATGCAACATCAGCAGAGTGTACATGGGTGCCTGAGAAATGTTCTCTGTCTCACAATTTCAATGTCACTTTACACTCCTTACATAGCAGACAGAATACAGTAAAGGTGGTGTTCTGGGTCAGTTTTGGAAAACACCAAGGTTTTGATATCCTTAATTGGGTGTTAAGCACTAGGTAAAATGTTTGTCCATCTTTAATACAACTACAGAAGGCATCATTATATTTCAGCTTTTATAAGCAAATTAGTTTTTGCTTTAGTTACAAGCCAGACAGTAATTTCATTTGAAAAAAATAATATTTCCAAAATTATTTAAATTAAATGTCTGCATCAGTAGTGTGTTTTCCTCATTATATTTGAAATGAAGAGGAACACTTAAGATTTACAGTTTCTAGACTGTCACTGAAGTTTAAATTAAGATGGCATCATTAGGTGATCTGTTGTGGCTTCTTACATATAATGAATGACACCCCAATGCATTTTATTTAATTGCCCCTTTATTAAGCACAATAAATTATGATTTATTTATGTCTTGTCTTTCAGTAAAAGCTTTGGTCTCTTTTGAATAGATCCTTTATTTCAATTGTTCTGTTACAGACCCGAATATCTATCTGTGAAGCAGTTTAGTCAATTTAACCAAAACTGATGAACCCTTTCTTACATTATGATGTTGCTTTTGAGTCTCCAGTCTTTGCCAGCACTCCATACTCCATCTGAAATTCAGATAAACATCTGACTGCATCTTTCCATCGTTTAGAAAAATGATACGCATGCACTGAACTTTCTCTAATACCTTTGTCTCCACATCAGACAGAAGTAAACTTGTTCTGCTCATTCCTCATAACAAAAGTATCCGTTTGACCACTACTATTAAGAATTCCAGCCTTTACACAAAGTATGTTTTTTCTTGAGACTTCATCACAACTTTTCAACATTAGTGTTGCAAGTAGAAGAGATAGAAAGAACACCTGTATTGCTAGTTGTGGGGATAAGAAGTAGAAGGCACACTCCAGGCAGGGATTTGGTAGAATGATGGAATGGCCCTTTTATTAAGATGGCTCCAGCTTATATAAGGGTGGCATGGAACTTTCTGGAAAAGGAGGTGGGGTTTTGGGAGGAGCATGGAAATCCTCTCATGGAAAAGGAAAAAACAGGGAAGGCCTACAACAGCAAGGGGTAAATGAGGGTGGAGATAAAAGCTCCACTGTGGCAGAATCTGTCCAATCGGAGCAGGGATAACATGAGGGAATTCACAAACTGGGAAACCCATAACAACCTGATACACAGCAATAAACTTTCTCTTATGCAAGACAGCTAGCCCCTGCAGCTCTCCTTGATCCCTCAGTCTTGCCAAGTCACTCTGTGGTCTCTCCTCCATTCAGTGTTATCCTGTACTCCCACAGCTAGTGACACCAGCACCTAACTAGCATTGCACCTTTCTCTTTCTTTTCCAGCAACCCTGGAGTGTAACAAAGTGTCTTACCTACAGAGTTGCTCCTAGGGAGAAGATAAAATCATTGATGTTCACAAATACTTGCTAATCATATATCTATTAATCTGCACAGGATAATAACAAAATCTAAAGTCATGATTTTAGGTTTGCATTAACTCATTAATTCAGGTTTTTACTAAACTATAGCTTGATGAGTGCTGATTATTTATGGCTGTATTCATTAGCATTCTTTCTTGTGCAGTGTGAGAAGCAGGTAACCGGACTGTATTATGATACATACAGTGTATTTATATACACATTTTCCTTGCTTAAAATAAGTTCTGCCAGATGATTCTTTGCCTCTGTAACAGCCTCAGATATAGCAGTCAAATCTAAATAGCGGAGTTACTTTAACTTCTCTAATATAAAATCATTACAGAAAATTCCTTACTGTACTTTTTGAAAATAATGCTAATATTTGTCCCAGATGAGAGATTTCTGTGAAGAAGCCCAACACAATATATTCAAGCATGGCTTTAGTTGTTCAGCCTGGAGAAATCAGAGCTCCAGGGAAAACTTATTGTGGGCTTTTAGTACTTAAAGAACATCACAGAATCACAGAATGGTTATGGTTGAAAGAGACCTTAAAGATATGTAGTTCCAGCCCCTCTACCATGGGCAGGGACACCTCAAACAGGTTACTCAGAGGCCCATCCAATCTGGCCTTGAACACTTCCAGGGATGGGGCATCCACAACATCTCTGGGCAACCTGTACCAGTGACTTGCTCCCCTCACAGTGAAGAATTTCTTCCTTATATCTAATCTACCAACCCTTCATTAGCTTAAGGCCATTCCGCCTTGTTCTATCACTCCATGTCCTTGTGAAAACTCCCTTCCCAGCTCTCTTGTAAGCCCCCGTTAGGTACTGGAAGCTGCTAGAAGGTCTCCCCAGAATCTTGTCTTCTCCAGGATGAACAGCCACAACTCTCTCAGCCTGTCTTCACAGGAGAAGGGCTCCAGCCCTCTGATGAACTAAGTGACCCTCATCTGGACTCATTCGAACAGGTCATTGTCTTTCTTGTGCTGGGCCTGTTGCACTAGAATGAGAGGTAGTGGTTTAAATCTAAAAGACGATCAATTTTTATTAGATACAAGGAAGAAATTTTTTTATGATGATGGTGGTCAAACACCCTCACAGGTTACCTAAAGAGGTGGTGGATGCTCTATCCCTGGAAACACTCAAGGTCAGGTTGGACTGGGCTCTGAGCAACCTAATAAAGTTGAAAATGTGGGATGTTGGACTAGATGAGCTCTACAGGTCTTTTTCAACCCAAACTATTCTATGGTTCTTTGATTAATGTAAATATGCAGAAGATCAACCTTCCTGCCTTTACACAGTCCCGCAAAAAGGGATAACAAGCATGAAAATGGTGAAAAATAGAAACTTCTCATTCGTCTTGCTTTGATTTGTTATCTTTACAATTTGACAAGCCAATTATTTGTATCTATTTCCTTCAAAATAAACATATTTGAAAATGAAGCTATTTTCAAAATCCACATTTGAATAGCAGGATGAGACACACAAAGAAAAAAGAAAAAAAATCCCTCATTTAATGTGTATAGTCATTAAAAAGAAAGGATCAATTGTGTAACAGGTTTTCATGTTGTCTTTTCACAGTATGATGATAAAAAAATTGAGAAAATCCAAGTGTAATAGAATTTAAGACAGTGAAAATTTGCCTCTAAGACAGAGCATATATCACCTATGCCTT
Source organism: Sclerurus mexicanus (assembly GCA_013396755.1). Taxonomy (NCBI): domain Eukaryota; kingdom Metazoa; phylum Chordata; class Aves; order Passeriformes; family Furnariidae; genus Sclerurus; species Sclerurus mexicanus. The sequence continues at coordinate 947,484 of VWZF01005801.1, forward strand.
CTATGTTTCTAATCCTTTTTGATACCCCAAATCTTCTGTGTATCAAGACCTACCTATGTGCCTTTTCTGTCCAGCCAAACTTCCTAAAACTATTAGCAGTCTGGCAAAGGTCACAGTTCCCAGACTGTGAACCCATGATTGATGTTGGGTGGACTTATTATTTAAATACATTGAATCATTTTGATAGCTCAACAACCAAACTCCAAAATGGCTAAATGAAATCTTCCTCAGATGCATCTTGCTTTCTTCAAACTGGTATTAGTATGACTCTTACAGGGGGCCAAGTCTAACAATAAGTTCTAAAAATACATCATGTGGCTATAGAGCATGCAGCGTGTCATGCTCTCCTCAGTATTCCTTGGAGGACTTTTATGTTGTGAATATATGAAACCCTAAAAATGACGGGGATAGCCCTGCTCCCATTTTTTCACTGCATCTAGTGGGACAATGTAACTATCTCCCCTCACCCAAATCCACAGTCTAGTACTCTAAACTTTGTGAGCATTATGAAACTAAATGATTCAAGACTTTTAAGCAAGTCTAAGTGGATTAAAATTCCTCAGTTTTCTATTGCATGGTATTTTAGTGAGTCAAATTTACATATGGTGAGTCAAGAATGCTATCTTTGCAAACTTTTACTTTCCTGAATGTTACACTTCACTCTGCGTGCAATGATTTAGTGGCAGTCATATCTATATTCAATGGATCTATCAAGATTTTCTTGTTCAGAAATGTAAACTCATATGAAGACATAGATAAATGCCAAAATTAAAGAAAACAGTGAAGGAAAATGAAACATCATATTTTGATGTATATTATTTGATGGTAACCACCATTTGGTGCCATTAATTTAACAAGCATCTTCTCTTAGCAACTCTAGTTCTTTGTGATGTGAGCTGCTGCAAACAGAAGAATGATTTTTGTGTGCCTTACTTTCTACAAGTTGGGTTAATTCTTCCAGATGTCACAGTTCACTTGAGCTGTTCATTAAAATTCAGGCCAAAAAATACATGATCTTTTAACACATATTTTAATGTATAGATGTAGGCTAAATCAACTTCCTTTATTGTTACTTCAGTAATATTTCTTCTTTATATTTTATTTTTCGTTAGCATATCTTTTTAACATTTCTGAAATAATGTGATTCGATTCTCTCAAAAACAAAGATAATTTTAACCTATAATACATTATCATTTGTTGAAACTTTCAAAAGTACAACACTTTTATTTCCACAAAACCTGTCCATTTTATGCTGGTGTTTGTGTAAGAGTCATACGATATGATTTTTCCTGCTGATTGTAAGGAGGAGAATGTTGTCAAGCTCATGGAAATCCCCACAGATAGATACATGTTTTAGAGTTCTTTGAAATTTTCAGATTATTTGTCCACTGCAATATCGTTCTGAGTGTGCACTGGAAAACAACATAATAGAAAGTGCTCCATGACCTATAGGGCCTTCTTGATTGTTTGCCATGCTGAATAAGAAAAAAATATGTAGGTGGAAGTGAATAAATTCAAAGCAATTTGAAATTTGTGAAATGTTCTCTATGCATTGTATGTGCCCACTTGGAGACTCCTTTTGTCTAGTTTTATGACTTGAGTCTGTAACAGCTCACAAGATCAAAATGTTCAATTGATTTTTTATCTAAACACAACCTTCATAAAGCTAGGAAATACTAACCTGTTTTATAGGGAAATCAGTAAAGAACAGATATATTAAATTACATGACTATGCAATATAGAACACCATAGCTGAACCAATTCTGGAATGCTTTCACTCCTGAGACCACTGCCTTATTTCTTTCTAACAACTGTCTCTTGCTTCTTTTTCTGTGCAGACTATTATGCACAGTTATCTGTTATACAGATTTGCAAAGCCACACCTGTGACTCTGAGAGTTCAGTTTATTAATGGTACCTCCTTCCACGTGGGAGTAGTATGCTGCAGTCACCTTATCCATTTGCTGTATCTGACCTGGCTCATCTTTTATACAAATTACAAAAAATGCATGAGGGCTGCAGGAACATATGGTTAATTATTTTTTCCAGACACTCTATCTTTTCTCATAGAGTTATTCTTCACCTACAGAGGGAACATAAGGACTCTTATAACTGTGTTTCGTCACAGGTGACATTCATCAGTTCTGCATTTTATTTTTCACCTGTTACATTTATTTTATTTGTGGATTCTTAAACATTCCGCATGAATTCCATTTCTACTTATTTGAATTACAGAATCTGCACTTCTACTGCTGAAAGAAAATCAGAAGCGGTACCATCTTCAGATATCTCCATCATAACAGCATTAAATCTACCTCTGCAACAGATGTGATTCCTTAGACCTATCTAATGCATGGCATAAAGTCCCCAAATGGCATAGACATGACTAAGACATATAAGTAGAATTAGGAATGAGTGGCCAGAAATTCCTCAAACTGGAATTTGAACGCCTCATTGTGTGGGATTAAAACTATTGTTTAATTCTTCTTTATGGATATTCCTTATGTAATTTCTCTTACTTATTTGTTCCTTTTTTTCACTAATAAAAAATTATGTGCATTAGTCCTACACATTGCTAAAGACCTGTCAGTCTGCTAACTATAGCATGTACCCACAGGGAAAAGGCACAAATTTCACCAAAATACTGGAACTTTGTGTTTAGTCCTCCCAGACAACCTCATTAATATTGTGGATATTTCTCTTTGGAGAATGTGTGCATTCCCCTTTCTTTCTTCCAACTATTTATAAATTTTCACATTGGAATGCAGTCAACAATTTCACAAAATATCTCCTATCTTACTTAGAACAATATATGCTGGTTGGAAATTTTTAATTAGTAACATTTGTGATAGAAACAGCAGATGCAAAACCCCCCACAACACAACCTTAAAATTGCTTTCTATCAGCTTAAGTCAGCTTAGAATATTTTGAAATATTTTATGTTATTTGTCTTCAAGAGGAAAATGTAACTGAGTTTTTCCATGAGACTACTGAATTTTTAAATATTGTGATTGGATACTTCTTCTCCCAGAATAGGGTAAATAAGGGAAATACAGTCATTTGAGATGGGTTCTGCAATATATAATCAAGAGGCCATTAAACTCCAAAGTTTTGAGGTAGTATTACAAAAACATAATTTTTCATTGAATTTAACTGAAATGAAACTAAGTGAAGTCAGCTAATGAAGAAAATTGAATTTTGCTTCCTTTCCCATTTGTAAAAGCCAAAAATTGTCATAATGACTGTTTCTAAATCTGCATTCATTCTGGATAATTTAATTTAGAATTTTTAATAGAAATTATGCATTCAATGAAAAAAGAGGTCAACTCTCATTTCATTCAAAACCTTAATTCATTAATAAATTATTCAGGATGAAATTTTCCTCTTTTGTAGAACTGCTATGTATAAATCTCTTACAAAATTATATATTAAATCCTACAGACATTTCTTTAGTATCCCTCATGGTATAAAGATACTGTCAACTGTGTTTCATTTCTTACATTGATTGAGACAAGGGTCCTCTGGCATTAAAAGTTAAATCACTAGAAAATGAGGCAAATATTAGTTTTACAGTTCATCTCAATTCAGGCAAATCTGACTTTTGGATTAAGAAAAAATACAGAGCTAATCCAGTTGATCTGGTCTTGTACCTCATTCACATGAAAGTTAGTGAGATAAGCTGTACTGATAATAATTTTGTTTCATGGAAGTTTCCTCTAGAGTCTGGATATTACAAAGATTTTTTTAGTCTTTCCTGAATATTGGTAAAGTTTGGAAGTGCTTGGCAGTGACCTGAGACAACTTTGAAATTGCAAGAATGACTGTAAAGCAGTGTTGAAGTACTTGTGCATGGTAATATCAATGCCATGTGACACACTTTGCCATTTTATAATACCTATTATACTGATTATCTTCTTTTGTTGTTTTTTTTTTCAATATCAGAATGTTTTTCTTAGCAATTTCTTGTTCTTAACACAAAAGCAAATTAAAAATGTCTTATGTGAATTGTTGTTCTTTAATTAAGATAGTGCATCTTTCCAGAGATTATCATTAAAGTGATGAAGTCTACTAATCTACTCTACAAAATCATTTTTCTTGCAGTTTCTGGATTCTTTAAGGGTTTGTTTATCTTAGAGATCAATGTTATAGGTGAGGCCTTTTCCAGAGAATATCCGGAAAACAACAAATTAAACAAAAATTCACCACTCATATGGCATAAAAATAATGAGACTTTAAGGTCTCTTTCAACCTCAGAAAAAGGTTTGTTTGTTTGGAAACGTGCATTGACATACGATACTTTCTAACAGGATTATTCAGGCTTCTCATTTCACTCAAAACCAAATCCCAAACCTAGTATTCCTTCTGCCAACCACTCGTGATCTTAGCTTCTCTTTACCAGGTGTCTGCCAGGCATGACCCTTGTCCAGCCTCCACCTAATTTCAGTCTCTTCAGTCCCAGTCCTCTCTCATTTTCATGTATCCTGGTTGAACTAATAAAATTTTATCTTTGTTGCCAACATTCTTTATTCCCCAACAGACTATATAAATAAAACTGCCTCCCTACTATTCACACATCTGGCTCTTTTGCTTTCTGTATTTAAATCAGGTTTCCCCATTTCTTAGGCTCAGAAGAATAAACGATGGAAGAATGGAACAGAAAGATTTCTTACTGTCATACAGCTCAGACTCAGCACTGCCAACTCTCTAAGCTTGTCTGGGCCTAAGGCTTTAATAATAAAATATGAACTGAATATTCCATTATCATAATTAAAAGTCATATTGTTGACATAAAATGATGCATCTGCTATATAGATTTCCAGTCCCAAGTTTCTGTGGACAATAGTTTTGCAAACAAAAGGTTTATTAATTTGATTCAGAATAGGCAAGGTTGCCTATTCAGTGAGGTTGAAGATCTGTTTTGACTTGCCTCTTCTAGAAAAGCTCAGCTTCTGTCAGACATGCATTGTGCAACATCTCCATCCAAAAATTTGCCTAAGTAATGAGTTACTGCATAAGCTATAGTCCACAATCAGCCTCAGCAATAGATGGTGCTAGGAGGCTCTGTACACTAAACTCAATACCTTTCCTTTGATTATAAAATGCTTAAGGAATTTCTGTTCTGTTTTCCTAAAACAGCTTCATAATGGAATTTAAATCAAAAGTGAAAGTGATTATTACTGATCAAAAGTGAAAGTGATTATTACTGTAGTTTACCAGAAAAAAGTTTGACCATCAGCAGCTCCTGTGAAATGAAGGATTCTGTAGAGCTATCAGTGTTTAAGCACCAATATACTTGGCAGTATATTAAGAAAAAAGGCTATTTTTTCAGTCTGCACGCAACAATTTTTTTAACATAATACTTTTTGTTTTCTTGAAAAGGTTCTAATTGTAATTTGAGTATATTACATAGAAGATACACTGTTCAGTGACATGATTGTGTTCAGATTTTAGGTCTGAAAATAAAATGCTTGGTGGGAAAGACTGATTTTCTAAGGACTTTTGAATTTGAAAATAGAACCCTCTAATAGGGAAAACAACTCAGTAATCCCAGTTGTTGTACTTTAACAATGTCCTTGAATATTCTACAATGTTATGTTTCACTCATTCCTAATTTCCTGCAGCATATATCACTTTGCCAAAGTACGATAAATTCCATTTATACTGCTGGATAATCTGTATCTGTAAATACCTGTGTGACAGTATTACAATAAGACCACTGGGCTGAGGGTTGGGGAGTGAGTGAGATGCAATGTGGGCCTTAGCTGGAGCCAGGGCCAACCCACTAGAAGAATGCAAAAGCTTTATGAAGTAATTTTTGTCCTATCTATGAGTACATTGGTAGTTGCATCTTTGATCATTACCTCCCATATTTCCTGTTGCTACAAATTTGCATAATCTAAAGGGAGGATTTAAAAAGTAAATACTTTTTTCTTAACAGTGACTACTTTAGGCATCTCCTGAGCGACTCGAAACTAATAGGAAGCAGAAAAAAATACAGTTTCCAAAGGGACAAATTCTACCTGCCTTTTTGCATAGCAACTGCATGGTTTTGTGCCAGGTGGCACATCCTGTCATTGGAATAGTACTCCAAGTCTGATTATAACAGAGAATGTATTTTGTTCTTATCCTTTACACATGTACATTCTCTGTACTCCATTAGGTCACAAAACCAAATTGCTTTTCTCTATCTGTGGTTTATTCAACCTTTCACAAATCTGCCATTTCTTGTAATTTTTCCTCTTCCATCCTTGATATATAGGTATGAATAGCACATCTTGAGGTAGAGGTAGAATGGACTAAAATATATAACAGAAGAAACTGGGTTTAGTGGAAGAGATAATTTTATGAAGATGTCTGTGAATTGTAGTACTTTCAAATGCTTGCCTGAAAATTAAAAAAAAAAAAGGTTGCTTATTTTTTAATATAAATCTTCAAATTTTGAAAGGAGGGCATACCACCAAGTCTCTGTGATAAAAATGTCTTGCATGCTTTAAAACACATGTATCTTTTTCTGTACAAATGGCCCATTTTTTCTTGGTTATCCATTCATTTCAACTCTTCTAATCATCACCTTAAGTCTCCTGCCTGTTTGTGGGTTGTGTCCGACTTTCCTCTCCCTTAGTATGATGTATAGTTCTAGCAAGAGAAAGGTCAAATTGTGATCAGGAGAAGCATAATAACCTCACATATCAATGTACATTTCTTCTCTCTTGACAAATGATCACCATTCCTCCCGAAAATTCTCTGCACCACATGGTCCCCTTTGACCTTTTGGTCAATAAATAATGCATTCTCTCTAATATAATTGAACTACCTTATTTGGCTGCAAAACTCCTTATACAAGAAAGTGTGATACATAGGACAGTGAAAAATTATGCTGTGGAAAGACTCCAGCTTTACTTTAGCTTTTGGATGAAGAAAGATTCCTTCATGTTCTGACCTTTTTTTCTCACTACCCAACAACTTGATCTAAACTGAACTAAAATAGCCAGCATTTCATAGACCAAATGAGATTTCTTTTTAAGGAGAATTGTAGAAGTGTCCGGAACAAAAAGGATTATAATCAGAACATACTGGGGGGATTAGGGGGCAGTGCAAGGAGGGGGAGTCCAGTGTCTGTTTTATTACTGCAAAGTGACTTGGGAGCTGTACATTCATAATTTATTGTGTTAATCAATAGCAATTTGTTAGCTGTCTCACCTCACACACACGTGCCCCCAAAATGGGGCTCAATATTAGACCGAACTTACAAGTTCACAACAACATTGACAAGACCTGTATACATGCTACAAGATAGGGCATTCCATAGGGTTTAGGACTCATTCTGGGTTTGAGGAGAGACTACAGGAGACTGTGGGGGTTGTAGAACTATTAAACACTGTAAGAACAAAACATTGCACCCTTTAAATTCAATTGTACAATGAATCAGGGAGCTAGGTGACACCGTAGGGTCACCTAGTCTGCTTCCAAAGAATTTGTTCCTCCAGATAAGTGATCTTTTCTATTTATTCGTTGAACAGAATCAAGATCACAATAAATAAACTGCAAAAGTTGAGCTGTTTTCTTCTAGTGTTTTGAGTTGTTTTAGTATTTTGTTCCTGTGAAATGGAACCTAACTTTTCTCATGGATGTATTTCAGTGTTTTCTAAAGAGATCCTTGACCAAATAAGCACTAGCTGTTTTTTAACCTTAACTGGGGGTTAGTAGAGTGTTTTGTCTGGAATTAATACATTATATATAGAACATTATTAACACATTGTATGTAATATAGTATATATATGTAATAAATGCATTATATATAGTACAGCATGGTACTGAGTAGTTAAGGAACACATAAATCATACTGAAACAGTCTGTGATGCAATCACAAGCATTGTTTCATGATAGACTGTTGGATTATAACCGAGCATTCCCTTGTGAAAAAAGTACTACTTTTCTTTGCTTTCTAGGCCTTTTACTCCTTCCCGTTTTTTGTTAGGTTTTTTGTGGTGTTTTTTTGTTTTGTTTTGTTTTGTTTTTTTGTGGGTTTTGTTTTTTTTGTAAGAGAAACTGTACCTGAAAGTACTAAAGCTTAAAGCTATAAGGAAATTGCCTTGAAACAGAAAACCTCCAGGAAATTGAATGGACATACTACACACAACATACAAGAGACTATACCTTGGTTCTTGGGATTTACTGTTGGTGATTTTTATTATATCAAGCCACAGATACATTTCTCTGAAAAGAGTTTTGACCAGCCTGGAGGACAGTAATAACATTAGATATATTAGGAGGAGCTCTCATACTAAGCAAGAGGTCAGTTGCTCTCCCCATTATTCCTATTGGTGCAAAATATCTTTTAAAGAAAATCGTTCCAATGTCTTCTGTGTGATGCCTGTAGAGGAAACACCTATAAATGCTTCAGCAATGTACTGTTAAGAAGTAGTACTGGAAGGGAATTATTTTGTATTCCATCCAGTTATCTCAGTAATCTTCCATCCAACAAAGCTCCCAGTGCTCTGATCAATAACAAGAATAGAAATCAGATTTTGTGAAACAATTCAAAACATATATTCTAGATTCTGAAACTAGACACTGGTGTAGTGAAGTTTTGCTCTACTGCACAATCCTTCACTTGAGCCCCTGCCAAACTTCTGTAGAGATACAAAGACTTAAAAGAAGCCTATAGTTCACTTACTGGGGATCAGTTCAGTATTTATGCAAAAAACTTACAGGTCAGACATGGTCAAGTCTTCATGGCTGTCCAGCTTTTACTAGTTTCTGGGTCATAATCCTTTCCAGATGGATTGCATTTCACCAGTTCTTTACAGTAGGTCATAAAATCTTTGGCTTTATACCACATGCTTCTGCTTTTGCAATCTGCTTGCCCTCATTACTGTACATGTGTGTGCAACGCTTCTCTTGTAGCAATCAGAACTTCCTTCTCTGAATGTTATAGAAAGATTTGCATACAGAGATTGCCTTATTTAGTCATTATGAAAATCACATTTTATCCATTCCTATGACAAATGTGAGAAGAGAAGTTTACAGGTGTTCTATGCTAGTTTTGAGGAGTGGCCTTCTGAGAGGACAGAAGGAGTGACTTCCCAGGAGTAACTTGCACCTATTATCCACATCTTTTCCATGTGACTTCTTCTAGAAAGGGAGCTTTCATTTTCTTTGTAACCACCTTATAAATACTGGAACATGCTGACAAGGTCATCCCTAAGTTTTCTTTTCTCAAGAGGGATCAAATCCAATTCTCTCATCTTTTTTTTCCCAAAAAAAGAGGCTTCCCAGTCTCTACTTCTAGTCCCAGCCTTACAGCCAATTAAGTTTTTGAAAATTTCAGAGAGTTTCTTCTTCAGTGCTGTGCAGAGAAAAGTGTTTTTTTTCAGGTAGGGAAGAGCAGTTTTAAGTGTAAAGTTAAACCTTTTCTGCTGTATTAAATATCCAGAAAATCAGGGCCTTCATGGCCCTTCTCCAGACCCTCTCCAGCCTGTCTCCATCTCCTTTGTATGGCGGGGACCAAAACTGAACACAGTATTCCAGGTGTGGCCTGACAAGGCCTGAGTAGAACGGTATAATGTCTTCAGAATTTGAAGTTGAGATGCCATTCTTTCAGGATAAAAATAAATTCTATAAAACACTTCAAAACCTGTATTCTAGATTCTGAAAGTAGCCACTGCTGTAGTGAAGTTTTGCTCCTGTAACAGTTCAGAGCACTTCCACATTTTTTTATGTCTTTTCCTGGTTTTAAGTATTACAAAAGGATAAGGCTATGCAAGGAGAAGGAAAAAACTTCTGCAAACATGAGAAAATGAATTTATTTTTGTCTTTCTTTACTTCTATAAGATGGAGCTAAATGGGATTTGGGTCAAAATGGAAGAATTATTTTGTTTTTATTTGTGAGTTCTGGGAAAAGTTAGCTTTGTTGATGGTGAATCAGGGCAAATAATGTGCTGTGAAGTACTTCTTCAATCTAATCTGATTTTTTAATCTGCAAAACATCTTCCTTCGAGGTATGGATCTTGAGAAATATGAAGCAACATCCAGCCCTCTCCTTCAGCTGCTGCATCACATATTTTTTTGTCTGTTTTTCTTGAAGTTCAGTCAGGCAGATTCCAGATATGACAGTGCTGATGAAGCCAGTGATTATCTCTGGCCATGGCTATGTGTGTCTCACACCAGTTACCACCCCAGACACCTGCAGACTGAACTGCTCATGGAATAGCTCCCTATCCCGTCACAGGCTAAAACAGATTATAGTTGTTAAGATTATTTAATCTATTTAAACAATTCATAACCAAGGTAGTTTAGAAACCAGTCTCTGAAGGAGTTCTCCTTGTGAAGGTTGTTTCTTAGGGATGAGGAGAGGTGATAAGCTTTAGCAGGGAGCTGCAGCAGCAAATTTTCTACCACCCAGATGGGCAGGGAAAAAGATATGGGATCCTGGCCTCATGCCTTAATGATGCATTATCCCACGGTAATGAAGACATCAATAAAAGAAGAATGGTACCATGAAGCCAATTCCCTGTCTTTAATAAAATGTGCTTTTTTCAAGTTGTAAGGAGCTAACCAGGGCCCTGGGGTTTCAGGCCCATACATCTTTCAATTCTTTTTTAAAATGAGGCAAACATTTCCTCAGAAGTTATTTGCACTCAAGAATGATGACAAAACAGATGATCATGTTTGTTTAAATGTTGACAGTCTGACAAGAACAAAGCCTGTTTGAAAAATGCAAGTCCTTTTTTCCTTACCACATGAACAGTTTGCGCAAAAGAATCTGGCACTGGAAAGAATGTGCCAAGATCCACTCACAGAAGCTATTATTTATATATTACAATATGCTCATATCATCAAGACCTTGATCTCTGAAATATACACCTCAGCTTGAAAACTGTCAGTATTTACAAGAAATGAGATGTTAAAAAAAAAAAAGTGATATCTACTGTCCAAGCATTGCTGCTTCATTAATAAATCTTCACCAAGCACAATTGCTAATTTATACCTATAAAATAGTTAGCATCTGCCAGAGGTACTTTTATGATCATCAGGCTATGGGAGAGGTATAGTTTGGTTCACATGTGCACTGAATCCATTTCAAAGTAAATGGCAGTGTCTACTGATGTCTTCAAAGGACAGGCAGTTGCTACCATTCACTTTATTGTATTAGGACAGGAAACTGCTGTTTAAATAGCAATGAAATTAAACCTACAACATTTTCTTGATATGATTGGTCTCATTTTTTACCATTGTCTTTTCTATTATTCAATTAGATTGTGTTCCAAATGTGTAACAGTAAGCCACAAAACACAATACATGATGAAAATTTAAAGTAATTCAAGTTCATTTTGAATCTGAAAATACAGTAGCTTCACAGAATTGCCTTTATCAAAGGAGAATATTCAGTAGGGGAAAAAAAGCCAATGACTAAGAAAATAAACTTATGCTGACATAAATACATATATCCATCCATATAGTGTTTTTACTTTAAGTGTTTATTTTCTAAGTCCTGTAGATACAGAGCAGGCAGTGAATACATCCCTATTTGTCAATGCCTACAGCTCTTCTGATGACATAATCTCTTAGGTGTATATAGACATATACATGGATATATTTATTCATTTATATATTAATAGAAACATAGAAATAAATATAATAAACTGCAGTTATGGTAGACTATCATTCCTTGGAGGGATTGCAAGAATTGCCTTATAAAAGACAGTAGGTGGTAGGAATGGAGAGAGAGGAATACCTCACGAAATGGATAAAAGGGTAAGTCAGGAGCCAGAGCCTCAGCTGTGGCAAATTACTGTGGCTTCATTGATTTCTGTGCCCTCCAGCCTTTCCACAGCCATATCCTTAGACACAATAAGCAAGCAAGGCATGACAGAAATACAAGTCCATGAGAAGGGGGTCTGAGAAGGCAAGAAAAGGAGTGAACTGCAATTTTTATATTCCATAACCCCTCCCCCCATATTCAGGACTCTAGTGAGGACTAAGCTTCATGACGCAATGAAGATGTCACATTACATTTTTATTTAGAATCTAAATTCAGATAGTAGTAGCAATATTTTTTTAACGAGTTGTGTTTAGTGGTATTGTCTTTTTCTGAGAATTATCGAACTTCATAGCTCTCCAACCTAAACCTGAAGTTTTCAACAAAAAGAGTCCCTTTTTATGCACCTCTCTACATACATTTCATTACTATTTTATTCTTTGAAGGTAGAAGTATTTAAAGAATTTCAATATCCCAATACATGAAGTACTTTGTAAATAATGATCAAGTTAAAAAAATATTTCACCAGGCAGCTTTAATTAATTTTCATGGATTTTACTATAGTTAAAAAGAAAAAGCATTCCATTAACACCCTTCACACTTTACAGTGTGAATGAGGCAGAATAAAATATTCTCTGAAGATGCAGTCCAAAAATACTCCAAGGGGAGAGAAAGCTGTCTGAGAGAGCAAACCAAGAAGTGCCGCAGTTACACAGTGGAGTGCTGTGATCTTTATGTTTCCAGAGGGTTGAAAGCAACAGAACTAGCTCAGCTGCATAAGATTCAGCCTTCCCTTCCCCTTCTCTTCTTCTTGCCAAACAAGCCTCCCTCAGCTTGACCTCTCGCTCACCCTGGAATCTATAGCATTTGCTATTTTCAGATCATTATTTAAATAAAATTAAGGTTTTATCATTATAATACAATAAGACAAAACCAAGCTCATAACATGTAAAATAACAGGAGCTTTTTAATACCAGCCAGTGAACAAAGAAGAAAAGAAACCATTTGAGCTTTCACTAGTCCTGCTCTTTGTTGAAGGCTATGGCATTGTTCACTTTAGTGTGGTATTTTTAAAGGAAAGGCTATCAACCTGCTTACTGCAGTGACTGGAACAGAACGGGTCAGTGAGGGAAGGATAGGGGTTACAATTATGTGCTTTGAAAATGAAGCTGTTCACTGAGTAGCAGTCGTAAGCAACAGGGAAGCTGGTGGGTGTGGGAAGAGGGCTCAGAGAGCAACAAAGGAGACAGTCTGGGAGCTCAGACTGAGATGGCACCTGTTTGTTTCTCCTGTATAACTTGTTAAATAAGTACATAAGTGTCTATACATTGAAATGAGAAGATTCAAAATAATTAGTCACAAGTGCAAATTAAAACTTTGTTGAACATTCATTTATTATCCATATACAAATGTTGGCTGTATGTACATAATTCTTTTAGAATGAGATACCTAGTTACAAAAATGTCCTGTATTTCAGCAATATAATTATAGTGGAATTAGAGTAATTTAGTAATGTCTGGTACTTGTCTAACATGCTGACCTCTACTACTGAGTTTAATTGAAAGCTCTTTTTAAAAGACAATTAAAATTATTTATGCATTTTATTTATACACCATCAAGATACTGTATTCCACAAAAGCTCCCATCTAGACTGGAGCCAGGATCTACTTTTTGCTTTATTGTTTTCTAACCAATGTAGTGCACAGAGACACAGCATCAAGTTGATGGCAGATAATTCTTCAAAGCACTCCACTGAGTGAAGATGCACTTTCACCTTCAAAAGTGTCTGAAACAGGCAAAGAATTCTTTGCTTCTCTGCTAAGGCAATGCCTTTTTTTCTTCTGGCATCATAGTGAAGCTGAAGGGCTTTAGGATAACCAGGACTTAGGATAACCAGGACTTGAGCTCTGACACAGTTGTCCATATCCTGTCACTCTTGTCATACTCCGTGGTACAGCTTAGGTGTGTAGAACAATCTCCCAGGAAAAAACCCCTTGAAATAGTTTGGGGGGATAGTCCTACCATGAGCCAGAAGTTAGTGAAGATGAAATAAACCTCCGGCTGAAGAAAAGAAAGTTTAACTGTATAGAAACGTGTTGCATGTATATAGTTTGCTTGGGAATAGCAATCATTCCTGGGTAGCCTCTGACTGTTAGTAGGCAGTGAGACCCAGCAGAGAGATCTGTAGACTTGGTTGGTGCTGAGGACCTGGTATAAGCACTGTATTTGTTTTTTGGGTTTGTTTTGCTTTGTTTTGTTGTTTTGGTTTGTTTGCTTGTTTATTGTTTGGATTGGGTTGGATTTTTGTTGGGTTTTTTTGTTTGGTTTGGTTTTTTGTTTGTTTGTTTGTTTTGTTTGTTTGTTTTGTTCTTGAACTAACCACTTTTTAAAGATGAGAATACAATAGGTGTGCTTCTGGAGCACATCTTGTTTAGTTTGACCTAAAATGTGCCTTGCGACTGCTCTCTGTCATGAAACAAAGCCTAGTAAGTGAAGACTACTGAAAGATTTACTCCAGAAGTGTCCTCCAGATCAGAAACAGAAAGCTATTGTGAATGCGACCACAGCCTGCACAACTGGTATACAAGGGAAGCAGATCACGGGTGGAGTTTGAGCTTCTCTTGGTTACTTGACTTAGCTTTTAAATTGAGATAAGTGAATTCAGGATGATCAAGAGCAGGTCTAAGCCTCTGCTAACCTTGCTTGCACACCTGTGACTCCGCTATTACAGGAAAGAAATAACTATGCCTGAGTCGGGAAATATGATAGGTGGTCTGAATTTGACCCCCTTCATCCTTGGCCAGCAGAGCACAGCTCTGGAAAACATGTATGCTTCAGTGGTTTAGGTAGCTTTAGAGCATGTTGGGGAAAAGTAGAAGTATCCCTGAGAAGGGATTTTTTTTTTTTATAATAAAATATTTAGCTGATAGTAGATGTAAAATCAGTGAGCCTCTAGATGAAAGAAAGCGCCTCCTCCCCCTTGGAGTTTCTCCAGCTCACAAATCTCCATCTGCTAATTGGCCTTAATCCACAGAAAAGAGAGCCTTCATAGAACATGGAAAATACTGGAATGATGCATCGATCCATTTTCATGTTTTAAGCCAAAAAATGTATGGCTTTAACCTGGAAAACTAGGTAATTGAATAAGTAGCTTTAAAAACTAAAACCAGAAGTTAGTGGGAGGAATTAAAAAAAAAAAAA